>CM034353.1:57432274-58044522 GCA_019925275.1 Mytilus edulis
TGATGTGTTTTACTGGCTAACAACATCAATGAACGACGGTGGCCATAACAGATGTCCTTTCACTGAATACTTTAAAACTTTTTGACTATATTGACTGCATCTATCGCAATAAACTGGAAATAAAGGATACAACAGATACATGTGTTGAGTCTGCCTTGTATCGCGACTTTCGTGCATCTAGAAATGGACAATGAAGGTTTGATTTGAAATAAACCTTACGACAAAGAGAATGATTGAAAATTTCCAATTGTGAACTTTTCATTTCTATGTGGCAACATTCCATGCATCAGTGCCTTCATACGGAACATATATTTGAACATTGCTTCAGAGCTTGCGTTTCATATCATGATTTTCTTGATAGAGGGTAACTGTTTAGACAAAAGCTATTGCAACAAGGTTTCAAGTAGTAAAGTTGAAGTCATCCAGTCGAAAGTTTTACCCATCTCATCATGGTTTAATCGACCGTTATGGAATCAAAACTCAAATCAAAAGTTATATTAACACAAGTGAACATACAATGAACGAATACAATTGATTTTAGTTTAAACATTTTGTTTATAGTGGTTTGGGGAAACAAGTTTTGCAACTTATATTAATCCCTTTCCATTTTTCGGGTGCGAGTGCTGCCTTGTAGCGGCATTAGCCTACTCTTGATCTTACTATGACACAAGGTAAATACAAAATGATATAAAATAAGGGATGAATAAACAAAGGCAAGAGTAGTATACCGTTGTGAGATGTTAAACAATTTCAGAAACACAACAAAATCTTTTAACAAAATGCCGCCAAATAGAATAATGTACAAAGGTAAATGAAAATAATTTAGTAATACATGTAAATGGAGAACTAAAGTAATTTTTTTGTTCATAGTACTAAACAGAGGTGAGAATTTGTAGTCGTACGAAACACTTATCAAAGCTGATATATATTGAAAATAGAGAGACGAGATATAGCCCTAAATAAGTCAACACTTTAATAATAAAAAGCATTACAAGTAGTATCAACAGGTCAAATTAACAAGAAAGTGTGATTTGAGAGTGCTGGCAGTAAATACCGACAGCACTAATCAGTTAGCTATTTGAACAAGTGATACAAATGGTAAAGTGAAGTAAAAGCACCGAAAGTTTTCCAGATACCATCATTAGTTGGTTGAGCACCCGTGTCACAGATGAGTATGGATATTTCTTATTTACATGGTGGCCGATTTGTCTTAGTAGTCGATCTACTGTACTACTAGCCTGTCAAAACTGAGGCTGTGAGTTCGAATCCCACACGTAGCAAGTGCGCTAGAGTCCTATCTTAATTGACAAGGTTTGTCAGTTGTCCTACCGAATGTCGGTGCTTCTCTACGAGCACTCCGGTTTCCTCCATCAATAAAAACTAACCGCCACGAAATATCACAATAGTACTAAAAGTTGTGTTTATGACCAATCAATCAATCAATCAATCAATCAATCAATCAACCAATCAACCAATCATTTACATAGCAACAAGTCGACTCGTTTGTCCTGGGTCACGAATGCGACCTGTCACCGAATTTTCCCTCGCAGTGATAAACACATGTGATAAAATTGGAGCATGAAGTGTTCATTCTCCTGGAGCACTAGGATTTCTCGTAGTTTCGTTTAAAAAGAGATTGTTATATGACGTGCTTCTTTCGCTTTGTGAATTAACTCATGCTCTAAATCCAATCAAATCTGTTTGCACATGCGTAGAATGTAAACTGACTACTGCTGAATAATGATTTTTATCAAAGTGGCATGAATTTAATTTATTTCATTAAATAAAAACACTTTCAAAGTCATAAAAGATGCACATGTTGTTACTTATTCATTTGTTATGGCTGTCATGTGTTGCAATTCGAAATTGACATATTTGACCTAGATACGACAACCGTTCATGGTGGCTGTTCAAAATTTCTCCCTCTAAAAAATCACATTGCCAGTCGTTTACTTGTTAAGCAAAAAAAAAAGATGTTCATAGAAGAGCCTACACTAACGATCTATATATACTTATACACATCGAACATAGAAATTACATTAATTGTCCTAATCAGAATCGAAGCAATTGATGCAAGCTATACTTTATTGTAGTTTTGACATGGGTAGGCATTATATTCGTGTTATTCAAGCCCTCACTATCGCTCGGGCAAAAATAATCACGAATATAATGCCTACCCATGTTAAAACTACAATAAAGTATAGCTTGAATCAATTATTTCTTAATTCTGGTTGTTTTCGTCTCGGTTTTAATGTTTTATTTTGTCTATATCAATTTAAAATTCTATTTTCTACCAAACACTGTCTCATTTTTAATTTGTCCTGAGAACCGTGTTTCATTTCATTTCGGGTCAAGTTTATGTTGAGTCAATAGTATATGCGTTTGGTGAAGTCTAAGGATGAGACATGCACCTATCATTATGTATAATGACATGATATTTCACATCAACATATTCTAACAAGAGTAACAAGACGAATGAAACTAGTAGAACATGTACCACTGGAACACTAGGAGCACATGAATTCACATTTAAATTTTCAATAATATATAGACAGATTTGTATTTTATGTCAATAAGTTACAGAATAGGCCAAATAATATTATTTGAAATTGTATGTCAAAATATCAACTTTTGAGAGGATTTCATCCTTTAATTATAATAATATTGAATGCATTTGTAAATCATATTTGATTTGATGTTAATCTTTCGATTTTCTTTATCTTATGTAAATGTAAAACATAGGAGACACCAGGAATTTATGACCATTTCGTTGAATGCTCTCGACCATGGAAATTTCTTCTTGTTTAGGTTAAAAGGTGATAGATCTATAACATGAAATTAAACAGGCCCACAGAAATCGTCTTACACGATAGGATTCATAGTTATATTTGTGTTTTTATATGACCGTCGACAGTCTTCGAAGGTCATCTCGATGGATAATTCGATGGCCTCTAGTCAAAAGTACTCACCAAATACTGATACATTATAAAGAACCCGTGCATTGTTAATGATTTCTTTTTGACCTTTTAAAATTTGAATATACGTTTTAGTATGGTATAAATCAAATACCATAATTTAGGTCAAATCGGTGAACATGAATTTGACAGTTAGCCCCTTTGGCTAATTAACTGTCTTCAATTTACTATTTACATATCCTGTCAATCGTCTTAAGTGAGGACAGATTATAACACTATCCATAAATTGTAGTTGTCTTCTTATGTCATTTATTTACCTCCAAAGATCCATATAACTTTGAAAAGCAGAAAAGAAATGGATACAATTTAAACTTCCAAAAATGGACACTATTTTCTATCAGATTTCTATTTTTTATCCCTGCTGAGTTTGTTACTTTTTTCCCTCTAACATTTTCGGTTTACTGTTGAATCGTAACGCGACATATTTCGAGCATTTCGGAATTAAAGGTAGTAACAGCGTCTTAGTATCTCAAACTACTAGTAACATATCAACTCATTCATAGAAATCATCTGTCTAATTATCTCATAATGACAGTCTGTCAAAACTGACAGTTTTCAATGTTTATAGCGTTTACACTTACAACTGGATATTCATTTGTAATTAAGTGAGGGGTGTAATGCATGTATTGCAGAAGATCCACCATTTGTCTAACTCGGTTTGTACTTCAAAGACACATTTACTGGATATCGATATTCAATCTTTATATTTTCCCGAATTTTTATTTATATAAAGATATTTAATTTCTATATTTTTCTATCAGAAATATTTGATCAAGATTGGTGCATACAAATAAGCTATAAAACCAAGAGTTCATAATGACATACCGAATTAGATTTTACCTTTATTTGTGACACTTTTACCTATCGTGTCTGTTTTTTTTTTTGTTCACATCATTATCAATATTATTAAGTTTGATGCGACTGTCGTACAAGTGAGAGGTTTAGCGCTATATAACCAGGTTCAATCCACCATTTTCTACATTTGGAAATGCCTGAACCAAGTTAGGAATATGACAGTTGTTGTTCATTCGTTTGATGTGTTTTATCCTTTGATGTTGCCATTTGATTAGGAAATTTCCGCTTTGAATTTTCCTCGGAGTTCAGTATTTTTGTGATTTTACTTTTTATAGTTGGAGTTGTCTCTTCGAGAGTCCTGATTTAATTGACCTAATGGAAAATAAGTGTCACAAACGACTTAAAATTGATCCATTAGTCGTTGTCACTCTCCTTCATAACATTAATTAGAGCGAGTTATCTATGGATTTTTAATTTGGTATAAAGAACACGACGGATGAAACAATTAAAATTGTCTCCATCTCGTGAAGAAGAGGACACCCTCGGTGTCTTTGTAGGGTTTATTTTGTTTAATCTTTAGTTGGTGTATTTTATTTCTGTGGACAAATGTTGTCTGCTGTCTATGCTTTTGTCTCTTATTCGAGAGATCATATTTAAGCACCCATTTGGTAACTCCTTTTCCTAGTTAAATCTCTATTTGTGTCCAAAGAATCCTTTTAGTGATCGCATACCATGGAAAACACATAAACAGACATTGTCACAATGCGGAGGTTTTGCCAGCCATTAAACGAAGTTCAAACCACCATTTTTTTTCTTAAAATATCCTGTGCCAAGTCGGTAGCTGTTATTGAAAAGTCCGTTTCTATACATGTTGGCGTTTTTTTTTATTGTACTACAGTGTTCTTGTTGTTCCTTTGTTTTCCTCTTATAGTTGATGTGTTTCCCTCAGTTCTAGTTAGTAACCCGCATTTGTTATCTCTCAATCTATTTATGATTTTGGAACACTGGTATACTACTGTTGCCTTTATTTAAAACACAAACAAAAGTTGATCAAATCATTTTATCTACCTTTGAGTTTAAAATGAAAAATACCAGAGATAATGTGAAGATGTTTGTTTATACTATTGCAAGAGGAAAAAGACTCAATTGCTGTGTACTCTAAGAGATCATTGTCTATTTTGTAGTATCCACATCTGATTTTATACACATCCCCACAGTAGGTAGCTTATTATTAAAACCTGACAACACTTGTCTACTTGTTTGGATAACATGATTTTGTATTTTTCTATCGAAAATTATTCGTGCATTTTGTTTAAAAGCAGTCGTTTCGTTTTTACATGGATTTGAGTATTATTTAACAATTCGAAAAAACGTCAAATTATAGATAACATTTGAAGAGAAGCTTTTTATGTTCCAATAATGCTCTTAAAAGGAATTCATCAGATGTCGATTATTAAAATTCAAAATACTTAATGGAGTGTTTCAATCTTAAGACTTTTGATATTGCAGTATCAGTCAACTTTATACAATTCACACTTCAATCAGAAGTGATTATTTGAAGGTAGAATAATTTTATAACCTTATCCGTCCAATTGGTGAGAGCATGGAAGTATTATATTGACAGGAACTATACAACGATTAATTAGCATTTATTTATAACCCGGGTAGCCCTGTAGAAAAGATATGGAATCTGTCTAATTAGTACACTGTCGTTAATTTCTTTTGTGACTATCTGCGATGCCGCGGTCATAAATTGACCAGAGATACTTCTTATCAATCACGTGGTTTTAATCGAGACAGCTTAACAATATTACCTGTCGGAAAACACCTTTACTTATTTCAATCGCGTCGGTAGTCCTTTATTCGTGAACAACTTATTTAAACAAATCGACTGATGCATAAAAAATGAAAATCGGCCCAGAATTAATTATTCTACAACGATTTGAAATAGTGAGTGACATTATTTTCTTAGTTTGTGGGTGAAGTTTAAATCGCGATTAAGGTGTGTTCCGGTTATCGCCGGTTAACAATAAATATATTTGATAAATATTAAAACTGTGAAGTTTAGAGTAATATATATGGTCAAGTTACTGGATAATCCCGGAAAGTAGAAATTTCCAGTTTACAATACGAAAATTAATCGAGCAAGTACCAATCAACAAAATACAGCAGAGATCTAACTACGTTATATAGCTATTTATATAATACATTTCTGTCCCCTAAAATATGTTATCACTATCCGACCAAATGAAACCGTCCAAATGATACTGGTAAATATTAGTAAACAGTCGCACAAGAATTTGTAATGTCACTATACAAATCCTTGAGTCGCAGTACTAAAAAAAAATTCAACACATCGGAGTTCAGCTGAACATTCGTATATACCAACCAATGATCTTACCCTGGATTTAGAGCGAAACTTAATAATTCCTACATTGATCTAAAATCTCTTTGATCTTTTGATTTTATCAGAACGATAATTTACAATCGTCTTAAATATGCAGGAAATGCGTGCCACTCAGTGGAGTAAACAGTAGTTATTATATAATCACAACTTGCGATATATATTACATATAGTCCAATTTCTATAGAAAAATAAATCAATAAAAATGGGGCATTTATTCAATAAATTTGGTACAAATTTCCATCGTCAATGAGTTTTTCTATAGAATTAATGATGACTCGCATTAATCCATCAATCACTCAATCGGCACACGTATGCAGATGTAGGGTAACGGAATCTGCCGAGGTTTGCCGATTGCTATTTCCTAAGAATTTATACCAATTTTCGATTTCTTCGTTTATTTCCGTAATCCCGAAAGCAACCGAGAATGACAATATTGTAGGGCACCACACGCTGGTATGTAAATAACGTGCCATGTTTCAAGCTAATTAACATGTCTTTAAATTGCGCGCGGCATCGCAGATGAAACGTTTGAAGTCGGGTCGTAGTAGTTCCTGTTAATATAATACTTCCATGGTGAGAGGAATATCAAGAAGAGAGCTACATTTGCTTTCTATTAGAATGCAGATTTCTTTTTTGAAAAAAAAATTGAGAGGTGTTTAGCGCCACTCACGGCATTATTGTGCTATTTTGTGGCAGTAAGCGTTATTTGATGGAGGTAGGCGGAGTGCCGGAATAGAATCATCGACCTTCGGAAGAAAAAATGACATCCTGACGTGTTTTTTTAACGATTTTGAAAACCAATGAGCGTTTAACATGGTCGGTATGCAACCTCAGTGTTGACAGGCTAGTGATACAGAGTTCGACTTTTTACTCGAGGCTCTTGTAGAAAATACGTTTTGAATCACAATACGTGACAAATATAGTTTTTAAACAAGAATTCAAGCATCCTCATTATATCAATTGAAGAGAATTTCCTATTTGAATCAGAGTGTGTTGTTTATGCCCCACCTACGATAGTAGAGGGGCATTATGTTTTCTGGTCTGTGCCTCCGTTCGTGCTCGCGTTCGTCCGTTCGTCCGTCCGTCCGTCCGTGCACCCGTTCGCTTCAGGTTAAAGTTTTTGGTCAAGGTAGTTTTTGAAGAAGTTGAAGTCCAATCAACTAGAAACTTATTACACATGTTCCCCATGATATGATCTTTCTAATTTTAATGCCAAATTATAGTTTTGACCCCAATTTCATGGTCAACTGAACATAGAAAATGATAATGCGAAGTTCAAGTTAAAGTTTTTGGTCAAGGTAGAGTTTGAAGAAGTTGAAGTCCAGTCAACTTGAAACTTAGTACACATGTTCCCCATGATATGATCTTTCTAATTTTAATGCCACATTATAGTTTTGACCCCAATTTCATGGTCCACTGAACAAAGAAAATGATAGTGCGAAGTTCAGGTTAAAGTTTTTGGTCAAGGTAGTTTTTGATGAAGTTAAAGTTACACCAACTTGAAACTTAGTACACATGCTCCCTATGATATGATCTTTCTAATTTTAATTCCAAATTAGAGTTTTGACCCCAATTTAACGGTCCACTGAACATAGAAAATGATAGTGCGAGTAGGGCATCCGTGTACTATGGACACATTCTTGTGTTTTAACTAAGTATGATTTTCCTTGAAACAAGGTATAAGTAACTGTGTTGTCCATTCGGATGAAACATAGTAAGACGGCATATTCTATTAATTTGTCTTTAAGTTTGGAATGGGAAAATATGTGTGTAAGGTGTTGAAATGTCAATTGTATAATACCATACCATTACATGAGGAATGAATGTATGTACTATCAAAGATATCTGAAATTTTCTAGGATACACATCTGATTCACAACACTCAATCAGTAGGAAGCTCACAATAATTCTGAAGCCAGGCGTTGATTATTGATACAATTATGTCTTTAGTTTGGAATGAGGATTTGCGGAGCATTCGAAGACTCAGTAATATAACGTTATGAGTAATGACAATTCAGTGATTAAGATATCCAATACAAACAAAGAAGATCCAGTTTTTCATATTTGGATGAAATTCCAAATTCCAAATGCCTATACTACACACACTTACAAAAACTAATAAGATAGGTACATGTTTTAAATGGATCCTCTGTATTTCAAAGGGTTTGGCCTCGATGGATGAGTAAACTAAGTAGTAGAACTACTTTATCACTAGCCTGTCAACACTGAGGTTGTGAGTTCGAATCCCGCAGATGACCGGCGCTCGAATACAATATTAATTGAATAGATTTGCCAGTTTTCCTTCAAAAAGTCGATGGTTCACTCCGGGCACAACGGCTTTCTCAATAAATAAAAACTGACAACCACGAAATAGCACAATAGTGGGGAAAGTGGCGTCTAACACAAATTAAATAATCAATCATTTCAAAGTGAAATTAAAAAACTCAAAACGTAACAAACGTTAGCACAAAACTGCAAGTTCAAGCAACTCTCTAGTTTAAGCATGCGAAATTAGTTCCTAGCTGTCGATGCAACTACATTTGTGCATTAAACATTAATGCAGGTATCACCGACAAATTTGAACTCTTAACGAGTGATAAATCAATTATGACTGTCAATGCACAATACTAAAACTTAAACAATTTTTATATCTACGAGGCAAATCAAAATGTTTTTACATGATTTACAAAGACATTTTGTATTTCAGGGGCAAATAATCCACATGGACAACATTACAATTTATGTTAAAGCAATGAAAAACAAAGGACACGACCACAAGAAAGAAAGAAAAAAAGGAAATAAACAAATTTGGAACATGTTAATTGTTGCCTTACAAGGGTTCAAGATTACACTCGAAAAGTTAGTTTTGAATTTAAAAAAAAGTTTTTTCAATTGACAATAATTTTAACTTATATGTGATCTAGTTATGTAGATCATATAATTATTTTGTATTTAGTTAGTGTTCGTCTCTGTTCTTGACTACCAATTAAGAGTATTCAAACTCTTCCTTTTATAATGTGTCAGCATGTATTCACTTTATTATTTGTATTTACATTGAAGAGATATTATGGTGTATGCGCTGCAATTTTCTGTTGAATCCATTTGACGAAGTTCAAAACATTTGAATAGGTTCCAGGTTTATGTGCCTCTGTAAAAAGAAGCAAATTGATTGATTAACAACTTAAACGCACCAGTTACATTAATAATAATCGTTTAATATTCGAACTCAACACGAAAGTATTAAGATAACTAACATGCATTCAATACTCAAATAGTTGTCAGTTCTTAAGCAACTGACATAATTTATTACCTCTATTTTTGACATTTTTACCTATTGTGTCTGTTTGTTTTGTTCACGCATCGTTGACAACATAATGGAATTTGATGTGACTGTCATACAAGTGAGAGGTTTAGTAAGCTATAAAATCAGGTTCAATCCACCATTTTCTACATAAGAAAATGCCTGTACCAAGTCAGGAATATGAAAGTTGTTATCCATTCGTTCGATGTGTTTGAGCTTTTGATTTTGCCATTTGATTGTGGACTTTCCTTTTTGAATTTTCCTCGGATTTCAATATTTTTGTGATTTTACTTTTTACATATATGATCGTGCCAACGGACAAACTTAAGAAAATTAAAGAAGTTCGAATATTTCTTAAGTCAAAGATGACTGTTTAAGGTTTCAGCCATTTTGTTGTCTAAGTTCTCTTTGATTTAATTACTAATTTATATATATGGCACTACAAAATTTGAAAACGATTTGAAGCAGACTTATTCTATATGTTTGGGGCATCCAATGACACAATCTATTATTTGTGATGATTTTTTTATACATTAACCATAGCTTGCAGCTTACTGACACATTATCTGTTTTTCAATCGGATTGAAAAAGATTGCTACGAAAATGCAACATTGTCGGCATAGTAACACGAACTAAACTTAAAGCATATTTCAGTACAAATTTAAAAATTTCGAAAATAGCAGGCAAAGGTTTATGAAGGAGTTATCCATGTAGGTAGGTACCACATTTATAAAATGCATTACTACAAAAATGCAGCTATGTGGTGTCTTTTGTAGTTTCAGTTCGATTAAAGTGCACGGATTTTTGTACAGGTAATACACAGTGACACGTCTCAAACTTTTATAGCTGTTATTAATTCGTTTTATGTGTTTGAGCTTTTGATTTTGACATTTGATTAGGGACTTCTCGTTTTGAATTTTCCTCGGAGTTCGGTATTTTTCGTGATTTTACTTTTTATAGACTTTTCTTAACATTTCTTTATGTACATACTTGCACAACCATTACCCCACGAAACAACTCCTTGCTGGTACCACTGATTTGATGTCTTACAAACAAACGGGCCTCCACTATCACCCTGAAAAAAATTGTATATTAGAATATTAACAAACATTGTAATGTTAACATTGTATTCGAAAGTCATAATAATTTATTGTAGTTTTTGTTGTTGAACGAGCAAAATATGACAATATTCATACATTTCAATTTCTTAAATACATATGTTAGCATATGTCATTTAGATTAAATACACAATTTATTGATGTTGTCTTTTTGCCGAATCATGAATTCATCATTTGCTTTAACATGAAATGTTGTAATGACAGTATATGTAACGTATAAGTAATAACTTACGAAAAACATCCTTGTAAACGAAGATATATGAATGTTGAGGTAATTGCATTTTGATATACTACTAAGACCGACAAAAATACATCCAAAATAATAATATAAACTTTTTGATACTTGATTAGTATGACCAAATAAATCCTTCTAGTATTAATGTTGAAAACAAACTCAATACTTCATTAGGCCTTCTTCATACAGTAAATTACACTTTGTAATTGGAAGTAAAATTCATAACTTACAATAGGAAAAATTGCATCAAATTTCGATGGAAAATTTCTGGTTTCAAGGAAGCTATACCGAACCAAACGTGCTTTAACTACATACACTTTAGTCATCCTTTCGAACGCTTTACACACATCATCAATTCGTGGACCATTATGGAATATCCGATTCATAAATTATCACAAATTTGACTAATTATTCGTATCCATAATGGTGAGTTTTTTTTATTGGAGACTTATCATAACCAGGATTTATGCTTGTACAGAACAACAAGATATGTTTCAAGTACATGTGATTTTTTTTCCCCTCAGTTTTAGTTTGTAACCCAGTTTTCTCGCAATTGATTTATGACTTTCAAACAGCGGTATACCATCGTTGCCTTTATCTAATTGACTTTGTTTAACTGAATTCTAAGTTAATTTCTAAGTTAATGCACGGTTTTGTGATGACTGTTGTTGTCTTCGCTTTTTTCATTTACAAGTGGTTTTTGATACCTGACTTATATCAATTGCCTCCTTTTAAACTTGATTTATTGTTACATGGTAAGTTGAACTTGGATATTTTAGAAAAATAATATAGAAATCAAGTACTAGTACTAGATTTTGTATCGAATATCATATTTTTCTATTTTCTAGATGTGGACAGACATTTGCGGTATAATATATTTCTTTCACCCAAATCTCTGACGTCAGATTATTTTTCAAGAATCCACTGACCACTATGTTAACTTAAGATAACTTTTATCATAACTTTAAACTTTTAACTTACGATATTTTAACCTCTCAAAAAAGAGTGACATATGAAAGGTTTGAACTTGTGCGTATTTTCGTCAGTGAAGTCTGCAGTCTATGAATGATACCACTAGACCACGAGTACTGATATGGTTTAATATTAATATAACACTTTTATAGCGTATAACTGTCTATACATGTCAATAAACTGTATTTCTGTCTTTTTGTTATCTAATAAAACATATAAACACTATAGAATCAAGGAAATGTATATATCAATAATTAGTACAATTCCTTGATAAAATAAACAACCACATTACCCTTGTCTTTTTTAAACGTACAAGGACTTTTCCTTTTCATCATAGCAAATGCTTACTTTTGGTTTTAGTATCATAACGATATCATACTATCAATAAGTTTTTGTTTGATTATAAATGATCCAAATAATACATCAATATTGAACTGACTCTAATGTGAATAATGTGTGATAAGCTACAACTGTAAAACTACTTCTTTGACTGTAAAACCAGAAACAAAATCATCAACTTTTATTGAAAAATGAAATATAAAATACATCTTAGATTAAACAAATATTTTGGTAAAGAAAAAAATTACAATAAAATTTTTTATTCCGGGTGTTAGGTTTGACCTAGACACTGTTGATATCACAGTTATTTCATTCGGTGCCAACGACTAGACGATCACGGCTATGAACTACTTACATAATTCTGCTTGGGCTTCAGAATGCGTACCACAAATAATAATACTGTATTATTGACTGATTTTAGATGGAAGCCAAATGTAATAACGTTAAAATAATATATATAATGAAAGGGAAACACTTTACACAAAATTCATGTATACAATAATTTTATTTATTTCATCATCATCTGGAGCCTTGTGAAGTGGTATATAATTGTGGAATTTACACTTTAATCAAATTTTAAATATTTTTGATCATTTCATATGTGTTGTAAGCCGAACATTCAGAAGATATTAACAATTAAACACAACAAATGGAAGTTTTTAATTACCTTGACTGGCTTTTTTTACTTTCCAAAAAAAGATAAATTAATTCTGTATATTAATTATATTTCTTTTTGAATAAATTATAAATCCTAAAATCTATTGAATATGAATGATTTGTAATGATTTAACATTACATGAAATATTTATATACAAATATATAATCAGGTATTAGAAAGGAGTAATAACAACCCATTTAAGTTTAATTGTTAACTTTAATATAAATGTTAACAGTGTGGATCTAATCATTTTCAGCTATTGTAGAATAAAAAAGACAAAATACAAAATTATTTTCATGAAATTCCGTTGATTCATTATCAAATCATGAAACACCACTGGGTCGATGCCACTGCTGGTGGACGTTTCGTCCCCGAGGGTATCACAAGCCCAGTAGTCAGCACTTCGGTGTTGACATGAATATCAATTATGTGGTCATGTTTATAAATTTCCTGTTTACAAAACTTTGAATTTATCTAAAAACTAAGGATTTTCTTATCCCAGGAATAGATTACCTTAGCCGTATTTGGCACCACTTTTTGAAATTTTGGACCCACAATGCTCTTCAACTTCGTACTTATTTGGCTTTATAAATATTTTGATATGAGCGTCACTGATGAGTCTTTTGTAGACGAAACGCGCGTCTGGTACAATCCTGGTACCTTTGATAACTATATAGTCGTTTTACTCGAAATGGCTTAAGGTAAAAAATTGATAAGAAGTAGTGAATTCGTAAACGATAAAGTCGCTCGTTGATTATCGTTTACAAATCCAATACTTCTTATCAATTCTCTACTACTTAAATTTGGAATTACTGGATTACTTTAGTCAATTTACACGTTACAGAATTGAAAACATTCTTTGATACCTGAATCAATAACAGAGATCAATATACATAATTGTGAACATGTTGCTCGTTACAAAATTTTATCGTCGACACTGAGTCATAATATCTATTTCATAGTTCTCCTCCATTAAACAACATTTACGGAAATACAATGTACATTATTTCATTCGAACGGATACATTTAGTCTTCATATAGATATTTTTTTCAATACAGACACAGCTTTTACCGACATTTTTTGTTTTCATCATGGAACATATTTCTATAGATAACAGTAAGGTATATGTTTAAAATATTCTCTTGTTCACATCTTCCACCCGTTCTAACCTAAATATTGATTGCATACCTAACCACATAGTACAAGTTACAACATACATTATTAACATATAAATAAAATGAAATATTTGATTTCAAAAGTCAAGAGACACAACTATTAGTTCCTTACCAAAGAAACATCCCCACAATGTACTATAATTTCATCACTATCGCGATGCAGTATCGCCACGTTATTATTATTTTTTTTTTAATTATTTCATACATTATCTTTCAATTTATATGCTTACTTGACATGAATCATGGCCACCTTGCTCAAATCCAGCACATATCATATTATCTGTAACTCCCCCTTCATTAGATTCGTTACATTTTTGGTGGTTATATACTGGTAAAGTTGCCTGTTTTAGTAAACCTTCACAGCATGTGCCTGCGAATACAACAAGAGATAAGAGTAATATGGAATATAATTGCAAAATTTAAAATACACTGATCTTTTTAAACTCTTAGTTTTTCGAAATGCATTTGTCTACTCAGCGGTCCAATTTAAAGTAAACTTACAATGTTGTTTTGAAAATTCACTTAGTTTCATCTATTGTTTTTAATTCTACAAAATTTTCCTTATGCTAATTTTTTCTTTAGACGGTGTTTGTCTTTAATAAAAATTAGGAACCGTAGATATAAATTTCTTGATATAATTAAACTGCTAAAATCCTGGTCTATTTCTTATCAACGAGATATTTGTTGAGTTCGACGGAGTATTTTTTTATTCAAATGTGCACCCTAACAACAGACCTGATTTTGTACTCATATGCAACAGAACTAATACAAAATCTTTCAAAAGACTACATGGAAAGCATATTGCCAAGCTCTTTAATTTTGCTTTCAGATATATTAATGATATCCTTCAACACCATTGCATACATTTTAGATAGTGCTTGCATTTCATATACTAAGTATCCAAGTAGACTTGACATTAAGTATACTGCTGAAACTAGACAGTCAGCTTCTTATTTGGATCTTTTTCTATATATTAACATGGATGGACGACATACTAGGATCTATTACAAACGTGGCGACTCTAGCTTTCCCATAGTCAATTTGTTGAGAAGTAACCTGGCGTTTACATATCTCAACTGTTTGAGTTGTGTCCAATTCCTTATTGTGAAATTTTGACTATGGATTTGCATGGTGAGTAATGAATAAATTGAGTTTTTAATGGAAACATAACAGCAGACTGTGATTGAAGACATTAACTGATATCGGATTATTTTTATCCTACTTAGTCCAGAGGGGATACCAAAAAGATAGAACATATTATCTATTCTTAACTAATTTTTATAGAATTATGAGTTGAAGGTTGTATCTAAAAAAAGATCTTTGGCACAAATAATATGACAATATTCATACATTTCTATTTCTGAAATACATATTTTCAAATTTGGATTAAATACACATTTATTCTCTTGAAGAGAGTTGTTTAATTGGCAATAATACCATATCTTCTCTTTATATAGTACCTTGAACTTCACCCCATCCTGTTACTATACACATTTGGCCATCGGGAGCGTCGTGTTGTGGTAAACAAACTGGTTTTATATAGTCATTAAATTGTAGAGGCGTATCAAGTTTAAGAAGAGTGACATCAGTGTCAATTTCATCCATGTCATATTGGTCATGTATCAATATTTTAGATATATTCCGAACTTGTTCATGAGGATCTGTTTTGTTTTCATGATGTTTTCCTGCATATACTCTCCATAAATCTTCGAACCTGTCTCTGAAACATAGCCAAGTGAAATGACATGTTTAATTATAAATTCATTAAGCAAGTTACACTTATCAAAGACATATTTTTGATAAACTAGATTTATTGTTGAATACGTTTTTCAAAGTTATATCTATTTTGGAAATAAAAGACAGTAATTTACAAAGAAAAAATCAAATACGGGATCTTTATAGCTCGATTTCAATACTCTAATAAAGGTTTCAAATGTGCAGAAAATGCAAAATATATCTTCTTTTCAGAGTTTAAAAAATTTGTAACAGCTAATTAAAATAACTCAAAATCCGTTTTTCCATGCCAAAAGTATTCAAGGATCGTGACAAAAATATGTTACAAAACATGAAGGGTTTGTTGAATGCATAAACCAAAGGGCTTTTGTTTGATTTTCTAAATATAATGATAGGAAATTTTATAAAAAAAAAATCAGCACTCAAATTGTGTGCATTTCGAATCACTACCAGCTGCTGTTATTTCATTAAAAAAGTTACTCACGTTTCAAAGCAGTGAGAAGCAGTTAAGATCCACTGTGGATGAATAACCGAACCACCACACGTGTGACCTCCATTGTAACGAAGTGATACTTGCCAAGGCCAGCTATTAGGTATTGCTTCTCGACCACCAACTATCCTAGTATTAGTTTCTGCAGGCTTGAATGTTGGTGTGCCACAAGTGTTACTGTTCGCTACAAGGAAATAGCTTCGTTTCAAATTTAAGCAAACATCATTTCGGAACCTTGACTATGCGGTATTGGCTTCGCTCATTGTTGGAGGCCGTAATGTGACATATAGTTGCTAATTTTTAACTAGTTTTGAACAAACATTTTAAAAACATAGAAAAGTTTGTGGTTACCATAATGGTTAAATTTCTAATAATTTGTTATATAAGAACAGTTATAATACGCCTTGGGTTTAAATCATAAGCTCGAACAATACTATCGTCATGAAAAATAACAATACTTCCTCCAATGAATAGACTGCTTTATGATAGGCTATCATATAATCTTGAAACAAGACAATAAACTTCCAAAAATAAAAGAAAAAAAAAAAAAAAAAAAATACATAATAAATACCTTATGAGGAGGATCATTAGATTTGACTAAATTTATATATAGCGCTATATATCAAGTTAGGTTACATCATTTAAATTCTATAAATAATCCATGTTACATTTTTGTTCGTTCGGTAGTAACTTCATTTTGAATATTTTTTATATAAGATTAAGCTTTATTATTTGAGCAATGTGTTTGCTAAAATTTCCTTTTTTCTTTTGATGGAAAGTGAAAAACAATATGACTGGGTTTATCGCTAGATAAACCATCTTTATATGTGTGGTTGGATCGCTGTTTAAATGGTGCATATCCAAAATCTCCTGTTATTCATTGCAGCAGTATAAGTTAAAACCCCATTCTATTCAAATGCAAATTTTCAAATCAACATTTCACTAAAATATCAATATCTATTTATTTCGCTAATAAGTTGCACTCATTGGTAATGGTTCCAATAGTTTATCGTCATTTTTCAAACACACAACTAATTATGAATGGCTGAGATTCGTTCTAGTTTATATGCTCAGCTCTTTCTGGTTATACTTCCCATTTAAATTTATCGGGTGGCACATGTGGAGCAGGATCTGCTTTTACCCTTCCGGAGCACCTGATATCACCCCCAGTTTTTGATGGGGTTCGTGTTGCCCAGTCCTTAGTTTTATTTGTTGTTTCTTGTGTACTTTTATTTGTCTGTTTGTCTTTTTCATATTTAGCAATGGCGTTGTCAGTTTATTTTTGATTTAAGAGTTTGACTGTTCCTCTGGTAAATTTTGCCCCTCTTTGACAAGATTCAACAAAAGCAAATGTGAAATATACCATGATATTTCCACCATAGTAAGAAAGGTGATTTTATTTGCATATTTCAAAATCAATTACAAAAAATAGCATACCCTAGCACTGACTATTGGCACTTAAAATGCAAAATTAAATCAAAGAGCAAATGTGTTTTCACGATTGCAACGAAAGACAAAAACCTGATGTGCACAATAGTAATCGCAATTTTATTGAATATCTATACTAGCATCATATTTGATATGCTCTGCTATAGTGATAGAGAAATGGTGTGTATAAAATGTGTTATTATAAATACTTACGACAAACTTGTTCATCCGTTCCATCTCCACAGTCGTCTTTCCCATTACAAACTAAGGCGTACTCGATACATTTAATGTTTCCACAACGGAATTGTGACGGCGTGCATTCTCCTACGACAAAACAACATGTTCAATGTAATGTAAATCACTATATTAATATTGTATAGACACTCGAAAGAAAAGCAATTCGTATATTTGCCTCTCTAGAGAGGATCATAGTTAAAAGAGATTCCTAGGTTAACAAATAGTCTATCCTGTTAAATAATCGTTATATGATATTGTTGCCAACTATTTTACTTCCACCACTATGATCATATGCCTTGTCGTCAGCATTTGAAGAGGTTTAAAATTCAATTTTATCAAATTATCTATTTAAGTTTTTAGAAGAAAAAATCCTAAATATTTTGTATGTGAAATAAGAAAGACAAATATTCCTTTAAACTGTTTTTGTTAATTAACAAAAAGCATGTACACAGGTATACATCATAATTTTTAGTTTAAAATCAAACTTAATGATTACTTCATTTCTGCAGAATCGCATGGGGATGTTATGATAAATCTCGGAATAGCATGGCATAGAACTAAGGGGGCGAAAGATACAGGAACAGTCTAACACATCAACCGAAAAATAAACTGACAACGCCATTGCCAAAAATTAAAAAGACAAACAGACAAATAATAGTACACAAGAAACAACAAAGAAACCCTCACCAAAAACGACCTCAGGTGCTCCGGAAGGGTTAGCAAATACTGTTCCACATGTGGCACCCGTCGTGTTGATCATGTTATTACAAACCCAGTAAATAGTCTATCTGTAGGTCACATTCATGAAAAGGGAACAGGATTGTAGTTACGACGTAAGAAACATAAACGATATCATCTGTGAAACGGTTATTCAATAACGGTCAACCAACTCGTGATGGCGTCCGTAAAATTTACTAAGTGTACATCAGTAGTAGTATCATCAAAGTTTTATAGAACTAAGCAAAATATCTTAGATTCCAATGAAGGCGGGATTTCTTTATCTTATCTGCATCTTTTCCGCAATAATGACAAAGATGTACCACTTCAAAATAGAACATAGAACATACGTAACAATTTCACCTTTCAAAGGGTCAACTTTCCATTTATTAAAACTAACATACCCTGTGCCTTATCAAATGACATTAACATATCTCAGTGAATATGTTACGTTCATACATGTTCACAATATATTGACTTCATGAACACAAAAAATGGAGCAACAGATTAATGAGGAAGACCGACTAGAATCAACAATTACTGATTATACAGTCACCATAAAGAATTTATTTACCAAAACGAAGAGAAAGTCCTCAACTTTTAAGACATGCAGTCACGATCAAAGATCTTCATCTTTAGAAAATAAAATCATAAAAATACCGAACTTCGAGGAAAATGAAACACGAAAAGATCCTTATTAAATGGCAATAACCCTAAGCTAAAATAAATCAAACGATAGATAGTAAAAAGTAAAATTACAAAAAAACTGAAATCCGAGAATGCCAGTCTCTAATCAAATGGCAAAATCAAATAATAAAACATATCAAACGAAGGGACAACAACTGTCATATTCCTGATTTGGTACAGGCATTCTCAAATGTAGAAAATTGTGGATTGAACCTGGTAGCAACTGTCATATTCCTGATTTGGTTCAGGCATTTTCTTAAGTAGAAATTTTGGACAAAACAAGTTTTATAGCTAGCTTAACCTCTCACTTGAAGCACTGTCTCATAAAATTCCATTATATTCGTCGTCTCTGTTTATATAGATTATATCCTATTCCCAATTGTCATATTTTGACTGAATGTGGATTCGCATGACAAGGGATGCATAAAAATTGGAGATGCTTATATCCTGTCAAGTATTGGTATTTAAGTTATCCAAGTCCATCCGCTTTTGTGTTTGTTTCCTTTTAACTAGATATATGAGATTTTAATATTGGCAAACTACAGGTGTCTAATTCTGTGGGGAAAATAGAGTTGTTAGTAATGTTTATCATTGCCGATTCCTACTACTAGTATCGTCAGTCAATTCTGACATTTACTCAAAATCTTATCAAACAAAAGTTTTTTTTTAAATCCAGTGTTCCTTTGAAAAATGTGATTGCAAATATATTTGTTAAACCTTTAATAAGCTAACTGTGGTCCTGAAAATTAGTTTGCAAGATACACGTAGTGCTCGGTTTCATCTTGACAAATTCAAATACGTAGAAGCTTATTGGCAGGTTAAATTTGGGGTATATGGGATTTTTTTCATTTTTACATTTCAGCGTTAAAAAATTGTTGATTATTGTATTCAATTATATAAGGCGCGTCTGGCGTAAATACAAAAATTTAATCCTGGTATCTGTGATGAGTTTATTTATTGATCACTGTAGAATGTTAAATTTTAAAAATACTGATATGGTTCATGACATTTGCCAAGTTTCTTTTCTTTTGTCTGTTATAATTTAATTGGCAAACTACTATTGAATCTTATTTAGTATGTTAATTTCGTCTGTTATCTTGGTGTAAGATATATCATAAAACTAAGAGAGCAAATTGAGAGTATCAAAGAGACTACAACCTGAGCGAGAGCGAAGAGAAAAACAGCCGATGGCCAACAATTGGATTTCAACACTGAGAGAAAATCCCGCACCAGAACGCAGAAACACAGATCAATACGCACAGTTTAAAGAAGTCCGAGTCCGATGTCAAAATAGGTAACAAAAGAAACATAAATTAACAAAGGACAACAGCAGTTATTGACATTCCAGCTCCAGACCTCAAATAAAAGAGGGACGAAAGATACCAAAGGGACAGTCAAACTCATAAATCTAAAACAAACTGACAACGCCATGGCTAAAAATGAAAAAGACAAACAAACAACAGCACACAAGACACAACATAGAAAACTAAAGAATAAACAACACGAACCCCACCAAAAAACTAGGGGTGATCTCAGGTGCTCCGGAAGGGTAAGCAGATCCTGCTCCACATGCGGCACCCGTCGTGTTGCTTATGTGATAACAAATCCGGTAAATAGTCTAATTCGGTAGGTCACATTCATGAAAGGGAAGGGGATTGTAATTACGACGTAAGGAACATATCCGATATCATTTGTGATACGGTTATTCCATAACGGTCAACCAACTCGTGATGGCGTCCGTAAAATTTACGAAGGGATGATTTCAACTTCACCATTTGGAACTCTTGGTTCAATAGCTTCCTTGTGAGTCAAATAAACTGACTGAAGATAATGTTTTCATTATATCAAAATCAAGCACAATCCCTCCAATTACAAAGGTTTAGTATCATACAATCATAAAATATATGAAAAGAACAAAACAACTGGTTTGAGAATAAATTTATTTATTTCTGATGCAGAAAACGTATGACTGAATCAATATCAACACCAAAATATGACATCTTTAATTACCTGACAACATTATCGTTACTTACCTCTTTTGAATAAGTCTTTTTAAAGGGTTGGCAAGCTTTTGAGGTGATTTCCAACATTTTTGATGTGGAAAATAAAAGTTTCCAAGATGCATTCTCTGGAACTATGATGAAACTATCACTTTTTTCTTGCCAAATTGACAAAGTTTATTGGCAGGATGAAATTTTGTGAGGATTGAATGTCCCTTGTAAATCTCATTTTAACACTTCGATGTTAAAATTTTGCTGATTTTGAATTCAAATATATGATTGTTAGCTCCACTGAAGAAGTTGGATTTTTTTAAATACTGAAATGGTTCATGACATTTGCCAAGGATCTTTTTGTTTTATCTCGCTTTTTATGTAGTTCATGCAAGTTGATTGTTTTGTCTCGCATAATTCAATTGGTAAATTACAATTGCATCTTATTTGAATAAAATTAAATATGTTTAAACTATCTTATTTAGTATGTTAATTTCATCTGTTATCCTCTTATCCTCTTTCAAAATAATTTTACGTTCCTTTGATTATTTGCCTAAAGGTAATGTTCACTCATCTCGACCCATAATAAGTCAATATTTATCTTCGTTAAAAAGCTATCATTTGATTTTTTTAAAAAGGTATCTATTTCCTAATAGATGGTAGAAAGGGTATACTTACTAACATGGTCGTGAATAATATAGTGAAGTTTGAATCCAAATCCACCGACCACTCCGTCAGAGACAAATCTAATGAACATATCTCGACTTTTACTTGTGACGGACTCGGGGTATATCATTCCACATACTTTTGTCAGTAAATTTCCGTGAACATTTTTTCCATTGTAAGCAGAAAAGTAGTCAAGTAAGCAATTAGTATTATCTTCCAAATCAAACTTCTGCAATGTAGGTAAATATCATTTGTAGTTTAAGTACAAATATGGATGAGATTTACATAATGTCATCGTTTCTTTACAAAAACATTCTTATAATTTAATAAGTGCTCAATACGCAAAATAAAAAAAGTTTCTTTTTATTAAAGACGGCAAATTCCCCAGAAGGCTTGCATATTGAGAACTGGACTGATTTATGCAGTTTGTTCTCATTGTGTGCTGTTACACCACTGTCTCAGGTTAGAGGATAGCTGCGGACTTATTAATATGTTAAATTCCCCCACATTCTTTATGTGCCGATCCTCAGTCAGGAGCCCGTAGCACAGTGATTAGCATTGGTTCATCATGCCGTCACATTTATTTTTCGGAAATTATTCTGTCATCAATTCGGCAGTTAGTTTCTCGTTTGAATTGCTTCACATTTTTCATGTCGGAGCCTTTATAGCCGAATAAACAGCATGCGTTATTCACATTGTTTATGTCCTTACGGTGGCCTTTTGCTTATCCCCAATACGTTTTATTTTCTGGTGGATAGTTGTCTTATTAGAAATCATACCACTTCTCATTTTTTATATCAGATGAATTACAAAGATTTGTTATTACCTTCAAACGTACATGTTTTTAATTCTTTCTTCACGACCCCCCCCCCCCCCCCTTTTTGCACTTGCGCTGTGCGTTGGTAGAAATTATAACGAGAGGTCTCGGAGTTAAGGTAACTGCAAACGGAAATATATCGGCGAAATTAGTGTCTGGGAAGCCATTAATTCAATATCGGTACATTTATGACGATTTTGAAAATATAAAGGATTTGCAAAGTACACGTTCGCCTCTTTTATCGTAAAACTCAGCCATTCTAGTATATAAAACATGTTCAGCAAATTTTCAAATTTGAAGTTTCATTTGACTTCATACAGTAGGATAAAATAGAAATTACATCAAAATACAGTGTAATGACTTTCCCTGTAGGTGCATGTATGTGCCATCTACAGTTTAGGTCTGAAGGATATTCCGTTGCTCCATCGTAATGATCAGACAGTATTACTCCTGTTGTCTTAGTTAAAAGCGTCGGTGTTACATCAGTGCAGGCTGGTAAATCGGCTTCAGTTTTTGCTGTGGAAATAAAAATTGTAGAGTTGAGTAACCCACATAAACTTATTGGTAAGTTTGTTCTTTCAGTGTTCCTTTCCGTCACATAGCATCTTAAGTATTCATACAACCTTGACTTGTTTATTAATGGCGTTCCTGTGGAAGGTAAATCAACTAAAGCTATTCGGATAAACAAATGATATAAAGAGTTTTATTGTCTTTTGGTATTGTTATCTTTTCAAATGTGTGATATTATTGCTGTATCCTAGATTTTAATGTATAGCTAGTTTTGTACTAGGCTCATCGATTATACTAAAATGTTCTACTGTAAATCATGTACCCATTACAACTCACTTAGCTAAGCATATTACATGATCTATTTCTTATTTATAAACAAACTATAAGTTACAAATTTTGATCATTTATCCAAGAATTTAAACATAAATTAAGTTCCTCTTGTACTAATTTTTTAATTTCATTTTTTTCAACTTTTTGGAATTTTGGATCCTCAAAGCTCTTCAACTTTGTACTTGTTTGACTTTATAAATATTTTGATATGAGCGTCACTGATGAGACGAAACGCGTGTCTGGCGTACTTAATTATAATCCTGGTACCTTTGATAACTATTTCTTGTATTTAAATTTCCGTACAATTCATTTATTTACCGTATTCGACCGTGTATATTACGCATGTATAGTCCGCATCCCCTTAACAACGAGGAAAAAAAGTTTTGTAAAAAAAAAAAAAAAAAAAAAAAAAAAATTATGAAAGTCTTGTTCACTGTAAAAATCCATAGAAAAGGGACCTATTATTCATGTATTACATAAAAACTAATTTTGTTTTATTTTTTCATGAAACATAATGAAATGGTTGAGCTTTTCATCAGGTAATTAATATCTAATAGTTTTATAAAAGTAGTTCTTAATCAAAAGATCCCTTTTAAAATCAACATTTGTCTAAGTATGTCCAAGCTGATATATATAATATAACAGAAATAATTTCAATATTATGGAATAAAAGAAAAAGAGATCAAACAATTATCTTAATTAATTAGCAGTAATCAAACTTTTAGAACTATTTAATCCTATATAATCTTTTCATTGATCATGTTGGTTTTTTTTGCCTGGGATTATAATATTTATCACCTGTCAAAACTTGACATCATTATTTAATTGCTAAACACCCATACTTAATCTTTAATTACCCCTCTTGATTACCTATGCAGGATGTCACTCCTTTACTCTGAATTATCGATTTTGAAGAGAAAAGTTAATCAAAAAAGTAAGATTAAATGAAATAAATATGATCAACGTCTCCAATAAACATTATTAATGAAGAAAAAACGAAATTAATTTTTTTTTTTTTTTTTTTTTTTTATTGAAAACCGTCTATAGTTGTCTATAGTCCGCACCCCTTGTACAAACTACATATTTAAGGATACCTTTGCTCAGTCTGGTGGACCGTTTGTTCCCGAAAGTATCACCAGCCCAATAGACAGTATTACGTTGCTTGCATGAAAAAACTTATATTGTTTGATTGTTAAGAAATATTTCTAAACTATGAAATAAACCTTCATAAAGCATGTTCGGATGCGTCTATACTTTGAGTTCTCTTTGATTTTATAAGCTCTTCAACTTTTATGTTTTGTTTTTGATCTTTTAACATTTTCATCCAAAGCATCATTAAAGAGATCATATTTGTCGACTTGCGCAACTGGTTGAGTTAAATAGGAATATGGCAGGTTTTTTTTCTTTTTATTTTCGTGATTGATGGCGTTTGATTTTGTCAGGTATTATGGATTTGACCACTTTCGAATTTGTCTTTGAGTTCGGTATTTTGTTATACTCTTTTTGATACCGCTTATTATATACTTACGTCTTGCATTTACTGTTTCGTATGTAGTCAACACGCCTTTATTATGTAATCCGCTATCCGAATAGAATACTATCATAACCACATTATGTACTTACGTCTTTCATTCACTGTTTCATGTGTAGCCAGCACGCCTTTATTATGTAATCCGTTATCCGAATTTATACTGCACTCGTTCTATTTGAGCAGTCAAAATGCGTTGACTGTATATTTCTATGCCATATACGGTCACTGACCTGATATCACTTTTCCTCATGAATATTTAAATAGAAATTGTCGAAATAATATTTAATTATTCATACGACCTCTTCAACCTGTTCTTGTTTCCAATGTAAACAACGATGCGTTTAACGACTCAAACTTGTTTCTTTTGCAATTTTTGGGAAAACATATTTCACTTATTAATATTTTTGTTTGCAACCTATAAATCATTATGTTTTATGTTTATTGATGATATTTTAGTCTGCAACGAATTCGTTCATCATTGATTGCGGTAATGATGTACATTTCAGCGTGTTTTATATTTCTCCGTCTTTGTGATATGAGGCCTTTTTAAAGGGGGATTTTTCCCAATATTTAAATCAAATAAATAACATTAATACAATAAACAACAATTGAAAATGTTTTTTTTTAGATTGCAGTATAAAGACAATAATAGTGCATTGACTTGACATATCAACGATATAAGGATTCGGCACAGCCTCGCATTTCCCCGTTTCTAAGCCTCATCCTTATATCGTTGATATGTCAAGTCAATGCACTATTATTGTCTATAGAATCACCGTGTATCATCGTACAACGGATATATGTACTAACCAAGCGGGCGTGATCGATTTAATACTACCGTTTTCCCTGTAACCCGTTATCCGAATAAAATACTATCATAACCTCATTATATACTTACGTCTTGCATTCACTGTTTCATATGTTGCCAGCACGCCTTTATTATGTAATCCGCTATCCGAATAGAATACTATCATAACCTCATTTGATTTACTGTATTCGTCATGAGGATGTTTAGTTCCACAAACAGTTGCCACTTCATTATCACCAGCACTAGGACCGTCATATATTTGAACGCCATCATATTTACACTCGTGACTCAACTCGGTACTAAACGTGTTGAAATGAATCTTAAAAACAGTTCCTACTGGACCAAATATTCGCCATACACATCTAGTGCTATCTGGATATTGACCATCTTTGTCTGCAGGAGTTGCTATTATTCCTTTCCCAGAATAATTGATCCATCTGTCACACTTTGAGATACCAGAAGAATGGTTCATCCTAGCTGGTGCGCTTCCAGCTGATTGGTTGAATAGAAATATACATCCATTTTCATAGATTACAAATACCGTTTATCATTATAAAAAAAGGTATAAAATAAATTAATTCCGGGTATACGTGTGTATAAAAACCTTTCTCCGTCTAGTTTAAATCCATTTACGATATGATTATACGTATTTGAAGTGCGTATATCGCAAGTAAAATAGCAGTCTGATTTGCAAATTAAAGGTCTAAAAAAAGTTGTTAATGTCTTTGTCATTTTGGCCTTTTGTGGACAGTTATCTCATTTGCAATCATACCACATCTTCTTTTTATAGAAAACGAGAATACAATACTGATATCATACAGTCTTCATACAAGGCTTCTCAAAAAGAGCAAAAGAAAGATAGAAGTATACTCTAACTTATATTTAACTATATGAATCATGTTCTAACTGTTATTAGTTGATGGTGTCTATCATACCGAACTTACAATGAGGGTGACAAAGCTATAATTAACTCTGCTTCATATAATGACTAACATCTTAAAATTGAAAATTAAACTATAACTTCAATTTTTCCATTGAAAGCATTTAAATTTGGCTTGGCAAGATGTCAGGAGTACCATTTTGAGTACATATCTCCCAGTTGATACAATACTCAAATGGATCATCCAGATTTCCTCTAGAGGGGCATTAGCTATGAAAAACATGTTCACCGCCCATTTGACTGAATTTTAGGTATAGCATACTATTACGTATATATCAAATTATAAAAAGTCTCAAATAAACAATTAACAATACGTGGGCTCAATATGTACAGTGTAGCCGCATTTCGTGTGTATTTTAGTCTTCACATCCTCTAATTAATCATCGAGGTCACTTGCGAAGACCGCCGATGGTCATATTACCATATATATATATAGATATAAATAAAAATAGATTGCGAACTCGTGTAGTTGGATTTTTGCTCTACATGATTTCATATTATAGGCCTAAAATATGCGTTTATTATCGTTTTTTTACCTGTATAAGAATGAGTTTTTATGGATCAAATCAGTCAATTAAATGGTTTACCCTTGTTTTAATTTCAATGTTGACATTTTTTTCCCTTTTAATAACTCAGCACGTCTAATTCATACGAAACCCATCTCTTGCTAAGGGATTTAATTGAAGGTCACATGAATATAGACTCAATGAAGTTGAAATATTCACTTGCAATTCATAAAAAAATAAATTAAAAACGACTTTATATTTCACACATTCACTGCCAATAATGATTGAAAAAAAACTTTAATTGTCCTATTTCTCATAGCTAGTGCCTCTATAAATAGGCTTTAAAAGAAGATATTAAAGAAAATAAGGATGGTATAGATGAGTTCAACCATTCGAAAAATAATTTTTTCCTTTGTATTTTTATTTAAAGTCAATGTAATAAAAAAAATATGACCAGACAAAACCTAAATTTATGAATTTTAGTATATTTGGATTTAAATCTTTCAATTTATAATTCATCTTTGTCACATTACAAAAATGGCCCGTCAATATAAGGAAGCAACCACTCAACTTCAAGTTTTGTGGTTATGTTTTTTCTCTGTGTCATATATTCTTGTTTTCGCAGAGCAATCAATCCTATTTAGTTTTGCAACGCTTTCAATCAAATCATTTATTCATTTTCTAACACTATGAGATTTGGGAGAAATCTGGATGCTTGACTATAATATTTTTCAAAAATTATTTTTTTTTCGAAAAAAAACATAACCCCCTCTTTTTTTGAAGTTTAATGGTCGTTCCTAACAGAAAGTTGTTTCAGAAACAACAAAATACATGTAATTAATCTTTAAAAGTATTATAAAATTTTATAAAATAAATAAAAAGGTTCATATAAGTCCATTCTAAAATAAAAATAGATATATGAAAATAGTAAAAAATTTAAGTGATTTGGCAATATTTCTAAATGACCAGTTTACTCACGATCAATGGCCTCCCAATTCAGTCGGAAACCTTCAAAACTTTCTGCTTCATCTGTTGAAAATTTAACTATTGCATGGTTGCTATTTACAAATATTGGTTCTGGTCGTTTGTTTCCACAATATTCGCCTGGAAATATTTTAAGATGGTATAACACTGGATTATGAAACGATGAGATTAGGGAAAAAAGTGGGAAATAAAGGCAACAGTAGTATACCGCTGTTCGAAATTTATAAATCGATTGAGAATAAAACAAATCTGAGTTACAAACTAAAACTGAGGGAAACACATAAAATATAAGAGGAGAACTACGAAACAACAGAAACACAACATTAAATTATAACACACACAGAAAAGAACTATAATATAACCATGGCTATTTTCCTGACTTGGTACAGGACATTTCAATACAAAAAATATGGTGGGACATGATACAAGTGACTAAAAAGTATGATTTTGTTATTGAAGAATTTGAACAGCGATTTTTATTTGTGACAACAGAAATTACTTCTATTATCCTTTGTGAACATTCATAATTTGTTCATCAATATTCCAGTATCATCTGCATATGGGTTACATATTTCCAAGTTTACGATTTTTCATGGCTTTTGTTTACTATTAGGATTTTCTTGGTTAAAATATGCGTTGTTAACACGGAAGCTATCAAACCAAGATTTGGTATTGGTTAATTTGAAATTATGAAGAATTGTAAGAACACCATGGATGACAATTATGTCTGTAAGAGTTTTTTGGATTGTTTCGTCGTTGTTTCATTTGGCCACCTTAAATCTTAACTTTCATTGACTGTTTTTCGAAGCATCCTTTGTATGCATCATCTAGATTTTTACTGTACATGGCGACTTTTCTAAAAAAATATATTTCACATGAGAAATTTTTAACATTACCATACAAGAAAAAAACTTCTTTTTTTAAATGGGCAATTAATATATCCGGGACAAAAAAAAGCAAGAAAATATTCTGATCACACAATTTTTAATAGGGTTGAAACTATGGCGAATCAAAAAGTCATTGTATGTACCAGTGAATAAAGGTAGAGCCATATCTATATTACTAAAATTACGAGGTCCAATTTGTCAGCCGTCATCACGTAAAAACGACGAATCAAAGAATTCAACTTTATATATAACTAATATAGTACAAAGGTGTAGATTAAAAATTACACCACTCCAGGCCCTTTTGTTTTCCACGTAATTAATATTGCCAATAATTAAGAAGTTCCGGGTCGAGTCCGATACCGATACCAATAGTATATTCACCTGTTACCGATTACCTTATCTGTACGTTCCGCATCTGACAGGCGCACCACCAAACGGTGTATTCAAGATTAATATGCTATATAGTATTACACGGGTCATAATCACAGGGTTGACACTACTTATTTGTCATATTGTTACCTATTGTAGTATTTTAATCAGTTAAACTTTCTAAGATAACAATACGAATCTATAATACTAAAATTACGAGGTACAATTTGTCAGCCGTCATCACGTAAAAACGACGAATCAAAAATTTCAACTTTATATATAACTAATATAGTACAAAGGTGTAGATTAAAAATTACACCACTCCAGGCCCTTTTGTTTTCCACGTAATTAATATTGCCAATAATTAAGAAGTTCCGGATCGAGTCCGATACCGATACCAATAGTATATTCACCTGTTACCGATTACCTTATCTGTACGTTCCGCATCTGACAGGCGCACCACCAAACGGTGTATTCAGGATTAATATGCTATATAGTATTACACGGGTCATAATCACAGGGTTGACACTACTTAATTGTCAAATTGTTACCTATTGTAGTATTTTAATCAGTTAGACTTCCTAAGATAACAATACGAATACTAAAAATCTGGACTAAAATAAGGCGTATAGGTACAGTTTTCAATTTGTTAGCGGGCATGACGTAAAACAGCGAATCAAAGAATTCAACTTTATTTATAACTAATATAGGACAATGCTGTTGATTAAAAAGTACTCCATTCCAGGACCTTTTGTTTTCCAAATAATTAATATTATCAATAATTGATAAGTTCCAGTTCGACGGGTTCAAACAGAAAGATTTGAAAGCAGAGAAAACTGTGTATCTTATAATCGGCATGACTTTATCAGATGACAATACTAATACTAAAATAAGGCTTGCACATAGTTATATACTTTAATTCAGTTACGGACCCGCGATACCACGGGTGTGTTCTAGTATTAAATTAAATAAAATCAAACAAAAGTTTTTACTATACAAGAAACATAGACAGTCAAAGTTTTTGTAATTTGTTTATTTGTGACATAAAGAAAGAAAACAATCAAGCAGGATTACACACATGTACAGTTTCAAGTATGGTCTTAAAGACATTATTATACGACAACTCTAAATGGCAAGACATAAAACAAAATAATTTTCGTACCAGTTAGAGAATATTTAAATCACCTAGGACAGATTTTAATGGCAACCATTTTTTTTTATCTATATATTCTTTTTGTGTAGGCGATAAGAAATCTACTGTATGTTGTTTTATTCTTATACAGTATTTCAAATATGCAATATTACCTTTCACGGAAGGTTTTTCTCCTGAATTATTACAGCTATAAATATAAAATTTTAAAATCAACATTATATGTTGTACTACATTTTATGGGTAAAAAAATCCCCAATACCAACAATAACATCTTTTACCCCTATATGTAAAGGCTAAATCCACATTTTAATAATTACTCTTGAAGTGCTATCCAATTATTTTTGTTGTTTATACATTCCCCCCAAAAAACATGCAAAAAGATTTCTTTGGTTTCAGTGCAAAAAGTGCACATTTTAGTTTCTATTTAACAAGTGTGGACACAGATGAGTGTGGATAGTATGTATGGATGTTTGACAGTGTCTTATGACAAAATGAGTTCTATGTTTTTTCTATATGGTGTTATTAACTATGTTGCACGATGACAACCAATCTGAGCATTATGAGTGTTATTTATTAAATTTTTTATGCCCCCACCTACAATAGTAGATAGGCATTATGTTTTCTGGTCTGTGGGTCCGTTCGTTTGTTTGTCCCGCTTTAGGTTAAAGTTTTTGGTCAAGGTAGTTTTTGATGAAGCTGAAGTCCAATCAACTCGAAACTTAGTACACATGTTCATTATGATATGATCTTTCTAATTTTAAAGCCAAATTAGACTTTTGACCCCAATTTCACGGTCCATTGAACATAGAAAATGGAAGTGGGAGTTTCAGGTTAAAGTTTTTGGTCAAAGTAGTTTTTGATGAAGCTGAATTCCAATCAACTTGAAACTTACTACACTTGTTGCATATGATATGATCTTTCTAATTTCAAAACTCATAACTGCTCCAAAAGTAATCTGATAGAATTTCAAGCATTTTAAGCCGATATTATCAACATCTACTAATGAGTCTTAATATGTCTACATATCTAAAAAGTCATAGTATTCAAAAGGTAATGCAAAATTATTCCTTTTCATTTTTTTTGTTATATGGATACACATTTGAGTGATACATGTACCAATACAATATTTGTTGTGGTATGAAAGTGCAGTAATTAGCATTTACTGTAACTATGTTAATTCACACAAATTGAAAAATAAACAAATGAATGGACCAGATGCTCCGCAGAGCTCAGCTTTATACGACTGCAGAGGTCGAAGCCTGAACAGTTGGGGCTAGTATTGACACAACATTCAAGCTGGAAACAGCTCTGAGTTTGAATTGTGATTAAATAGATGACACAGCTTAGGTTTCTGACACAGAATGAATGTGGTCTAATGAACTTAAATATTTGTTTTGCTTTTGTGTTAGGAGCAATTCACTATGCTGCTGAATATTAATCCTTTCAAACAAAAATATCTAAAGAAATTTTCTTTTTAATTTCTGAAATGAGAAACATTTAGAGGAGACAAACTTCAGTTAAGAGATCAGAAACTAAAAAAATGTATAATTTTTCCATTTGTAAAAGGGCATACCCTAGAAAGTGCTTGCAATCACTGAATGGTTATTAATGACTGCTTTAATTTATCAGTTGGTAATAAAGTGAATATTGCATTGTATATTGTATAATTGATTTAAGTTGACTGAACAAAGAAAGATAACTCCAATTTTCAAAGAAGATTTCATAAAGCATTGGTATTAGGTAATTCAAGAACCATTCTGGACAAACTCCAATTAAGGGTCTTGAATTTACAAAAATGTTTGTTTTTGGTCCGTAATTATTAGACTGTTTGTCCCATAACCCACACAATATATCCGAACCTTCTACTTATGGTATTAAACATTGTGGTACAATTTTAGAACAATTGAAATACTTATACACAACTTTTTAAACCGACACTAGATTAAAGCTTGTTTTGGGCACCTTTGTACCCCTTATTCCTAAACCTTAGGGACCATAACCCCCAAAATCAATCCCAAGCTTCCTTTTGTGGTTATAAACGTTGTGTTATAATTTTGTTGATTTCTGTTGACTTATAATAAAGTTATTATCCAGAAACCATCTTTCGGACAGGATACCAATTTACGACCCCAAATTTTTTGTGGTTGTATAAAAATGTTGAACATGTGCAATGAAGTATAGTTTTAGAAATCGATTAGGGAGCTACCATTTGATTTTTATGGGGGGGGGGGGGGGGGGGGGGGGGCTAGGATGAAAAATTTTGTCCTGCCTTTTTTTTAGTTGTAATCTCTGTCCTGCCTTTTTATTTTTCAGTCTATTCGGTCCTGCCTCTTTTTTTCTTAGCTTATCCTGACTTTTTTACAACAATTGTCATCCTGCCTTTTTTTTTTTTGCCAAGTTACTCATCCTGCCTTTTTTTTTTACTCAAAATCCTGTCCTGCCTTTTTTTTCAAATTTCATCCTAGCTCCCCCCATAAAAATCAAATGGTAGCTCCCTTAGACTGGATAGGCCTTATAATTTTTTTCCCTCCTAATTGAAGGACCGTTTACACTCAGGGCCGAGTCATCAGCAGGCAATACAGATGTATTAAAACAACCTAGCATCATATTGCTAGTAGTGGGAGTAGCATTGTCCGGTAAATTTGTTCCCACTTTTTTTTATAAAATGTATGGTTCAAATCAAAATAGAATGCTTTTATCTCCTGAATACTTACATTGTACATAGAGATGATACTACTTTGACAAATCCTTGTCCATTAGAGTTGTCTGTCAAATCTTAATTTCACAAAGAATGAATTGCATAACAATGAACTGAGCTCAAAGCAAAGTACTTTAATAATACACTTAGACAAAGAGCTAAATCCAGTGATATACTTTGTACTACAGGTCCTTCATGACCATCCATCCACCCAAACCATATCTCAATAACATTCCATACTACATGATTGGATTCAGAAGTCCTGAAAAAGACATGACTTTTTTATCTTGTTTTAAGTATATATGCACAGGTTAAACCTTTATTGTGGATATAATCATTCAGTATCTAGCAACTATCAATTTGCTTCATGCACATATTGATATAGGTTGATTGCTCCTCTGTTGGAAATTAGAACACACCTCCATCTAATTTTAGTCAACTCAGACGAAGAAAAATTCAAAACTATATAAAATGTTATCTAAGACTTGTCAGTGTCTATTTCCTTTGCCACTGAATAAGATTCCATATTTACAACCAATGAAAATCAAATATCCCTCTAATAGACTTAGCATTGAAATCGTTTTCTAAAATGGTAGTTATGTGGAACCTAGAACTAAAAAAATTGAAACAATATATCTTAAATATTTCAAATGCATGTACATTTAATAATTCTCCAAAATTCACTTTATTTTTCCTTTTTTGGTTTTCTGTTGGAGACTGTATATTGACCTCTATGTAGCCTTTTCAACTTATAAAAGGGGGGATACATTTCCATAGAATTAAACTTTTCTGAAAGAATTGATTCCATTTATTTTCAATAAACAATAAATATTGAAGTCTATAACAGGCATCTAGGAACAGGCTCAACATTATTTCTAAACATGTATTAATATATACCAAAATGTGGACAAACCTACATTAAATATTCTACTTCAACGACTTTAATTAGTGGAGTAGATCAAATTAAAAAGTCACAATGGTTAAAAACTCCAATGGCAGTCTTTCCTGCTAAAATCTTGATGGGTAGAATGTGATATACCATTTTTGGGTCTATATACTGTCCTTTAAATTTAGGTCATTTTGACACGGCAAAATATGAAAAAAAATGTAAACTATGGTCTGGAAAGCACACAGTTTGTGATATTTTAAGGTATCTTTACTAAGAAAACCTGCAAATCTCAGTGGCAGATCCAGAACTTTTCAAAAAGGTGTGGGGGCTCTGATGGACCAGAGGGTTGCCCACTCCCATCAAGCTTCAATGATTTCTTACATATATGTCATAAGCTAAATTTCCCCCACCCCCTTGGTCTGTCTATGCATCTGTTTATCGTTCTGCGAAATAGTACTAATACTAATTTTTCCCCTCCCTTACCTGGCCCTAGACAGTTGCTTACCTTTGTAAACATTTTATAATTATAGTCAGGTATATATTGATTGAGAGTAACTTACATAGTAGTTAATGGGACTCTTTTTCACACGGTTCTGTGAAATATAATACGGCAAATATATACCCGTACATACTATCCGCATAACACAGAAATCTGATAGATTTTCACTCCTCTGGGAAAAATCAACCTGTGAAATGAAATACCATGCCTGGAAAAAAATTACCGGGACAAATTATCCTCAGGATAAAATATCACAGAGGACGAAATAAACCGTTACATTACATGAGAAGCCGGTTTGGTTACAAATAATTATGTCACGTGAAGGCGCACTGACGTCACAATTTGCATTAATTTTGCAATACACTACAGTTCACTCATACAGAACCCATTATCATGCAAACATGCAACGTGAATGTGATTGGTTATCAAATAATACAGAATTTATGCACGTACAGTTAATATAGAAGAAATTAGTTCATCAAATGTGAGTTCGTGATCTTGTGGTTAAGACCGATGGCTACAGTGCTGAAAGTCCTGAGTTAGATTCTCACTTGGGGTGCTAAAAATATCAGTACATCAGAAGGGTAATTTTCACCCTCTCACACACATCTTTGTTAATGTTCCGGGATTGTTGAAAACTTGCATATTCATCAATATTTGATTTTGTGGTTTTAACAATCCAGACAGACAAATAGCAATAAGGTGTTTAGGAAAACATGACCTAAAACCTCCTTCATATATGACAAAAATACATGGGAACTCATATTGAATGGTCAAATGTGTTCAATATGAAAATTGAAATTAAGATGGTAAAATCAAATATTAGCCTTTACTGTAAATGGACTTAAAGTATGACTTTTCAGCAAATTTAAAGGGAAATGACACGGAAGGGGCCAAATAGTGTTCAAGGGGAGCAAATGCTATTTAAATTAGTATGCAGGTTTTAAATATAGAGGGAAGTTGAGTCATCTTTTTGGGTGAAGTTAAATACTGACTAGTGTGTGGTTCTCATTGGGTCTAAGCGTGACCAATATTGACAATTTTTCGCAAGCGTGAAACGTGAAAGTCAAATTATTGTGTCATGAAAACGGGAAATGAGGTCTGTCGTGAAAACGGGAAATGGGGTTCTGCAGGACCCCGGAAATGACAAAAAAATGAAAATTGCTAATGTACATAGTGTAAGCGGGATATGGGAATCTGACAAAACAGTAAGTGGGATCTGGGATCAGAACACCCCCCCCCCCCCCCCCCAAATGAGACCCCCTTATGTAGATTTACCTTCTAATTCTATATAAAAAAAACACAACTAAGAACTACGTTTAATTCACTTTGACTACTGATATGCAAACCTAGAAATATTTCATAAAATAGTGATTGAAAGATTCATAACACTTTGAAAGGATAATTCAGACACGTGTTACGCGGGGAGCATGTTTTAAATTTGTTTACAAATAATAATGTCACGTGATCGCGCACTGACCTCAAGTTGCATCGCCCTTACAATTCACTAATACATGACCATTTTCATGCAAACATGCAACGTGAATGTGATTGGTTATCATATAATACAGAAATAATGCATGCACAGTTTAAGAAGAAATTAGTTCAATAAATCGATGCGATTTTCACTTTTGACACGAATAGGTCGGGTTGACATTACTGTCATCGGAGATAATATTGAGATAAATGGGATAAAACGGACCGTCAAAAAGGTCTAGAGGAGCACATCAGTAGAACCTTAACATTAATAAGTAATACTTACCAAAATTTCTCTAATTAAAGAACTATATAACTGAAATTTCACAAAGATAACGGTAAACATTTTGTTGATGGTGATGATGCTATTATCGATCCGTTGAATTCAGGGTCAACGGAATTTTTTGCGTTGCGTTTAAATCATTGAGGCCATCTATTTTTATTGCGGGTTCCACATATATAAATCGGAATTAAAGAAAAAATGGAATGTTGTTAGCAGAATCAAAACAGAAATGATGAACATTGCAACATTTTCAGCAAAATATAAATAGGATGGAGGATCTGTGTATTCACATTATTTGTAAAACTCTCCTTATTCATGTGAAGCGTGTGCTTTACATCGAGGCTTGCTATGCTTATCATTGACGCCACAGTACTTCAACCAATCAGACAATGTTTATTTTGGGCATTTGACTTTTTTTAACTCAGATTTTGGAATATTTTAATCGAAATTATAGAAAAATGGAATGTTGTTAGTACATATAAAATAGAAAATGATGAATACTTTTAGCTAAAGATAATTTGGATGGGGGTTCTGTGTATTCACATTATTTGCACAACTCTCCTTACTGATGCCATATTTTGGAATTTCCGTGACCTAAATGGTTCGCGAAAATTAATATTTTTATATATAGTATAGTAACCACATTAATAAAGAAAGTTTGTGTATACAATTCTATGTAATAACTTGAATTGTAATTTTGAAGTTTAGTGTTTTTTGTTGCTTGAAATGCCATCGAGTAGATTTCCCCCAATCATCAATCTTAACACATAAATCATCAGACCATTTGTTTAGTGATCCTTAAGGATTTTCTTTAATATTTTCTAGAAAGAGTTGAAAAAATATTTACATGGTTGTTTTTTTATTATCATTTTTGAGGTTGTCTACAAGAAAATTGGTTTCAACTGCAGACAGAGTTTTAAGCTGCTCAAATATCAGTATGTTTTTTTCGTCTAAGATTAAATTATTTATAAAAAAAATATAAACCATCATTACAATAATTTTCAAAAATAGATGGACAGTCAGAGTTTGAATTAAATAAAATACAGTAGTTATTGACAAGAAATGTTCATGTTGTATTTCCAATAAAGAATACTGTGTTAAAGAATTATGATACTAGTACCAACCTTTAAATTCGTGAGTCTTTCCATTATAAATTGTAAGCCTGTCATATTCACATGCACCAAAACCATCCTCTATGTCAAAATCTCCAGAAAAGGTAATTTTTATATACTGTAAAAATTATAATTAAAATCTTTTATCGAGGAGTGCGAATTAGTGGTTTTTGTATATAGAAGGAGCATTTTTGGATAAAATTTTTCTATCCATACACTGTTGTCAATATAATAGAATTGTATACGACTGTCATACAAGTGAGAGGTTTATCTCTAGCTATAATACAAGGTTTAATCCACCATTTTCAACATATAAAATATCATGTACCCAGTCAGGAATATTACAGTTGATTTCCATTCGTTTGATATGTTTGAGCTTTTGATTTTGCAATTTAATCTCAGACTGGGACTTTCTGTTTTGAGTTTTGATTTTTTTCTTTGAGTTCGGTATTTCGGTTTTTTTTTTTTTTTTTCTTTTTCCTTATACTGGAAATAATACATCACGTAGCTTATCAAAAACTCTTTGTTTATCAAGTCTATCTGAAAAAATCAGGTGTTGTGTGTTCTCTAGGCTCCCTGGGACTTTGGGATAGAGTATATCGTAGCAAAAACTAACAGATTATTTTAATGAGATTGTTATAAAGCTATTATTTTAAAAAAAAAGGTGTCCTAAGCTTTGTTTTTCGAGGCCAATGTTTTGTGAACTCAAATATTAAAGTTTCTATAAACTAGAATATGTTCGAACTGTGTAGATTCGCATTTCGACAATGCATTTTCTGATTGCTCGAGGCAACAATGTTTGAAATTCCAAATCATATTACAAACATTGAAGAAGGGAATTATCGAAACTAATTAAAACAATACATGAGATATAACTTTGTGACCTGTGTGATTTTAAACATTCAATATACTTTAATATTATGATTGAAGTCATTCAAAAAATCCAGAATGTACTCTTAAGACATATAAAGGAAACAAGTAAGCGTTCCCTGCAAGTTCAAGATTTTCTGGTACAATCATGTGTTAAGTCAATGTATTTCCAATTCATGGTAAGCAGTTTATAATGGTACAACTGAAATGTGTCAAGAAGACAAGTCTCTATTGTTCATCATTCAGGAGAATAAAAGAGGGACGAAAGATACCAGAGGGACAGTCAAACTCATAAATCGAAAATAAAACTGACAACGCCATGGCTAAAAATGAAAAAGACAAACAGACAAACAATAGTACACATGACACAACATAGAAAACTAAAGAATAAGAAACACGAACCCCACCAAAAACAAGGGGTGATCACAGGTGCTCCGGAAGAGTAAGTATTATTTTCTTGAAGGGATGTAACTCATATCACCATTTTATTTTTTATCAACTAGTGAATTAAGGAAATGATATCTTAAGAACAGCAAATTTGTTACCTTGTCTTGTGGAACATTTATATCCCAGTGACAATCTGTGTCGTTATTATATTCGGTTAAATTGCTGCCTGTATAGTTTGCACTTGTGAATGTCCCAGACGTTCCGTTCTGCCATCCAGGATTTCCACAACCCGATGTTCCTGTAATTTGTTCATATGAATATGATTAATTTAATAAGCCATTTTATTTTTGCTTTGAATCTCATTAACAATCCCTTTTTGGAACCAGTTTGGAATGGATCAACCTGTCATAAATGTTACGCTTTGACAGTTGTTATCCATTCGTTTGATATGTTTGAGCTTTTTTTGACATTTGATTAAGGACTTTCCGTTGGAATTTTCCATCGAGTTCAGTATTTTCTGATTTGACTTTTCGACAAACAATTCTTAAATGGCCGAAAATTAAACAACTAATTACACGGCAAATGTTTGGAATGTTTATACACATGTTCAATTGTAAAAGATCAAACAGTAAACTGCCAAACTGAAATACATTGATAAGATAATAGTACTTGGCATGTAAGCAATACACTCAATAGTATATTCCAGGATTTAAATTTTTTACGCTAGAGTACATTTCGTTCATAAAATACCGATGAATAAAAATCGTTAAACAGGTCAAATAGAGTACGAAGTTGAAGGGCATTGACGAAAAAACATTCCCTAAGGTTTGAAATTCACCAAATACAACTATTGGTGGGGTAGAAAATCCTGATTTAAGCAAATAATTCAAAATATGTTTTTTTTCTGAATACTGTTATTACTTATGACTACAAAATATAGTTGGTACTGTCTCTCAAATATTAAGTGTCCCTCGCCATGTATGTCATTGTCTAAATGTCGTGTTGTGTGTCATGCTTGTTAGCATCATATTACTAGTAACTGTAAGTATACAGTGAGAATTTTAATCCCTGATTATGTCACCATTGTAGTCGAACTTACCATGTTATATGTTGTAGTATTGCAATGTAACTAGCCAAGATCTATTACTCTTATACCACAGCAATGTAAGTAAAACTTACTATTCTGCGTGTTAGAAATTTATTGTTGTAATTTCACTAACCTATTACTCTTATTGAACCCATGTTAATAATTATATTTGGTCTGAATGATAATGGTTGGAGCTAAATAAAAAAAAATATGTATTTGTTACCATCGGTGTTTAGTCCATGCTGAATGGTTATTATTTTAGCAATGTCATGCAGCTACCAAGACGGGTATCATACATTGAACATATTTTTATGTTACAAAATATTAGAGCCTCCTCATGCAGTTTTTTTTTTTATTATTATTTATTAATATGTGATTAATTGGACGTCTTTATAGTGACTATTTGGTTACCATGCCAAATATTTCTATTATTTGATAGTCTAAGACTGTATTTTTTTAATTTGATTATATGGTTCAAAATTGTGTCATTACCATGTTGAGATTTGATAGTCGAAGACTGTATTTTTAATCATTTTTGATTATATTGTTACAAAGAAAAAAAAAATTGTAAGGGTTCCACGGAACCCAGTGTCTCGCCTACTTTTGCTGTTAATCACACACTCATCAAAAATGATGAAAAAAATCAATAAAATTATTCCTCTCGATACTATCTTTTGATTGTCAGAAGCTTCTGTCCAAGTTTGGTAAAAATCCAGGCTAGTTTAAGAATCTTAAAAATGTTTTAAATACTTTAACTGCAGACTGTATGTAATGTTAACTGGAAGAAAAACTAAGTCCATTTATAAGTAAAATACGGGAAAAATGAATTTTATTTTTACAAAATTTACTTCCGGATACTATCTTCTGATCATAAACAAGCTTCTGGCCAAGTTTCTTACAATTCCAGGATAGTTTAAGAAAGTTATTAAAATTTTAAAAACTTTAACCACAGAGTGAATGTTATGTTTCCTGGCAGAGAAAACTAAGTCCATTTATAAGTAAAATACGGAAAAAAATGGAATTTTATTTTTACAAAATTTACTTCTGGATACTATCTCCTGATCATAAACAAGCTTCTGGCCAAGTTTTGTACATTTCTAGGATAGTTTAAGAAAGTTATTAAAATTTTAAAAACTTTAACCACAGAGTGAATGTTATGTTTCCTGGCAGAAAAAACTAAGTCCATTTATAAGTAAAATACGAAAAAAATGGAATTTTATTTTTACAAAATTTACTTCTGGATACTATCTCCTGATCATAAACAAGCTTCTGGCCAAGTTTCATACAGTTCAAGGATAGTTTAAGAAAGTTATTAAAATTTCAAAAACTTTAACCACAGAGTGAATATTTGTGGACGCCGCCGACGACGACGCCGACGGAATGTAGGATCGCTATGTCTCGCTTTTTCGACTGAAGTCGAAGGCTCGACAAAAATCATGATTATGGGATTGTATTGGCAAAACATTTGTGATTATGTGATTACTTGGACACCTCCTCTTACCATGTTGTGATTTACAATGACGTTCTTACTTAGATTTACAATGAAGATTTTACTTACCATGTTGTGATTTACAATGAAGTTCTTACTTAACATGTTGAGATTTACAATAAAGTTTTTACTTACAATGTTGTGATTTACAATGAAGTTTTTACTTACCATGTTGAGATTTACAATTTAGTTCTTACTTACCATGTTGAGATTTACAATGAAGTTCATCTGTTCCGTCTACACAATCATCCGTTCCATCACACACCCAGGTTTTGTTCACACATCCTCCATCTCCACACAAAAATTCACCAGTCAAACAGGAAGCTGAAAATGATTTTTCATCTAATGTATATTAAGAATTTAGGCAACGTAGAAAAACAAGGCACATCGGCTGTATCAGACGAACATCAGATAACAATGGCGTCACTTTAAACTGTCATCATGTACTATAAGACGAAAGTTTAGCAACACATATTTCAATTAAACATTTCTAGTATAAATCTTAATAAAACACAAACGTTCTATCGAGAGACAGATGAGATATATGTTCACTTTATATGTATCAGTTGTGAAAGAGAAACGGTGTGACTGATTCACTAATAATAGTTGCAACAGTTACCAAAATTATCAAACTCCAATGAAATTTCAAAACTGAAAGACGCTTATCAAATGGCAAAATAAATAGCTCAATCACATCAAACAACTACAACACAACTGTCTCATATTTCTGACGTTGTGCATTGTGCAGAATGACTAGTTCAGAATTATTCGATTTTTATCTTCATGAAAGTGTTCATTGCAGAGTTATTATTAGATGATCAGACGAATATTTGTCCAAATTGACCGACCGAAACACACAAAATGATATAAAGCAATGAAATAGAATTGCTTACAAGACTTCTGTGATTAGCCCTGGGATTGAATAGCTTAACAAGTCTTCTGTGATTGGCACATCTTTGATTGCTTGTCCACACAAAATGATATAAAGCAATAAGATACAATTACTTACAAGACTTCTGTGATTGGCACATCTTTGGTCGCTCGTCCGAGCTGTCGCCACAGTCATCCTCAGAATCACACAGGAAGTCTCGAGCTATACACAACTGAGTGTCGCATTTATAAAGATGTTTGCCGCAACCAGCTTTAATATAAGATATGTATTGTAGTGAATTTTGTTCATTTTGGTTGTATTAAATGGGTAAATAAAAAAAAAACAGCATTTGGTGTGTTACATACGCATGATTATTTTAATTAATAGATATGAGATAATGTGGTATTGATGCCAATGAAACGAGAAACACTTATGAAAAACATCAACAAACGCCGAATACTGAACATCAGATTCCCGATGCAAGAATTTTCGATTGTTTTCGTTTTTTTGGGAAAACACTATGTTAGTAAGTCATCATTTTTGTTATATCTGAGTATTAAAGTATGTTTGTTCGTACTGTGTGTATCTTCCTCCGAATTTCGATTGTTGGTCTCAATTACACTCGACTAGTTTTATTGATATCTTAAACATCCTGAGTAGGTCTACTCCTGAACATATTTTACAATCGCAAATCTGAACGTGTCTGTGTACACGTTCTTTTTACATGTGTTATATTTTTTCTAATTTGTATTTTTCCTAATTTTTGAATTTTATCAATCAAATACAGTATGTATGGTAACAAGTGATATTGACCTACCGGAAGCTTGTTGGAAATTGTATCTCATTCTGAACCCATTAAACTGTGTACTGTCGTCTGATACGAATTCCACAAACAGATATCTTCCAGATGACACTAGCTCTACTTCATCCCGGCCACAAAACTTGCCTATTAATTTGGAACTTTTACTAGACCCGTCGTAAACAGCAACAAAATCGTAGTCACAACTTGGAAAAAAAACAAAAGCATTTACACCAAAGAGAAAAAATACTCCTTTTCTGAATAAACGAACAACCACGAGACAGTGTTTGTCGATATCAGTGCTGTCTCTTTGTTTAGTTTTGTCCTTTTGACAAAGAATTCGATGTTGAAATTAGATCTTTGGTAGTCTATTTTACATTTATTCGAACTTGCATAGACTCGAAAAGAGTCAGAGCATGACACATTGTTTCGTTTTTCGACTTAATGGGAATTTGAACGTTTGAGTTCCCCTTTTATATCTTTCGCCTCTCGATTCCATATTACAATATAGGATAGATTGGTGCATCAAACGAGTGCAGAGATTTTTAAATAGCAAAATTGAAGAGAAATTAAAAACAAATAATAGTGACATCCTCTAATGAGTAGAGTAATAACTAAAACAAAATAATATGTGGATATTTCTTATAATGTGATTGTAAATAGCGAAACCAAAGCATTGGAGACTTTTATATTTTATATTTACAAGATTAACATGCCCAATGCCAGTGCCCCGCTCTGAGAGTGGAAGAGCAATTGTGCCATTTACTTCCCACTATATGCAACAATCCTTGAATAAACCAATTGAGTCTAATGCGGTTTGAAAAGTACATAAATTTGTTCTTTTATAATGTATGCATATCGCAGCATATAGGTTTTCTTCATACATATATCAAAAATACATCCATCTTGTAAAAACATACTTCCAGACAAAAATATCATAGGCACTTGTCCCCTTTTTCCCCTATAAACCTATTATTAAGGTACATAGGAAAAACAATTTCTGAGACAAGTGCCCTTGAAAAATATGTCAGATAAAAAATTGGAAAAGTCATAAATAATTTAACCCAAAAAATATATCTATATTTGATAATTACTTGACGTCATCTTCTATGTGGAATGCTGTTGCACTGAGTCTGACCACTTTTCCTGCTGATGCATGTATCTTCCACGTACATTGAGAGTTTGGCCTATATTGGTGATGTCCATTGTAATGTTGGGTTGTAAATGTTCCAGTCTGACGGGTTAATACACCTGCTCCACCGCAACCTGAATGTCCATAATCTATGCAAGAATAGAAACCGAGGTTATAAAGGTGAGCAAAAATAATCAGGGGTGGATCCATAAGTTTGGAAAGGGGGGCGAAGTATATATTAATTTCGCCGAGCGGAACCTTTTTTTGGTTAAAAAATATAAAATAAGTGTCAACGATGCACTTTTGTTAATGGTTCCTGACGTGGGGCATGTTTATTTTATAATTTTATAGTTAAAGTGTAAGTGTTGGACATTTTGAGGCCGTATTCCCCCATTAATTGTCGATTATTAAATGATTTGATGGATCCAAAGCTATGTACTGATATATTTGATGTGGGACTTTGTAAGTAAAAAATGGACATGGAAAATTCTCGTCTGTTGTATGTTTAGTTAGGGTAACCTCACAGATTTCTTGTTGTAAACAAGATATACGCCGTGCAGCTGCTATTATATGAAAGTTACAATACGACCGACACGAGTTAAGAAAGACCAACAACAAGTGTTATCCAAATATTTGGTTGAAATGTTTCACCCAACAAGGGAAGTGACGGGTTCCAAAGCAACCGAAGGCTACGAATTAGTTTGAAATGGCAACGAATTTCTAAAGAATATATAAATGACGATCGGCAAATGGAGTCTAAAAGGCCACACCCAGCAGGCAGGTTGCAGTCGGGCCTTGACAAAAGTATTTAATATATCAATTCGGCGAAGCAGACATTCCGGTCAGATAATGTACCCCCCCCGGCCCCAAATAAATTACGCCTGTTATTTATTCGTGGAAATTTTTTAATAGGCTCGGGCGTGTGGGGTTAAACATGCTTTCGAAGGTAAATAATATTGCTGTATACTTTTTTTCCTGAGAGTTCAATATAGAGTATTACTTTCTGTTTGATGGAACTGTGAAATAGAAGTCAATACGCTCTTGCTCAATCATTTGTCGCTTTGACGGTGTCATACTTGTCATCCTCAGTCTAAGCAATGTGTTACTGTAATTTGAATTTCACAATGACTGAGTGATGGTTTTTTTCGACGCACTGGTCAACTCCACCGTAGCGAATCACATGACTTTGACATTATGAATAATATATTACAGTTAGTACGAGCGAAAAATATCTTTATAAGTTAAGAATTGTCGCATTAGAATTAAATACACGGGAAATGGCAAAGTTCACGAAGTCTAGTCTGATTAACAGTCTTTTTACAAAAAAAAAGTGCAAGCAAAAGGGGGGCGTACGCCCTCTACGCCCCCCCCCTCTGGATCAGCCTCTGAGCAAGATAGAGAACATAGTTCCAGGACATTCAGATACATTGGTATTTTTTTCATCTATTAGTGGCATTCGGCTGTTTTCTGCTCTTTGGTTGGGTTGTTGTCTCTTTGACATATTTCCAATTTCCATTTTCAATTTTAAACCTTTAATACAGATTTCGTTGCTCATGGCGAGTTATTCGTATAATTATTACCGGTATATAAAGATTGATTAAGCAATTTCCAACTTATGATATTTTTACTCGTCTGATGTGATAATATAGCACATTGCTCATACTTATGTAAGTTCACGGCCGACACTCGGCTAACCGAGAGATTGGTCGGTTAATCTATATTGAGTATGTGGCTATATGGGCGATTGGTCTGTTAATTGGGTTGGTTATACGTCTGTTAAGAGTAAAACGCACAATTTAATGTTAAACTCTATTTAATATTTAGATTTTTGGCATATTATAAGAACTAATTCAAAAAAAGAAAAGTGTTTGACAAAATGATATCTATCATAGAACATTTTCCACCTGTAAAAACATTTCATAGTCTACACAGTTTTCAGTAAAACTAAGAGGCGTCGCGCAAGTATGTTTTATTTATGCTTATACGCATAGCATTTTTTTTTAAATAAAGGAAACAAACAATTTTAGATATCATTTAAAGGACACAAAATAGTACTTTGGTTCTAAAAAATAAATTGACTTTAGTAAATATTTCATAATTGTAATATAACGTGAATAATACCACGTTTTTATTGAAAATTATGGGAATAAAGTCTGTTAATGGGTTGGACAATTGAAATTGTGTCAGTTAAGAGTTATTTGGCCACGATAATAGTTTTGCTACCTTTATATTTTCCCATTGAAAAAGTTAAGAATGAGATGTTCTTGAGTAAAAAAAAAATTGACACTGAATACGGTGCAACAGTATCCTTCTAGTAAGAGCATTTTTATTTTGAATTTCTTTGCATTTTATGGAAGGATGTGTCTATGGATTGGCCGCTGGAATATGCATGCATTTATTATTAACGTTTTCAATCAGCCTTTTTTGTGTGTGTTCAGAGTAGCACGTTCACAAATCCGACTGAAAGTGTCTTTCTAATACAGCACAGGGTACATATAACGTGTTGTGGTTCTCATATGCACATAATGTTTGTCACTGGACGTTAATCCTAATTCGTCAGAATCATCCAACTGATTCTTTTCTTCTATTACTTAATCATATGTTGTTTAAAATTCATTCTAAAGAAGTAAATGGAAAGGAGCGAATGCAGCTACATAAGGTTATCCTAAGTTTTAACTCATTTCATTCCATTTCTCGTTCCTTTCTACATAAGTGCAGAGGAGAACTACACATGTAAACTTCTAGCATTTGTCACCAATATGAGTACATCACAATCAGTTACTGTTTCAACACTCAGGGGTTTCATGTCTGTATTCTTAAAAAAATATTATTTGTTCTCTCTTTTTTTAGCAATGCATCAGCCTCTACTGTTCTTATCTATTATTCTATATTCTGCGTCTCCATCCAGATTCTCTTGTATACCACGAGGGTCCGGATCGGGTTGTTGTTTATTTCTGTGCTATTTAAATTGTTTTGTCACTTTTCTTTCAATTTTATTGATCTTACTCATTATTCTTTCTCTATTCTTTATATTTTAGCATCTCAATATATTTAACTTACTGATGTTGAGTTACCTTACGACGTTTATCTCTTATTTATATACTAGTTACCAATGTAGATGACAAATTGGTCGCATTCATGACAATTAAACCGAATCCACATGATATATGCGATCTTTTTGGATGAAATTAATATTACTACAATATTACACTTTTTGAAACCATTTTTTTCAATTTTCATTTTCCATTGTCTTAATTGTTCATGATTGTTCATGTGTTGTTTCCGTATATTTTATATTTCATTGTCCATGTGCTGTTTCCGTATATTTTAGCCGCTCGTCTTGAGCCTACCCATTTGATTCGATCACACCCAATATAGCAATAAAATTATACTTTATTGCCATTCATTACTCTTAACAGACCAATTAACAGACCGGGATTTATGTTACGAAAATACAGATTTTCGTGTAGATTTTTCACACAATGATATCAATATGGTTAACAAACATAATGCCTGTCTTTTTTCGATGTTCAAATTATTGCATGCAAGTAAATTCAACCAACGTGTCATTTTGTGTACTTTATGTGTGTGTAAAATGTGTATAAATTTATTGATGAGTAACCCGCCTTTTCATTTTATAGATCATACATTGAAGCTAGAAAAATATTAATTACACCACTGCATTCAGCACATTGAATTGTTTTGTTAGACATGAATAATTTTTATGATAACAATATATTTAAAAAGTTATACAATGAAACATGCTGAACTTTCAATGATTTTCTCGATAACACCTGATTAACAGACTTTAGCCAACCCGATTAACAGACCAACCGCCGATATAGCCGCATACTCAATATAGATTAACCGACCAATCTCTCGGTTAGCCGAGTGTCGACCGTGAAGTTGAATATCTAAAGTTCAGATAAAATATCAGAGTGACAACAAAGAAGTGAGATTGGATTGGCCAACTTCATTAGCAAAATATCCTTCAGTGTGTGAAAGACTCACATACGATGTGAAAGTCAAATTGAGAAGCATGTCAACTGGCTTAAGACATTATAATGGGATACAAAAACTTTTAGGCATTCCAACCAATGACAGCTAAAGCCACGCCTGCACCACTGGTTCGGAAGCCCAAACGATGCGGACTTTTAATAATTGGCTTACAATTGAGTATAAATTTAGATATATTTCCCGTAGCCAACAACAACAACTGTAGGCACACTTTCCCCATATTTTTTTTTTAAGTTGAACGTCATTTTTATGGCTTGTTTAGAAAATTCATCACCTTTTATCCACAATATGAGTTATCTTCTGAAACAGTAATTAGCTTTAACTCGCAGTTTCAAGTGCTAACAGTATTGTATCCTTTTCCCTTTTTTAAAAACTATTCAGATGTCTATTTTAAAAAGAAGACAACAATAAGGTATATATAAATCAATGTTATCAAAATAATAGAGTAACATTAGACATAGGAATTTCCGAAATATACTGGATAAACACAGAGCCAATAAGACAACTATTTGCAAGATGGATGTAAATGTAAGCAACTATTGGTCATCATATACGGCCTTCAACCATGAGCAAAACAAATACTGAATAGTCAGCGCTAAAAGACATCGTATTGATACAATATAAAACAATTCAAACAAAACAACCAACGGTCTGATTTATATACAAAACTATAAAAGTAACAATGCTGATGAATGATGTAAGTTGTACTAAATATAATTGGGTATAGTTTTTTTTTATACATATTATAAGATTTTGGCACATACATTTTTACACCATGTGATAAAAGTGTATCTTCTTAAATTGATTAAATTTAAATACATATACTTCATCCTAATATTTAGTGCTATCTTCCTTGTCCTAAAACTGGAAACAAGGACACCTGAATGGTTTACATTTTATCTTTATTTTTCTCCTTATACCAAAATTATATCCATAAAAAGTCTGTTTGTGTTCTTATCTGAGACTATTAGTATAATAGTCCTAGTTCTTATAGAGTTTATTATGTCAATGCTCAGGAGTGTACTTGTATCATCCATTTGTGTTAAGCGATTAAAAAACACAGATATTAAACTTGTACAAAAATTCTAGACAAATCATAATTTGTACATCATTAAAATGTGTACACAACATTAATATACCAGTAAGATCAACCCTCCGTTAGAATATAGATAGAGGAAGATGTGGTATGACTGCCAATGAGACAACTCTCCATCCAAGTCACAATTTTAAAGTAAACCATTATAGGTCAAGGTACGGTGTTCAACACGGAGCCTTGGCTCACACCGAAGAGCAATCTATAAAGGGTCTAAAAAATTACTAGTGTAAAACCATTCAAACGGAAAACCCATAGTTTAGTTCATAAAAACGTTAATTTCCCAATCCCAATACATCAACACCAGTAACAAACAACAGTGATGAAACTTAGTTTTAGTATATTAGTAATGTTAGCAAAAGTGATTCTAAAATAAACCGCAAATAACACATGCAACACGAGCACTGTTTTTTTAGATATAGTTTTAAATTGAATTTAAGTCGTTTTACCTGCATTTGAAAAACTTATAAAAATTCCAAATATACAAACAATGATTTGTTTCATCGTGGCCCAGTAATTAAAGTAGTTGAGTAATATAACTTGACAAATAGATAAGGCACCACTTTTAAGGTCGCGTGGAGAACTACGTGCTAGAAACGAAACGTCATTTCTGAACAAGATAGCAATGTAATATTACACAGCATTATAGACCAATTCCACTTACACAACAATTATGCTAAGCCTGTTTCTTTTTTTGATAGAATTGTGGACTGCTTACCATATCCCTTTTATTTTGTAAAATGTTTGAAATAGTTTAATTTTACTGACTTTTTGTGTTAAAATTGAATGACCTAGTGACTAAGTTGATTCGGTCTAGTTTAAGGACAAAAGTGAATGAATCTTCCTTTTGATTACAAAGCGTATTGCATAATAGTGGAATATGGGCCTTATAGCTTGCTGTTCGGTGTCAGTATAGGCTCCGTGTTGAAGACCGTACCTTGACCTATAATGGTTTGCTTTTATGATTGTGACTTGAATGGAAAGTTGTCTCATTGGCACTCATACCACATCCTCCTATATCATAGCTATATCAGTAATCCTTTCATTGACGAATCAAAAATCAACCGTTTGCAATTTCGTTTTCTTTGTATTAGAATGTGCATTTTGTCGCTAAATAATAAAGAATAAATTTTCTTATATATCCTGCCGAAATTTACACATATGGAACTTACATAAAATAAGTAAAAAATAAATGGTAAAATACTTCCATGTATTAATATATTCCAATTTTCCACGGAAACTCTACACAAAAGGTTACAACAAAAGGGACGATTTTATCTTTCCTTATTGTTGATTTTAATACCATCTATCACTGGTTGTAAGATGATGTTGTCTCCCCTTTTCGGATGGTCGTAACTTTAAGTTAAGTTACGACCATCCGAAAATGGGAGACAACTCTAGAGATAAGTTTTTCTTTTCCGATTTTCGTGCAGTAAAAGGTTCATTTGAGTCAAACCGCTCGTCTCATATACACTTATCGTGAGTGCGTTGTTTTTGAAACCAAATTTGACAAATAAAATCATTCCAATTTTCGTAAAAGAGTCATTCAAAAATTCGAGCATGATGGTGGTAACTTTAAATTGTGATGGTCGTAATGTCAACTATAGTATTTTGGATGATGTCGTAACCGACACAAGATGGTCGTAACTTTAAAAGATGACCTTAACTCAAGTATTTAGACGAACTTTTATCAAATTATTTCAAAAGTACTGTGCACATAACCATGTTACTAAACTCAGTTGTTATATAAAGTTTACTACAAACAATATTATTTAATTTGTTACTCTGATAATGGTATGCAGAAATTAAGTTAAAGAATTATCAAACATACATTTTTGATATATTCCAAACGACCATCGTTAAGGAGTAGCAGTGAAAAATAATCAACTCGCAACAAGCCAAATTGTATGTTAGGGTTGAATACTAATATATTTTACTGTACGTTAAAGGCATCAAATTGGTGAATACACTTGTATTCCCTCATATTTGTTTTTAAAAATTTTCATTTACGTTTTTTTTTTTATTAAATTATTGAACGTACAATTTTTACAAATCATTATTGCCTGGTGTTTTTAACATGTTGTCTTTATTTTATATCGATTGCATGACGATCTTGCGGTATATCATTGATTTTTGTTCTGAGTATTGGTTCAGAATGAAAACTTAATCCATGGTGTCGCAATTAACATTATGTTAACCTAGCAAGTATGAATATGTTGATATATATTTTACAATGCTACACACGTTGAATTTAAGAGTAAGATCAATTAGCACATACTTACAACTTCTCGTCCAATCAAATTGCTTGAATTTGCTAATTTTCATAGTACATAGTACATACTTTTTCCGTGTACTAAGTAACTACGCATGAATGACCAAAGCCCCTCGCTCTAATTTTCATAGTATATACCTTTCTATACAATAACCGAGACATAATAGTAGTTTGTAGCCAGGCTTGTCGCCTGGATAATATTACAAGGTAAAACTAAATGTATTGCGGCAACTATCACATACATATGCAGGTTGAAAATAATGTTTATGTTATATGTTTATATTGTACGAATGTACTCAGATTTAAAAGACCAGCACGCTGAGTTGAAGCAAAAAGTTCTATATTATCCTGGCTACAAGCTATGTATAAGTGTCTTTTTGCTGAAGTTCAAAAAATTACATTATCATCAGCATAAACAGTAAACAATGTAAATTGCTAACCCCTTTAATATTCTTAAGAATAAAGTTTAAGGATCCATACCATGAAGGAATTTTTGACTCGTGTACACAGTAATTCTGACTCTAAATATGCCTCCTCTAGTAATGGAAAGATGATCCCAAATTGTCAAGCCTGTGCCAGAATCTGATCATAGACTTTGCAATGTCAAAATGCAGAGGGAATCTACCGATTTCAAAAAGAGTAGCAAAATGTGTTGCTTTTTTGGTAACACCAAATGTTTAATAAAAATTCAATGTGTAGTCTTTCTGAAAGAAGTTTAGGATACGCCTGATCTATATTTGTACTCATAGATTTTCTTTTAAAAGGGTTGAAATATCTCCACATTTATGTACTATATAAGAGAATAGGTTTTATTGTATGCTCAAATACATGAAGGCTGTTTTTAAACTTGGATTCAGTGACAGAAAGTCTTTGCGTAGCTTATGGTAATCTTTTAACGCCTTATTATACAATTCTCTCTGAGCGAAGGAAAAAGATGCAGATGCACTAAAAGTTATTCCTAAATATTTACAATGGTGAGCACAATCAATAAGTCTGTTATTAAAATAAAAAATCATGTTTGATATGTCTGCCTGTTTTGTTAAATACAAGCACCTTGGTTTTAATGTGAGTAATTTTCAAACAACCACCTTTACAATAAGTACAGAATCCATCAAGTTAACTCTGAAGTCCTGTTGCTGAAATTGAAAAAAATGACAATATCATCAGCATATATAGTAAAGAGTGAATAAAATTGAGAATGGAAATGGGGAATGTGTCAAAGAGACAACAACCCGATCATAGAGAAGGCAACAGCAGAAGGTCACCAACAGGTCTTCAATGCAGCGAAAAATTCCCGCACCCGGAGGCGTCTTTCAGCTGGTCCCTAAACAAATATATATACTAGTTCAGTGATAATGAACGCCATACTATACTCCAAATCGTACACAAGAAACTAAAATTAAAAATAATACAAGACTAACAAAGGCCAGAGGCTCCTGACTTGGGACAGGCGCAAAAATGCGGCGGGGTTAAGCATGTTAATGAGATCTCAACCCTCCCCCTATACCTCTAGCCAATGCAGAAAAGTAAACGCATAACAATATGCACCTCAAAATTCAGTTCAAGAGAAGTCCGAGTCTGATGTCAGAAGATGTAACCAAAGAAAATAAACAAAATGACAATAATACATAAATAGCATCAGACTACTAGCAGTTAACTGACATGCCAGCTCCAGACTTCAATTAAACTGATTGAAAGATTATGTCTTCATCATATGAATATCAGGTACAATCCTTCAAGTGAGGGCTTTAGTATCATACCATCATAACATATATGAGAAGAACATAACCCGTGTCATGCCAACAACTGGTTTTTAAATAAATGTGTTTAGTTCCGATGCAAAGACCCTATAAGTGAATCAATATTAACGCCAAAATATGCAATCTTTAATGACCTGACAACAGTATCGTAACTATATCCCTTCTTAATAAGTCTATTTAAAGGGTTTGTTAGCTTCTGAGGTGAATACTGACATTTTTGTGCTTTATAAAGAATATTTCCATAAAATATTGGATGTGAAATACCTGAACGTATAAGAAGTCTGCATGTTGAGCTATATTTACGAATGATGTCCTTATACCGATGATACAATTTAGTAAATGTTTTGACTAGTTTGTGATATCGAATTCAAAACCCTGGTGTAATAATTTTTCAGTAATACATAAATTTCTCTCGTTAAAATCTAAAACATTGTTACATACACGAGCGAATCGTACAAGTTGAGATAGTGGATTGGTCGTGAATTAACAACAGCTGGATCAGGGGGACTTTTAAAACAATCAGAAAGTTCATTTATGAAAATTAAAAAAAAAATAGACTCAAATTGTCTATCTGTTTTACTCAAGCTTTAGTTCAAAAGAGATCTGTTACCATATTCTTTAACTATATTCAATAGCTTAAGTTTTATCCCTGGGAGAATGACAGTATCAAAAGCCTTCTGGAAATCAACAAAGCAGGCAAACACTCTACCTTCTTTTGTATTACAATACTTATCAATAATAGTTCTTAGAATGAACACATGGTCAGATTGTCGTGTTTGTTTTTGGTAAACCCAATTTGGCTATCATCAATGATATGATATTTAGCTAAGAATTTACAAAGACGTGTATAAAGTAATCATTGATATTTATCTAAGAATTGACAAAGACGTGTATGAAGTATCGTATTAAAAATCTTCCCCAATGAATCAGTAATAATGAATCATCAATATGAATTGGGAATAAAAAACCTGTGGTCCAGGGTTCATGGTATTTTCCAAAAGAACGACAAAGATGTATAGCGATTAGCATGGTACCAATAGGCGTATTCAGAATTTTCTAAAACCACAGGTAATAATTATACCTGAATTTCGACATTGCATCTTATAATCAGCTTGACTACCAAATGACAATACGACTTCTCAAAATCCAGACTAAGAATAAGGCGTATGTTCTTTAATTCGAGTACGGACCTGCGAATTCGCGGGTATGATCTAGTCTCGATAAAACCCTTGATTCCTTACTTATGCTCTTTCGACTTAAAGTATAAACTTGAAATTATAGATTTTCTTTTAAATTTCACCTAGTAGGTACATAATAGTTTTTAAAAAGTTTATCTTTTTAAAAATGCAAAATCAAAAAATCAAAAAAATCAGGATACTGTTTTCATGTAATGTCAAATTTGTTAAAAACGCATTTTCTTAATTCGTAAATAAGAATTATAATAACCAGAGCTGTGTTTTTTGTTTTGAAATGAATTCTTCACATTTGAGAAAATATTGTTATTGAATTTAACCGCTTAAAAATATTTGCCTATTGGTTAATTTAATGCATTATATTTCATTTCGTATTTTTTTTTTCTCGATTCGTTCCAATTTTCTTCCCTTTCGCACTTTACCTGGTACCCTCTCTTCACCCATTTAGTTTTTATCATTTGGTGAAATCAACTTCACAAATATATCATATAATATATTCATGTAATAAAAGACACGTTAAAAACTCTTGACTTGTCTTATTCGGTCCTACTTAATAAAGAGTTACGGCCATCACAATTTTAAGTTACGACCATCCTGAACATTTTTGTTGTTTTAGTTATGAACATCATGCTCGAATTATTGAATGACTATTTTACGAAAATTGGAATGTTTTTATGTATCAAATTTTGTTTCAATATCAATGCACTGACGATTAGCATGTATGAGACAAGCGGTTTGACTCAAATAAATCTTTTACTGCACGAAAATCGGAAAAGAAAAATTTATCCCTAGAGTTGTCGTCTTTATTCGGATGGTCGTAACTTAAGTTACGACCATCCGCTTACCACCAGTGATCTATAACGGTGTTTTCAGATCACAGCTGGTTTTAAACTGGTTCTCGACTGACTACAAGCACATTCCAGTTTAAACTCGTTCGCTGTGGCCGTGTTGGTAGTTCAGTTTAGTTCGTTTGAAATATTTTATTGTCCAAACATTGACAATAGGATCAGACACAGTTTTGCGTTCATTCATTTGTTCATAAATCAGGACGTTAGTTTCCTCGTTTGAATTGTAAATACTTACATTTGTCATTTCGGTACCTTTTATATCGTTGACCATGTGGTATGGGTATCTCCTCATTGTTGAAGGCCGTACGGTGACCTATTATTGACATTTTTTATTTGAATTTGGACTCTGGTGTAGAATTGTATATTTGACAATCATACCACACCTTCTTATTCGTATATAATAGATGCTCATGTGTTGTGATTTATAATGAAACAGCCTCTTGTGTCGAAACGATATTTCAATATTTCAAAAGTCAAAATTCAATTTAGTTAAAAACCCAACCTTTAAAGTCCTTCCTTGTAAACCATAAATTTTAGTTCTCACAAGCAAAGCGTCAGAAGGAGAAGAACATGTCAAAACAAAATGCTCCGTATGGCACAGATTGATACGACCGCTGACCCGTTGGGCAAGTATGACACAGTCTTCAAGCTTGATGCAGCTCTGAAGGTTAAACAGAACCTCTGAATTTATCGTAGGCCAAAAATCATAACATTTGACTATGGAAGTTGCAGCTTTGTTTTGTCTAAACAATACCACCAAGAAAATTCAAAACCAAAATGGTAAAAAAATTCCTAACGTCAAACCCATCATATTTGTCTCGTGATGTTACGAACCTTTCCTAGAAAGAAAAAAAAGCAGCGGCCTGATCTATGGCAAAATAATAAACGTAAAATAGACAACAACAAAGATAACCACAGAATCATAAGCTCCAGATTTGGTACAAACACAAATTAAATTTATCTAAACAAGACAATAAAATGAATCCAAAACAAACAAGCATATTAAATAGAACGACAAAACGTGTCTCGAGTTAAAGCCATCATTTATGCCTGAAGTTGTAAATTTCTACATCCTTTACATGGTCTCTAATGGAGAGTTTTCTTATTGGCAATCATGATAAATTATAGCTATTTCGCACAGGCACTCGTCTCAGAAAAAAATAATCTTATATACCTTTATATACTTTGCTATTTCGTGATAATAATATATCGAAATTGAATATTCTGCTGTATAAACTTACATTCATATAAAATAACAATAACTTTATCAAACTCTATACTAAGTTTTATTATCATATATATAGAAAAAAAATATAAATTTTATCTTACATTAGTGTAGGAACAACAATGATTTTGTACAAATAGAAGGAAATAAAAAAAAAATAGAATCACATACGGAGTTAAAGTCGTTAACACCAATATCTGGTGGAAGTTTGGTTCGTCCTTGTGCGGTTTCAATTTATTCATCACCGTTCAACATGGTTTATTTTCAGAAAACTTGGCTATTAAAATAGCAGTGCTCGTAAAAATCGCTCGAGTGCTAACATACAATAATTTAAATGACTAGTTAATAATATCTATTTTAAATACGTAGACCTTCTGTAATCACTCCGGTTTTGTATATTGTTAGGATTCCTTGATTTTATTGATGAGATCACTCACAACTTTCAAATCATCCTTGTGGTATCTAGTAAGGTATTGAGGGTGAAAATCCACGAGGTCAGAATTCTTTGCATTTTCATCGCCTTTCAGATTTCTTTCCCATCGACTGCCGACCATATCAATGAAACTTTCTTCTAAGAACCTTTGCGACATTCGTTCCTGACCAAAATTTTGTGGATGGTGGTGTTCACGTTTGTAGTGGTCATCTAATGATTTTTTCCATGCATCATTGTCGATCATATGAACCCAACGGACAGTATATCCTATAGCCTGAGAAAAGTCGTATTTGGAAAGATCGTGTTTCTCAGCATCATCTTTTAGCATATTTGGGACGAAATCTTTAAGTCTGTTATAAGCTTTCTGCACAAAATGTCTATGTGAGTCTACTTGATCATAATGTGTTTTGATGTTAAATTCAATGAATAAAAGTTTGTAATACTTGCTTTCCTCGTTACGGTTTTTAATATCATTTTCCGCTTGCAGCTTTTCTTCTTCTGTCCAAATGTTTTCCCATAAATGACATACAGTTTCTACAAGTCCCTTTTCACTAAACAAATTTTCAACTTCATTCTGTTTGTCTTCTGAAACGCATGAACGAAGCAATTCTAGTTGTGACATTCTTTGGGTAAAACGAAAGTAGGTTGATATAAAAGCTAATTATAGATTTCTACTATAAACTTGTTCTCTCGAAGTCCTCGAACTCTGTGCAGCAAATAATACATACATATGAACTAGTATACTCTTATAAACATATGTTTGAAAATTTCTTATTATCAAATAATAATAATTTCATGTACAAACAGAAATGAAAAGTTTCGCAAGATGCGGGAAATTGGGAATTTCCTATCTTTTCAGACGCGGTGTCATGAGTAATTTATTCCTACACTTAAATTCTACAAACCACAAAGTCAAGGATGGAACAGTGCTATTAAAAAGCACGGCAAAGCTAAAGATATATATAATATTTGTATTTACCATAAGGAAAATAGAGTTGAAATTCCTTGGTAGACAGTTTCACAAAATTGAAAATATTAAACCGGAATAAATTATATAATAACTTCGAATCAAGGAAAAGATTTATAACAAAATATTTCCTCTTTCTACCAAAAAAATAATGACTTAGCTGAAATTCATTAAACTACATGTTTCCACAGACGACATATTTTTAAGTCTGGACAACAAGCAATAATATATCGTCAGTTGCATAATGATATTGATCGTTTTTTACACAAAACAAAGTCATCATCATCTTCGTTTGTTACACATGTTACAACACCACTTTATCATCAAGAATTCTGTGAACTGGGCTTGATTTTTTGGTTGAGATAAGCGCAATTTCCTTCTTTCGATGTACACGAATTAAGATATTCCAATTTTTAAATCTTTCTTTTCTTTTAAAAAGATCAGAATAAATAAATGCTTTTCGTTTGCGTGAGCGCTGCTTTCAGTCAAAATCTGTCTTTTTCTCAGAGGTCTTTTTAGTTTCTGAGTATTAGTTTCATGTTCGTTTTATGTAAATGATCTAATTCCTCACTCAAAATAACCGTACAAGATCCATCTGCACAATACAATAGCCTAGCACACCACGACTTATAACTGTACATCTCCATCTTATTTCTCTATTTTTATTTACGAATTCCTGACGAAATTTTTGTTTTTCGACAACGATGACAGGTTTTCTCTATACACTTTTTTATCAAACATTATTTTCTTGAACGATATATGAAGTCAGACATCTTTACATGTGAAAAACTATTCTCGGTAACTACAATTTATTTGGTGATTTTTCTTATTTCTAATTAAAAGTTGATAGGTTATTCAAAATTAATTATACTGAATTTGAATAAGTATGTGTTAAAAAAAACTTGAGTGCAATGCGGGTACGCGTAGCATACGAAGGCCAATTTGCCAAATTGATACATTGAATTCGGTTCCAAGAAAACAAAAATCAAAAGGCCGATTTTTCCCTATTAATTCTTTTTAATGTATTGACACCAAAACTCGAAAAGGATTTTGTAAAAAATACTAATAAATTGTGTTTCAATCTGTTATGTGGTCTTTAGGTGGCCAAGGAAAATAACGGTTTATAAATTCGTGTATCTGCAATGGTTTTCTAAATTAACCTTCAAGGAATTCCGGGACTCGTAGCAAAACCTGGGAGCAGCATATCTTATATAATATAATGTCCCTGCCAAAACATTTGAAAGCCAACTATGTATAAATACCAGGGATTATTTTCATAAAAAAATCTAATGACTAAAGGTTATCATAAATTGAATTGTTCATTACTTACGATCAACCTTACTTAGTAAGATTTTTTTTTTTGTGAAACCGATCATAGAATATACAAGGATCTATACGACCTAGCACCTAAAAGATCAACCAATTCAATCCAGGTCACCTAACGCCTGATAGAGGTTGAACTTATTTTCTAAAATATTCTTATATGTTTAGAAAACAATGACTACTAAGCTGATGACACCCTCGGTAATAAGTATACTAGCAGTTACATTGATACAGTGCTAGTCATCTGTTGGACTGTTTTTCAACTGTCCTGGAAAAATCTGAAATGGCAACAGATAGGTAACAGACGCCAAGCCATGACAGTTACTCCTATAAAATGTTATCTACCATGCAAAGAGTAAGAAATTCATCAGGCAAATGGTTTGTCTATTGTTTTATTTTTAATTGTTGGAATTGTGATCTCAAGGTTTTTAATTGAAAACATGTGCCAAATGTTTAGGCCAGTGGTTCTTTGCTTACACACTGTCAGACCTGTATATCCTATACTAGAGGGCACATTGCTTGCCTGCGAAATAAAATAAACAGCTGCGCCATGAGCGCATGATACGCCCGACGTCTTGTGTGGAAGTTTTATGCAATAATCATAAATAGTTTCTGAGAAAGTTTTAAGCAATGTGAAATCCCCAACCCTGTTTTTTTTTTACAAAAAACTAAATTTCACTAAAATAAAATTTTGAATCAAAACCAAAAAGTATACAGATCTTTAGATTAATATAACAAAGAAGTGTGTAAAGTTTTAAGCAATAATCAAAAATTATTTTTGAGATACGGCGCGACATGTAAAAAAGAAAACTCCCCTTTTAACAAAATACTCAATAACTCCAAAAATAAAGTTTTGAATCATCACCAAAAAGTATACAGATCTTAAGATTAATATAACAAAGTAGTGTGTAAAGTTTTAAGCAATAATCATAAATGGTTTTTGAGATACGGCACAACATGTAAAAAAAACCTCCCCCTTTTTTACAAAATACTCAATAACTCAAAAATGAAATTTTGAATCATCACCAAAAAGTATACAGATCTTCAGATTAATATAACAAAGACATGTGTAAAGTTTTAAGCAATAATCATAAATCGTTTTTGAGATATGGTGCGACATGTAAAAAAACCCTCCCCCTTTTTTATAAAATACTCAATAACTCAAAAATAAAATTTTGAATCATCACCAAAAAGATTACATATATTAAGATTAATATAACTAAGAAGTGTTTAAAGTTTAAAGCCATAATTAAGAATCGTTTTTGAGATACGGTGCGACATGTGAAAAAAACACACCCCTGTTTTAGTTACAAAGTGCCGTAACTCAAAAAGTTTTAATCTTATTTTCACCAAAAAGTATACAGATCATTTGATCATCATAAGAAACAACTATCTTAAGTTTCATGAAATTTGGATAGGTTGTTCTCAAGTTACGGTGCGACATGTTTACGCCGGACAGACAGACGGACAGACAGACGGACGGACACCGGACATTTGTATACCATAATACGTCCCGTCAAAATTTTGACGGGCTTATAAAAAAAACAAAAAAAAAAACAAGTGAAACTGTGATCTATTGCTCACAGTACACTGATGATATTGCCGCCTAAGTATAACAGGAAGTTGTTGAGTGATGAATCTGAAAACGTATCACACGCTATAGCTGCATGACTTGTATATAAACCCTGAAACCAAATTTCATAAATTCTTGTATAGTAGTTTATGTGAAAAATGTGACGAAAATTTTCAACTTGTTTATCATGTGTCAAATGATACTACAAGTGTTCGGTAAACATATAGTTGTTGAGTGATGAATCTGAAAAACGCATCATTCTGTATAACTGACTTATATAAATTCTGATATTAAATTTTAGAAATCCTTGTAATGTAATTCATAGATAGGACGAAAATATTCATAAAACGGACGGACGGACAGACAGACAGAGGTAGAAAAGTGGGGGTATAATAAGTACTTGCAGGATGAGATGATTCACATCATCTTTAGGACAAGAGAGCAGACATGAATCTGAAATATTTTCTCACAGATCATGTGAGAAACCCAAGCTGTATAAGTTGTCAAACTGGTATTGAAATTTAATTAGAAAGAAGACTATCCAAGAACAACATCCGATTTCTGGTAAAATTGTTAAAGTTTATTTGAGCAATGAAGACAACATCTAGTCTTAGAGATGCATATATGGAAGCTCAGGTTGAATAATGTCCAAAGACGTTGAATAGGACATTTCAAGCACTTTTTTATTTGCAGCAACTGTTATATGTATTGGCTAGAAGGTATTGATAAACAGATAATTCAGATTGTCTTAGAGGACCAATATTATTTTCGAAATGCTTGTTCATTTTCACAGCTTGTATGGTTACCTCCTCATTGAGGTGAATTGAGCATAGATATGAACTGAAAATAAATGGTGAGAACCTAATAAATAATTTTGAGGTGACCTATTATCTTTCATGACAATTTTCCGACTATAGTACTTCCTAATTGAACTTTATAGATGATTGTGTTGCAAAGGAGTTGAAAATGCCAAGAGGGTAATGCTACTTGCAGTGCTTGAGATATAAAACTAAATTATAAAAATCACCCCACTTCAATGATTTTAAACCAATCCATGTCCTTATTTTTTGGTATATTTTCTACAATTATAAAACATGCAAGATAAAACAGTACATTATCTTTTTATGTTGACAAACATTTGATAAAATGAACACTGTTAAAACTTAAATTTTATTTTATTCTGCTGTTTAAAAACAGAATTGCTAGATCATTTTTCCTTAACCAAGTGAAGTCAGGTCATAGCAAGTGAGCCTACATGCTTTTTACTCTTGACTTATGTGAATTTTTCTACTTTAAAGATGGTGGCATATTTTTTTTTTATAGTAGTTAAAAGTTCTAAACCATAATGGAAATTAAAACATAACAGTTTTCCTTATATAGAATAAGTCTAATTTACTATCAGGTACTCAACCACATGTATAAAACATGTTTATTTCCAAACACTCTAACAGCAACTAGCTCAGAAAGGCACCATATAGCAACAATGTAAGAAAGGAACTTAGTTTTAGACAGAACCCTATCATCATTGTCTTCAAGTTAAAATTGCAACCACACTTTATATCCTCTGAGTTTGTAAACACAATTCTTTTAGATTTAACCTTAAACCTATGAAAATACATGGGAGAATGTGTCCGATGCTCTGGCTTGCATAAAAAATTATAAAAGAACATAAATCAAGAACAGGAAAAGTGATGCTACCAAAATTTGTTCCTGATTTGAGTTTTGTGGTTATAAGCATTTTGTATAAGTTTCATAATATTTGGTTCAGCATTCAGAACAGAAATGAAAAATTCAGAATTTTTTCAATTTGTAAAGGGAAGTTACTTTTAAACCACCAAAATTCAAACTTGATCTGTATTTTGTGGAAATCAACAATGTGTATAGGTTACATAACATTTGGTTTAAGCAAAACATTAAAAGTTAAAAAACGGAAATGAAACATTCAGCATTTTTTAAATTTGTAAAGGGGAGTTTTACTCTAGAACAGTAAAAGTGAGGCCAACAAATTCAAATTTGATCTGTATTTTGTGGTAATAAGCATCGTGTTTAAGTTTCATTACATTTGGTTGAGGCAAACTTAAAAAAGTTAGAAAACAGAAACAAAAAATTCAGCTTTTTTTTCATTTGTAAAGGGGAATAACTCTAGAACAGAAAAAGAGACGCCACCAAAATTCAAACTTGATTTGTGTGCTTTGTGGCAATAAGTATTGTGTTTTAATTTTATTACATTTAATTTAGGCAAATTAAAGTTGGAAAACTGGGAGGGAAAATCAGCTAAGGCAGAGCATAAAAAAATTGAGTACCCAAACACTAATTAATAACAAATGCATCATTTCCTGAGATAATGGCAGCAATAGATCTTCTCCAAGATTTTTTCTTGATGATTTGTTTGTCAATTTATCTGTGTTATGTAATAGTGGTACAGCCTCACAGTCATAGTTGAATACAAATATCAATTTTTATAAAAGTTGGTAATAAGTAACTGTTTTCTAATTTTCAATTTTTTTGCAAGTTGGGTTTAACAATTTTCTTTTCCTTAATGTTTTTTTAAGTCATGGTGGCAAAGTTGAAAAATAGGTTTAGTTTAGAGTAAATCTGGTACAGAGTTGCTCACTAGGTTTCTAAAACCGGACTGAAAGACTATGAACAAGTTACATGAATTAATGGTTATAACCTGCACTGTAAAGACCAGCAGTCAGAGCTAAACATGACAAAAAGTAAAGAATCCAGGAAATACTTTTTTCATTTTTGACACAGAATAAAATCTTACAAAAATGAAAAGGACAAACAATACTCAACAGAAAGAGATCACTAAATATTTGTAATACATTGTACTGCAGGAGAACTGTAACAAATAATGAAATCCCTCTTCATACAAAATTTGAACATTTATTTTAAACAACTATAATGTCTATGACAAATATTTAATTATAGGTCATGTATCTTGGTGTGGAACTGAACTTGGCATAAGCCTTAATCACTTTGTTCACTGCCTCAAGAAAGTCTTTTTCTGTTGCCATCTTCCTTCTAGCTCTAATGGCAAACATTCCAGCTTCGGTACATACACTTCTGATTTCAGCTCCTGTAACAACACATATAAATTAATAAATTTATCATACAAGGAAATTTTCTGAATATTGCTTAAAATTGTCATACAAATTAGTAAACTCATTTTTTTTTAATCATTTATAGTTTAAACAAGAGTGCACACGCTGAAATGTCTTGCCTTCTATACTTATCATTGATATTATGTTGATAGTCCTAAGTATAAAGCTAAGCTTTATTACAACTGTCACATAAACTTAACATTAACCAAGATAACTAAACAAAGACCAATGAACCTTGAAAATGAGGTCAAGGTCAGATGAACCATGCCAGGCAGACATGTACAGCTAACAATGCTTCTATACAACATATAAAGTTGACCCATTACTTATTGTTTAAGAAAAATAGACCAAAACACAAAAACTTAACACTGTGCAATGAACTGTGAAAATGAGGTCACGGTCAAATAAAACCTGCGCGACTGACATAAAGATCATAAAATATTTCCATACACCAAATATAGTTGACCTATGGCATAGAGTATTAGATAAAATGACCAAAACTCAAAAACTTAACTTTGACCACTGAACCATGATATGAGGTCAAGGTCACATGACATCTGCCCGGTAGACATGTACACCTTACAATCATTCCATACAACAAATATAGTAGACCTATTGCATATAGTATGAGAAAAACAGACCAAAACACAAAAATTTAACTATAACCACTGAACCACGAAAATGAGGTCAAGGTCAGATGACACCTGCCAGTTGGACATGTACACATTACAGTCCTTCCATACACCGAATATACTAGCCCTATTGCTTATAGTATCTGAGATATGGACTTGACCACCAAAACTTAACCTTGTTCACTTATCCATGAAATTAGGTCGAGGTCAAGTGAAAACTGTCTGACAGACATGAGGACCTTGCAAGGTACGCACATATCAAATATAGTTATCCTATTACTTATAATAAGAGAGAATTCAACATTACAATAAATTTGAACTTTTTTTTCAAATGGTCTGAACCATGAAAATGAGGTCAAGGACATTGGACATGTAACTGACAGAAACTTTGAACATGAAGCATCTATATACATAGTATGAAGCATCCAGGTCTTCCACCTTCTAAAATATAAAGCTTTTAAGAAGTGAGCTAACGCCACCGCCGCCAGATCACTATCCCTATGTGGAGCTTTCTGCAACAAAAGTTGCAGGCTCGACAAAAAAATCATATGCTTTCTTGAATTAAAATCTACCCGGATTGGCAGACTGAGTTACATAATCCAAATTGAAAGGGGACTTGATAGGACCAATTCATAATATTTCTTTCACAATAGACTTTGTATTTCTATAGTATTCTGTTTTTTTTACGAAATGGTGTCTGTTTGTTGGCTATTCAAGTTCATCAAACCAGATTTCTTATTATGAACAAGTTAAGATTCTCTAAATCTAGAACAGTGGTTTAAGTGTTAGCATTTAGTCCATGTATAGTCCTCTGAAAACTGTGTTTTAAAAGCAATCTTTTTTGAAAGAATCTTATTACAAACTCTCTCGACAATATATTATTTTTAGTACAAAAGACCAATTATTAAACCTTAACTTTTATATTTTACAATAATATTTTTCAAATATAAAAGCAAAAATCCATAACACTGGTCTCTTCGGGCAGCTGAAGTTATATTCTAACCCAATTGTGTATTTAATAACAATATCAAAACTATTGTATATTAAATTTCCATACCTGTGCTGTTTGGACAAAGTCTTGCTAATAATTCATATCTGATATCCTTTTCTACACTCATGGACCTAGCATGGATTTTGAATATATGAGATCGTCCCTAAAATAGAAATAACTATAATGTAATGTTGAAAATTATTATTTCAAACCTCTTTTTAAACAAGTTTTGATTGAAAGTCTGCATCATTTTAATCATTGCTTCAATAATATTTTATTCATCATTTTAAGTTATGAATTAGAGGTTAAATTTCCTCCAAAAAAGGACAATGAAATTATGAGAACTTCTTACCAACATTTGACACTTCATTTTTGGTGTTGGTTAAAGTCAAAAAGTTCTTGTGGATTTATACATCATGTACAGCAAACAACGATGTCAGTATATGTCATACTGTACATAAAAGAAGTTAAGATATACACAAACAATTATATATAACATAGTCTTAAAGATAGTCTGGCTTCCATCCCTCAAACAGACTTTTCATTTTTATATTTTTACGGGTAATCTACTTTGGATTAATTTTTGTTGGTACCATTTTGCATAGTCATAAATCATGAAGTAAACTCATAAAATGATGGTTGCATACCTCCAAATCTGGCAAACCAAATTCTATTTTTCTGTCTAATCTTCCAGGTCTCATTAAAGCAGGATCTAATGTATCTGGTCTATTGGTTGCCATGAGAACCTTTATGTTTCCACGGGGATCAAAACCATCTAATTGATTAATCAATTCTAACATAGTTCTCTGTACTTCATTATCACCGCCAGCTCCATCATCAAATCTGGCTCCTAAAAATAAATTAGTTTTAGTTAAGATTTTGTATATAAATCTTGGCCCTGATCAGCAATAAGCCAAGTCTGAAAAAAATGCCCTTCACAGCAATAAGGCACTTTCTATTCTAAGGCAGCAAAAATAATATTGTAACTGAATATGACTTACTGTTATTCTTTCAGATAATAATGAAATTTTTGTAATCAAGTTTATAGAGTACTGCACATCCTTTTAAGATCAGTTTTCCTGACTATTGCACAGCATTTAATGATCAGTTGTATAACCTTAAAATAATTGCAATCAATTTTTGCATCTAAATCATTTTCATTCAATGACTACTTGTAAATGAAAATTTTGCAGGAAACATATAGCTCCTATATAACTTATATGACTGTAAAAGTTAGTGCATATTATATATCATGAATTACCTCCAACTGCATCAATTTCATCAAAGAAAATAATACAGGCTTTTTTACTTCTTGCCATTTCAAACAATTCTCTCACCATTCTAGCACCCTGCAAAGTAAAAACACAATCTGTAAGAATACTTCCCATTAAACTGTAAAAGTAAACACAGTACACAATTTGTAAGAACACTTTACGTTTTAACTGAAAGAGCAGTACAACAGATAGTTGGTTCATTCAACAAAACTCATTAAAGCAAAGTTTTACAGTGGTAATAGTTTGTTCTATTTAAAAAAAAAAAAAAAGAAGTCTGTATTGAAGAATCTACATATCTCTTTACAAGTTTTATATGAATCCTTTATTACCACTCCTGCATAAATCTTTACAAGATTATATTTTTCTATACTTTCTCTAAAAATCCCTGTACAAGCTTAAAAGGGTTCATTAACTCTCCTACTTATTTCTGTACAAGATTGTATCATTATTTTTTTTTAATACTTCATATTTCTGTACAAGTATTAAATGGTTCCTTGCCTTTCTTACATATCCCTGTACAAGTTTTAAAAGAGTGCCTTACCTCTCCTACATATTTCTGTACAAGTTCTGAACCAATAACTCTTATAAAACAGGCATGCCTTACCTCTCCTACATATTTCTGTACAAGTTCTGAACCAATAACTCTTATAAAACAGGCATGCCTTACCTCTCCTACATATTTCTGTACAAGTTCTGAACCAATAACTCTTATAAAACAGGCATGCCTTACCTCTCCTACATATTTCTGTACAAGTTCTGAACCAATAACTCTTATAAAACAGGCGTGCCTTACCTCTCCTACATATTTCTGTACAAGTTCTGAACCAATAACTCTTATAAAACAGGCGTGCCTTACCTCTCCTACATATTTCTGTACAAGTTCTGAACCAATAACTCTTATAAAACAGGCATGCCTTACCTCTCCTACATATTTCTGTACAAGTTCTGAACCAATAACTCTTATAAAACAGGCATGCCTTACCTCTCCTACATATTTCTGTACAAGTTCTGAACCAATAACTCTTATAAAACAGGCGTGCCTTACCTCTCCTACATATTTCTGTACAAGTTCTGAACCAATAACTCTTATAAAACAGGCGTGCCTTACCTCTCCTACATATTTCTGTACAAGTTCTGAACCAATAACTCTTATAAAACAGGCATGCCTTACCTCTCCTACATATTTCTGTACAAGTTCTGAACCAATAACTCTTATAAAACAGGCATCAGTTCTATTAGCTACAGCTCGAGCACACAATGTCTTTCCTGTTCCTGGTGGACCAAACAGTAATACTCCCTTTGGAGGCTCTATACCAAGGTTGACAAACTTTTCTGGCTATAAGTAAAATATATTATTCTTAAATATACTTATCTCCATTTCCTTTCTCAATTTTATTTCCATATACAAATATATTGTATTGACAATGACACAAGTTTCAGTTTCCAAGCAAAGTCTTCATAATTTTTCTTGCCATTGGACATTCAGTAAACAATCTTTCAATCTATATTTTTTTTATATTTTAATGGTATCTAATTTTTTTATTTATATGTAGGGAATCTATTTTCCTGTTTGAAATGTTGCTGTTCCAGGAGATGTTTACTTATGTATTGTAAATCTTGCCACCATAAAAATGTGTAAATGGTTTAGTTTTTTATATATCACTGCAATGCTCATTTTTGGAAGGCGTACAACCAGAGGAAAGAAACTAAATCTTTACATTTGAAAGCATGTATTTTTGTTAGGAAATTGAATATCTCCATGTAAATATTTGATTTTGATTGTCAGTGTTTTAATGACACTTTTAAGCAGTGCTTTTGTGCTATTTCATGGCTGCCAGTTTTTACTGCTGGAGGAAGCCCAAGCGCCTGAAGAAACGCAACCTTCCATAGGAAAACTTAACAATCATAGTCACCAATTTGTAAATTACCAGGTATTGTAATTTTTCTGAGTACTAATATTTAAAACAATATTTACATGAAGTAAGGGTGTCTCTACAACTTCTCTGAGTTTTTCTATCTGTTCTTTGCATCCACCAACATCACTATAGGTAACATCTGGCTTTTCTTCAACTTGCATCATGGTAACTGACGGATCAATCTTTGGTGGAAGTGGTATATGTATTTGATATTTATTTCGGTCAACACTAAAACATGAAAGAATAATTTTCAATAGAAAGTCAATGTATAATTAATGCAATGTTAACAACTTTCTCTGTAGACCTGAAGTCAAGTGATCATGCTCTATAGAAAGATTTTAAATTGGGATCTTTAAAATATAGAAGGTGTGTTACATAAAATTTTATTACAGATAAAAAGATATGATGTATATGACATTCCTGATACCAGAAAAAATCATGTGATATTTCAGCAAAGGGAAATTGATTTTAAAACAGTTGTAATAGATGAACAAGAGTTTAGTCTTAGACATTTTAAGCAAAGAAGATAAGTACAAAAAAAATTAAGACTTTTTCACTATGAGGGAAACCACGTGTCAAATATCTCACAACAGTCATAATAATGCTTAAGAATGACAACCATCCTTTAGTTTTCTCAATTGAAGTGTTTTATATTTTTCATGTCTTGGCCATTTATAGCAGAATATACAGTATGGGTTTTCCTCATAGTTAAAGGTTGTATTGTTGCCTATAATCAAAACATCTATGGTGGATAGTTTTCTCATTGGCAATCATACCATATGTCCTTATTTTTATATATACTGCAGCTGTGCTATTTGAGCAGTCAAATTGCATTGACCGTATATTCATATGTGATATACAGTCACTGACCGTATATCACCTTGTTTATAACGTTGACAATGCGTTTCCGTAGTATTTTATTTATGACGTCTATAAAACATACATATTCGTGGAAAATTTACGTCTTCCGTGCAAAATTAGGAAATGATGGCTTTTACCCTAAATACTTCATTTACAACAATTTTCAAAGATGCAGTATATAAAGAATAACCATACCTTGTCTCGAAATATCAATGTTATTTGTACTCAGCTCAAAAGAGGTAGAAATGCTCAGCACAGCCTTGCTTTCTACCTGTCAGTGTTCTCCCCAGAAATTTTGGGTAGCATCACATTTTGCGTAAAAAAAACCAAACTGTATTTTTTTTTAATGTCATTTGTCGCGTCGCGTTGATGCTCTATTTCCTTTATATGTTTTAGTTTATATTGTTCAATTCATAACTGAGAATACAATTAAACTATAACAACAAAAACAGCTGTTTCAGTTTATGTTTTCTTTATTCATTTATAGTTACAGAATTATTTTTTTCCTCTTGTGCAAAATAAAAATAAATATGTGCTTTCAGTTACCCAACACATAAGTCAAATGAATGAATGGTTCATTATAGTGCAACCTGTATATATACAAAACTAAATATCTATTACACAAAATTAACTATTTTTTTATATTATATTAAGTAAAGATAAAGGAGCAAAAGTAGCAAAAAAAATATCAATTTAAAAACTTTTTTTAATCATATTTATGAAATTCATTGTTTCAATGAATTAGTCCCTGTTGTTTCTTATCTTTACATCAAAATGATATGTATTTCTAACAAAGTTATCTAACAAATAGTCTATTAATGCGTAGTTTTCTCTATTGGTATATTTTTTCTGTCTACTGTCCGTCTGTTGTCATTATCGTGAAAATGCGGATTTTGTCATATCTGGTCCGGTTCCGATCCGTAGTTTACACAAAAATGTGCAATGGCGGCCGTAGAAAAAATTACGAAAATGAGTCCGAGAATAAACATTGTTTGACAAGAGATTGTGAATGAATAAGACGCTTTTAAAGCATTAAATGCATTAAACATAAACTTAAGCCAATTATGATCACTTTTTAAAGAAGTATAAAACTTATTTTAGCTCAAAACCAAAATTCTCGCTCTTGTATTACCGGAAGAGAAAGAAAGTATTTTTTGGAGAGTTGCACAAATAAACGACCTTTAAAAAAAAAATCGTTTTAATCTTTGAAATTTCGTAATACAAAACATAGATTTCGAATTGTTTTTGTGATTGCATTTTTCATGTCGAAATTGGTGATTGCAGACACGTGGTATTAGTCATGAAACGAGTGTCAGCTTGGAATATTTGCATCCAAACAGTTATCACCCTGAGGGCAATTAACACCTGGCTATTTAATCTCTTAATTGCCTTTAGTGTCGACTTAAAGGGATTACAATTAAAGGTGATATAATTTTTATGATCATAATCGATAATAGATGAAAGTTCAAAATTGAGGACAAGTAAAATTGCATCTTCAAAATAATTATAGCGTCGCGGGAATTATTATAGCATCACAGTGAAAAAATATAGCGTCGCGGTACCGCGACGCTAAACGGCCTGGGGAGAACACTGCCTGTTTCTAAGCCTTGTACAAATAACATTGATATTTCGAGACAAGGTATGGTTATTCTATATATACAGGAGTTCAACTTTGCTTAAGACATCTTAAGTAATTAGGATCTTGTGGATTTTTTAAGTAAAAAATTCTCCTTTATAAAGTTGAAGGTCCTGTATGAAGCATCACTTTCAAAATGAGACTTTTGTATTTCTATGAAAAGTCCCCTCCTATTACAGTTGAGCCTATACTTCAGACCAACAAGAGTTAATGCCCCTGACTATAACCTTACCCAACTCTCATTCCTTCCTCAATATCAGTTGGAGCTACTTGGTCTCCTAAATCAACAACAAACTTGGCAAACTGTTTGACATTAATAATATACTTTGGGTCATCCGAATCTGCATTAATTATCTTTGTACATCTTGCTACCTGTAATGGCTGCTCACCTGTAAAGCAATGCACAAAGGTTAATTGTTTGAGGTTATATAAATATAAGGATTAACAAAATTGACTAAATATAAAAAAAATCTTTTAAAATCCTCCTTTAACATGTTCAACATATTACATTGGCTTGAGGTATATGGGAAGGGTTGAGATCTCACAAAACATGTTTAACCCTGCTGCATTATTGCGTCTGTCCCAAGTCAGCATCTCATGTCTTTGTTAGTCTTGTATGATGTTTAATTTTAGTTCATTTATATATTTCAGAGTTTAGTATGATGTCCATTATACCTTAACTAGTACACATTTTTGCTTAGAGGCCAGCTGAAGCACACCTCTGAGTGCAGGATTTTCTGGCTGTGTATGAGACCCATAGGAGGTCTTCTACAGTTTTCTGCTTTTGGCAGCAGGGTTTCCGCTGGCGGTCGCCATTTTTCGCAATTTGCGAAAAAATAATAATTGTGGCGATAAAAATTCGTCATTTGCGAAAGAATTTGGCGAAAGAAATATATATAACGAATTTTTTTCCTCCATCTTGTTTATTTACTTTTTTCAAGTTTCTCGGACTTTACCCAATCATACTCGGAATTCACCTTGACCTCATTAAGATTTGGACAGAAAATCAATAATCAGCTGATTGCATTTTATAACTATCGACAACAAAGGACTGATTAATAAAGGTTTTATAACTATCAACAACAAAGGACTAATTAATAAAGGTGTTGATTGAATTGTTTGACAAAATGATATGGTTAAAAGGCTTCCTCTAAATGGCACATACAGAATTTATTAACCACTTTGCGACGCACGTGTTTGAAGCAAACTTTTGACGTCTCCGCTCCTTTGAAGGATAGTTTAGAAAGGAAAGCTGCTGTTGTGACGAAAAATGTTCAAAAGCAAGAAACATTTCCGATTTAAAACTTTAATTATCCTTTGACTTAAATATAGGTAATTGATTAGGGAGACTACTTTAAAGTCGTTTGAGTGATACACGTGTTTCAAGCATAGTTGTACGTCTCAACTTTTTCATTTACGATGATCAAGAAAGAAAAAAAACTGTCGTTATGAAGAAATATATCCAAAAGGTTGGGAACAACCCCTCGAAGGAGAGTAACCCTTCAATGTAATGACTATACATGAAATGAGGGATCAATTTCATGTGAGAAAAGCTTTTGTTTTGTTGTAAAAACCACTTCTTAATACAAAAGGGCACATCAGTATTTTTCTTTTAAAGAAACTTTCCCTATGAACTATACTGGTATTATATGATCAAAACATGTCCATTAATTTTGTTATATTCAAGGACTTATATCTTCTTTATTATAAAAAGTATAGTGGCACCCTCGTTTAGAAAAGTTGTTTAAAATACAATGAATATTTTCCCCTTTTAAGTTAAAATATTGTTTTAATGTAAACGTTTAGTGTTTATTCATTGAAATGTAGACACTAAAATAAGTTTGAGACAATAATCATAGACACAATGGGGCAAAATCGTCTTATTTAAGGGAGGGTAGAAAAAAAGGTAAATTTTAAACAAGAAAGACATTTATGTTACTTGGCGAAAAAAATAATAAAGTGGCGAAAAATATATTGTTTTGGCGAAAGAGGTGGCGAAAAAAATAATTGACCCAGGGGAAACCCTGTTTGGCAGGATTGTTTTTTTGACATGTTCCCCCCATTTTCATTCTAAATCTTATTCCAATGATAGCAAACATTTTATAGATCATCAAAGGGTCACATGAATGATCCATCATCAACGATTAAGTCAGCAGCAGTCATTGACCACTTTAGAATTAGGTAAAAGAAGGCCTTATTACTGTTTAAACATGTCAGATAAATTTGATTTTTCTCGAAATATAATGTCTTAAAACTTATTTCAGTTAGTTGTCATTGAACTAAATCTACTTCTTCATCTTAAGTGACAACTGGTCATTGGAATAAATCTGCCTCATCTAATGTGACAACTTGCCACAAACAAAACTTAAGAAGGTAAGTTGTTGTAACTTAAAGCTTTTCACTGTTTTATATGGTTACAGCTAAATGATGTGGTCTTCTCATAAAAAAGATAAGATAATCTCTATTGGGTGTTATAGACACATATAAAGCAAGGTATGTGAACTATGCAAAAAATCTAAAATGTTCATTTGCTCCCTTTTACTGGTTTGTAGCAAGAAAATCTGAACAATCTTGTAAGGGATATGCATTCAGGTGACTTCAACTATCCAACAAGAGGCTGTTATCAAATTCTTTGGCATAGATTATCATATATTTTTGTATCAATGTCTGGAATAGAACCTTTGCTCAGGGTCCATCCACTACACGACACTGAAACATTTACTGAAAGTACTGCTAGATAGTTTCATTAAATACTCTTTTAACAATTCAGTACACAGGAACTACATAGACCTACTTTTAATCTGAGACAATGGTTTTATGGTATTTTTTCTATAGAGTTTCAGAAGGGAACTTCTGAAGGAATGATACAATGTTAAGTACTTTCAAGAAAAAGAAAAAAAACTCAAACAAGAGGCTCTTAAGAGCCTGAATCGCTCACCTTAAATTTTTTGCTTAAATCTTCCATCAATGATTATTTTGGGTTTTAAATTTATATAAGTGGTTCTTCGATTCTGTCATATCTTCTTCAAAAGCAAAAACAAGAGTGGACACACTGAAATGTCTCGTTTCTGAAATGTCTCGTTTGTCTCGTGTTCATAATATAATTTTATGATGAAAGTATAAAAAAACATTGTATACCCCAAGCATTACATTATTGCTGTTTACAGTTTATCTACATCTATAATAATATTCAAGATAATAACCAAAAACAGCAAAATTTCCTTAAAATTACCAATTCAGGGGTGGCAACCCAACAACGGGTTGTCTGATTCATCTGAAAATTTCAGGGCAGATAGATCTTGACCTGATAAACAATTTTACCCCATGTCAGATTTGCTCTAAATGCTTTGGTTTTTGAGTTATAAGTTAAAACTGCATTTTACCCCTATGTTCTATTTTTAGCCATGGCGGCCATGTTTTTTGATGAAATGGGAATTAAAACACAAACTTTATTCTAGATACCCTAGGAATCAATCAGATGAAGTTTGGTTTGAATTGGTTCAGTAGTTCAGAGGAGAAGATCTTTGAAATAGTTTACGACGGACGACGACGACGGATGCCAAGTGATGGCAAAAGCTCACATTTCCTTTTGGAAAGGTGAGCTAAAAACTATTTATAAATTAAAACCCATGCATTTTCTTTTGAAGTAATTATAAGTTGTGAATATAATATTTTTATGAGTATGATGCCTCTTACTCTGTAATGTCTGTTTATCTGCTGCTAAATCCCACAATGCTGGAGGAGCCAATCCTGTATCAGATTCTTTAATACCTGTAATAAATTATGCCTATATAATTAGAGCAAACTAACAATGTAACAAATACAAATGTGTGTCTAAACATATACAAAGATAGTCAAAGAGCTGTGTACCAATGCTTCTTACGAGATATCAACTTGTTCAAACAAAGCACAAATTTGTCTACCATTGAGTTTTGTTTTCTTGTACTCTACCAAAAATAGGAGTCCTAAATTTTTTTATCAATCTTTATATAAATGTACTTGACATTGAACCGAAGAAAAAGAAAAATTTGCACCTATACATTCATTATCTTAATATAAACATGTAACAACTCGCCGCATACTATCATTATATTATATATATAAATGTCTTCATTTATTTGAGGAGGAAAGGTTACAAAGGTATATCTATTTCAATTTGCTAACTAAATGATGACAAACCTGCAAGTTCATTGACTTTTTTCAATGTATTTTGTATATCTTCCTCCACACTCTTGATAGATTTGCTGTACTGTCCAACTCCCTGTCAATAAAAACATTTATGAGAAATAGATTTACTGTACATGTTCTGTCCAACTCCCTGTCAATAACCAGATGCTCCGCAGGGCACAGCTTCATACGACCGCAGAGTTCGAACCCTGAACAGTTGGGGCAAGTATGGACACAACATTCAAGCTTGATACAGCTCTGAATTTGGATTGTGATTAATTAGAACTTTGACACAACATAGGTTTCTGACACAGAATGAATGTGGTCTAAGAACTTAAACTTAAAATCTTAAATTGGACATTTACCTATTATGGTCCAATATCCAAAATCAAATAAAGTTCAATTTGGACCCTTTAGACCTCAATGTGGACCAATTTGATAACTGGGCCCAAATATCAAAAATGTAAATACATGGTTAGATTAAGTCTATATCAAAGAACCCCATATATTCAATTCTTGTTGAAATCAAACAAAGTTTAATTTTGGACCCCGATTTGGACCAACTTGAAAACTGGGCCTATAATCAAAAATCTATATACATGTTTAGATTCAGCATACCAAAAAACCCCAAGGATTCAATTTTTGTTGATATCAAACAAAGTTTAATTTTGGACCCTTTGGACCTTAATGTAGACCAATTTGAAATCGAGACCAAAAAATTAAGAATCTACATACACAGTTAGATTCGGCGTATATAAGAACCTCAATTATTCATTATTTGATGAAATCAAAAAAAGTTTAATTTAGGACCCTTTGGGCCCCTAATTCCTAAAGTGTTGGGACCAAAACTCCCAAAATCAATCCCAACCTTCCTTTTGCCTTCGTTAACCTTGTGTTTAAATTTAATAGATTTCTATTTACTTATACTAAAGTTATTGTGCGAAAATCAAGTAAAATGCTTATTTGGGCCCTTTTTTGGCCCCTTATTCCTAAACTGTTGGGACCAAAACTTCCAAAATCAATCCCAACCTTCCATTTGTGGTCATTAACCTGTGTTTAAATTTCATAGATTTCTATTTAAATTAAACTAATGTTTTAGTGCGAAAACCAATGTGTCTTTGGACGACGACGACAAAAACGACGCCAGCGCCATACCAATATACAACCGCAAATTGTTTTTGCTGTCGTATAAAAACATGATTGGGAAACTGATTTGCTGTACTGTTAAACTCCCTGCATTGTATTAAAAAGTTTGTTAATTTAGTAATTATCTTACATGGTCAATGGATCTTTAATTATGAGATGGAACTGTAGTTTTATTTTTGACTACAGTACTCTTAATCATGTTTATTTTGTTGAAGTCATGCTGTGCTTTTATGGTTGATTTATGCATATATATATCAAATCAAAATTTCTTCAACATTAAAATGAATTTAATGCAACAATTCTAGAACTGACTGTTCAAGAGTGCAAAGAAAGATATAAATAGATACAAGTATGACAAAGTCAAACAAACTTATCTTGCAACTGTTCCTGATAAACAGCAAAAGATGGCAATTTATATACTGTACATGTATGCTCACATGGCAAAAAAAATGGGCCAGGTGGGCTACAGTGGAAAACTTACATATGTCTTTAACAAAGCAATATCTCCTTCATCCAGTGCTGAAAAATAAAATAAAAGGTTTTATATAATTCATACAAAAAAGTAACAATGACAATCATACATTGCAGGTAGGGGGAAACAAAGTTTATGAATCTATCAATGCTTAAGTCATGTAAGTAGTGTTTTCTGCAGGATGGTTTTCCCTTTTTATGTCTTATTTTATAACAGCTCTGCATTTCATCTTTCTTCAAGACCATTTTGAATTATTTCCCTTGGAATGAAAGTAAAATTTTAAATAGTCAACATTTTATTGAATTTCATGTTAGAACAGTTTCAAAACAACAGAGTACAAATAACATTTAATGATTGAATCTTATAGGGACAACATCAATATGTACCTCTACCATGTCTACAAATTTAATGTAGATAATTTAAAAGGGAACCAGGCGATCATTTGATTTATAATTTTACAATAATTTGGATGAACTGTTTGTTTATATTTTCTATTTATACATTTCGGTCGACCAAGACGTCCAAATGGGAGTGCATTTAGGACGGCTTTCAAACTTTTTATCTTAATAAGATCAAAGTTAAGGATAAACTTGAATAGTAAAAAAAGTAATAATAAAAAACAACAACACATAAAGATGGAAAAAAAGGAAAGCAATAGAATATGTATACCAAGTCTTGATTAGGTGTTTTGTAAGGGTATAAGGAGATCATGTTCCACATGTGGCCTATGTAGTGTTGCTCATGTTATACAAATTGGGTAATAACTTAACTCTTTTTTTTTAATCGGTAGGTCACATCCTACATTTTTTGTTTGTTTGTACTATACTCCCTCTAGGCTCTACTGCCATCTGATGTCCTACACAATGTACATTGACTGTCCTCTAATGTCATGCAACAATGACAAGTAATAAGAAAAGCTGTTAGCGCAATTTATGTCTAGGGTTTTATGTGCGGCATGCCTAATATTACGTATACTCAAATAGAAAAAGTTCACAAGCAAATATTTCAAAAATGATTTGACGAGACCGTCTCCAACTGACAACACTGGCAGTGGCACCTTAATGCCATTTGCAAACATGCACCACAAAGGTGAATGAATACAACTTCATTAGTATTTCCAGTTTTGCAGCGTATTTAGGATATAATCAAAATAAAAAAATAAACTCTTGTGACATGACAACGCAAAATTGAACAAAACTGTCTATGTAAATTTAAAATTAGGATTGTAAAGTACCCTGTATCGGTTTGTCTTCCGCATCTTTGTTGTTGTCATTCACTTTTCTTTGGTCAGATCCCAAATAATCTTTCATTGTGAAGTAGGAATAAATTCAAGAAGAGAAAGGGAAGACCGAAAAATAATTTACACCGGAAACGGTGCTATGAAAAATAAAATAAAGCTTCCGGTGTAATTTTCGAATAATCTAAAATTGATGTTCAAGGTACCGATCTTACAATGATTACTTTCGTCTTCACACATAAAATCACAAGTTTGTTTAATGATGGATCGCGGTGCATTTACTACAGTGTCTAGTAACCTTTTTTATGAATGTTTTTTTTTTCTTCAAACAATACCATCATTTTCCTCCAAATAATGTGAATAAAAAAGTTTGAAAAAAAAGAGCATTCAGAGCGGATTAAGGGGGGGGGGAGGGGGCAGGGAGCCCGGCCCCCTTTTTGGGAAAAAAATTGGTTGCTTATATAAGGAATCACTAAAGTGGGCCCCCTCTTAGGCAGTCAGTGGGCCCCCTCTTAGGCAGTCAGCATGGGCCCCCACTTATGAAAATTTCTAGATCCGCCAGTGGCATTGGGCATTCATTTTTATTTCTTTTTGTCTAACAATACCACCTTTTTCCCGCCTTAAAACTTCGTGACGTGTTCTTTTTTTAAATTTTGATATTATCAGGTCAAGTTTAAGGATCTTTCAAGGATATAGAATTTACATGATGTACCATCATTTTTTTTAAATAAATCAATTGTTGTCAGAGTGGCATTTAGTATCCATATCAATGCAGATTATAGCAAAGATAATTAATTTTAAAAAAATGGGTTTGGACAAAAAGAAGAGGGCTTAAAAAATGGTCCTGTCCCAAATTACCCATGGTTGCGAGGATTCCACTAGTGCACATTGCCCTGCTAACTTTACTGAGCACCCATGTTTATCCCCGTTTTTATATATATATTTATTTATAAAATTTTGTTGCTTGGTTCGTGTTGCTCAATCTGAAATGTTTATGTCTATAAAGTTTTAGGGCTTCGGCTGTGAAAGTTTTCGCCGTTTTTCATTTGGGCCACGCACAGGTGCTTGAGGACAGGATCCTGTATGAGCCCCAAATAGTTCCTCCCCCTTTTTTTTATATTTTTTTTTTTAATCATAAATCTCAGATTTTTCTATATATATCCCTTATTTGTACTTATTTGTACCATATATATACTAATATACCATATTTTTACTCTAAATACGCATGTTTACTATCAACGTGAATCTCGACTATAGAGCGAGATTCACGTTGATAGTAAACATGCATATTAAGAGTATAAATATGGTATATTAGTATATATGGTACAAATAAGTACAAATAAGTGATATAGATAGAAAAATCTGAGATTTATGATTAAAAAAAAAAGGGGGGGGGAGGGACTATATGGGGCTCATACAGGATCCTGTCCTCAAGCACCTGTGGGGCCACGGTGCTGTTTTTTGGGAATAAATTAGGTAAAATTGAAACACAAAGAAAATGTCTAGATTGTTTTAAGTATGTGTCAATGATCTGTAACAACTCTTTCATATACGTTAAATGTTTGTGTTTTGAACAATTTTGTTTTCTTTTTCACCAGTCAATATGTTTATGAGTTTAGCGTGAATGTTTTTATCATGTGTCAAAAAAAATGACGAATATCGTATTTGTATACTTGTTTTTATAAGCCGTGCCTTGCTATTGAGGAACTGACAAAATGGGGTATTGGAAAGCCACTATCCCTCTAAAGTCAGATTTGTAATTATATTATGAAGGAGTGTCATGAATCCAATATCAATTACTATCTGTCTTCGATTTTACTCAAAATTTAAGGTATATACATTCATGATCCCCTGTCAAGATAGCTGCCGATTGATTTACAGGATAAGCTGGAATATTTCATTCCAGTATGGTAATACCATTTTATCGTTCTTTCCTTTGCCTAGCACCTGATACTGGTACTGGCTGAAGCGGGAAAAGGTTTTAAAATTTGTCACTTACATGTGATAGTTCCATTTCTTTTTTAATCATTTTTATTATTGAAATATTCTATGAAGATGTGTACAATGATGTGTTTTCAAATCATTTAGACATCAGGATAAATTAAATCTGGGGAAAAAACTACCATCCTATACCGGGAAAAGATGCATCACTCAGATCAAGAAATGTTTGTGCGTATATTATAGATACAGTCGCTCAACACTTTAACAACTGTGCCGCTGCAAGGCAACACTCGCCTCCGCAAAGTTAACTGAAAGGGATTGATATAAGTTGTAATAATTTAACTTGTTTCCCAATCCACTAAAAATGAATATGTTTCAACTAAAAAAGGTGACCTTTTTGGATGCTCGTTCGCGCTATTAACTTGCCAAAAAGATTCACATTCTAACTTATTTTCTAAAAAAACCCATTTAATTCCCTATGCACAATATAACCCAAATCGCACATTATCCTTGTTAGCATGTATAAAGAACTACGTACCAAACCCTCTGTACTGACTTTTTTCAACTCACAACTCGACTTATTTTTTTTTTTGCGACTTGACAATTTATAACTTGCAACTCGACCTATTTGTTTTAACTCGCATGCTACTCGACTTATTATAACTCATAACTCGCCTGGCTTTTTTAGCCCACAACTAGCTCCCAACTCGAGTTTTTGAATCGTAATTCAACTTTAATAACTCGCAAATTTAATGAGAAAAAACAGTAATCAAATAGTAAATTCGATTTAACCAGTCGAAATAAGTACATTTTGTATTTGAAGGAATTTTGGAAAAACACGAAACCCAAGACCACGAATAAAAATTCCTCGTCACAAACTGGTTATGTTAACAGGTATCAATTAAAGCACCAAGTCAGTAGTAGAGGACAATATCTCACAGATCGCCTTTTACGGGCAATGAAACAATACAATATAAATCTTATTGAAACCTATTGAACTACTCCTAGCAAGTGTTAAATGGTTTGACAATTTATATAATGCCATGAATAAAGTATCTACAACTGCATTAAATTTAAATTAAACACAATATCGTATTACTGGTGAGATTACGGTTATTTCTTCATATACAAAACCGTGTGAAGTTAGCATTTAAATGATAAAATCTAAAACAATAATTTTTTGGAGTTTTATATAGATACTCTGTATGGCTAGTATGTTTCTGACCATATAAAGTGTCATTAAGAGGAAATAAAAGAAGTTTTGACGATGGTATTGAAATTCAACTAAAATATTTGCCGACTGTAGTAGATTGCTGTTTACAGAATTGTGTTATACGGTAAGTACTATAAGATACAATAATTTTGATAATAATATTCTAAACATTCGAACTATGCATTCTGTAAAATTATGCATGTCTTTATCAACAAATCAATGCTGCTGCATTTTTCCGAAACTCGATTTAAGCGAATATGTATAATCTTTGTAGCGTTTCTTGACAACTTAAAAAAAAGTTGATTTGAGAGAACCAATCTGTCAAAAATGTTGGTTTTTTGTGTGTTATTTTTTATATCAAGCCGTTGTTTTTTTCTCGTTTGACTTGTTTCATATTATGCAATGCCGGCGTTTTCATAGCTTAATTATATGTATACTATACGGAGTTTTGCTCATTGATGAAGACAATGTGATTGAAACATGCTTACACTCAACTTAAACATTGTCACTCATACCACATCTTCCTATATCTATTTACACCCACTTCGTGACGGTCTTTGGTCTTTTGTAGATAGTTGACACATTGGTAAGCACACACCATCTCCTTGATGCCCGCAAACGTAGTGCGCCCGATTTTTTTTATATATACAATCAGACAACGTTTATTTGGGGCATTCGACCTGTTTTAACTCAGATTTTGGAATTTTTTAATCGAAATTATAGAAAAATGGAATGTTGTTAGTACATATAAAATAGAAAAAGATGAATACTATTAGTTAAAGCAAGTTTGGATGGGGTTCTGTGTATTTACATTGTTTGTACAACTCTCCTTACTGATGCCATATTTTGGAATTTCCGTGACCTAAATGGTTCGCGAAAATTAATATTTTTATATATAGTATAGTAATAAAGGCACCTGCACCAATAATTAAAAACAATACAAACCAACAATGAATCCAAAATTACAAAACATTTGTCGTGTAGAAAGTCTTCCATTATCCATAATATTTATAACGTAAAAATCATTAGAACAATTAACTTTTCTTCCAGCTTATAACATTGATTTACCACCAAAATGGCCATGGACGTATCACAAAGACCTGCAACAGTATCATTTGGAACTGAGGTGATTCTTGGACGACGAAAATCACGTGCTTTCAGCATTAGTCAACAAGACACAAGAGATACAGAAACTTTCAGACGACAATCGTATAAATATCAGTTTCCAAACCCAGCATTAGAAGCTGACAAAAGAGACCTCGACTTGGTAAAAATATTAAATCTAAAATGAAATGTAAACAACATTATATGCCTTCAAAACATTTACAGCATCATTTTCAATTTGTTACTGATTTGCAAGACATCGTATTCAATAGCCAAGAGTTATATGATGCGGTCTGCGAGGTAGGATCGTAAGTTCGTGATCCTTGGCAAGAGATGATGGAATTTCTTCTCGCATGCGCGTCTAGAATTTCCCCAAGCCCCTGTCTCGTAAATCAAAGTACAAAACAAATAATGATGTAAATGTAGCAAACAGTGATATATGCCACTTGGACATATGTGAAAACACTCCATATTGTGTTAGAGTTGATAATACAAATAAAAGTGCTTACGTCTTAAACGTTGAAAAACACAATCAGAGAAATAGAGATCTCGAGCAAAACACACTAAAAGATACAACCTCGAAATACTTAAATACTCATGGAACAGAATCAAGTTCAACTTAAATTCGAAATTATATATTTTGTTGATTTTGTTGGTCCCTAGCAGCAATTTATGGACAATTCGGGTCAATTGATATAAAATGAACGATCTAAAAGAAAAAGCATGTGCAAGGATTCAAAATTGAAGAGTATCGAATACGGTCTGCTGTAGGAAACAATTGGAACGTTAGATTGATTGTTCCTTTTTGACGTCCATTGGCAATAATATTTCATGCATATTGAGGACGCAACAAATTACAAGTAATGCAATAGGTGAGAAATTTGGACTGCTACCCACGGGAAAATGGGAGTTTGTTGGGTATGGGGTGTGTATACAGACCACACTTTCATGATCGTTTCAAGGGCTCTTTGACGTGACCATTTCCTACACGTTTTAGCTGTCCTGACCAAACACCCAATTTTAGCAAATAATTACATTAGATGTATGTTTCATTATGATACTTTATTCTGATTGGCTAACTGCACATCACGTGTTATTACGTAAGCAATTGCATTGCTCAATAAAACTTTTCATTCATGATAACAAGTGGACCCACAATAAAGTGCACAGGTGAATTAAATAAAACAATAATAAAATTCGTGTTTTCATGATCATTGCTAAAAATGTAATTATAAGTATTGAATGCTTCTTATTGTATAAACTTCATAGGGTTGTAAAAGCGTTGACCGTGCGCACATTTTTAGTATAAAGCGCGGAATTCATACAAAATGTACTTCGGTCAACGCTTTTACACCCCAATGAAGTTACAAAAATAAGCATTCAATTCTTAAATAAAAACTTCCGAAGTCCTGGGAATTACCATATGTCAATACCCCTTATCGAATGTTGCATGGTTCCATTTGAATATATAGCCTCTGAATAAACAACACATGAGCCTTTTTGTTAGCAGATTACGCAGAGGGTTTTTTTTATACTAGGACCGTGACTCTTTCCGAACACGGGTTGCGTACTTGACACATCCCGCAAAACCTCAGTCAACGCTTGCAGAAAGGGATAGGGGTCGTACTCTTTGACAGGAGCAACTCAGTCCAATTTGTATACCGCAACATTCGCTGTAGAGCATAAAATTGGAAATTAGTCTGTAAAATAAAAGTTTAAAAGACAAATAATACATACTGTTTTTTCAGTCAGAAGTACAAGAAAGTGATATAAGACGACATGTATTTGGAACACCAGTAGAGGAAATGGAGTTTGTTGGATCTGACAACACAGTTAGGCGACCAACAGTATCTAGTGCACGCCGATCGGTTCTTTGGTCACGTGATCGACGATTATATGAAGACAGACATCGCCAAGATGTTGAGGAATTTAGAGAGCAACCTTACATGAGACATGAATATCCAACATTAAGGAAACATTATCCCGGTACATGGAGACTAGCGTCAAGAGATGAAATCCAAGCCACGACAGAGCGGTTGACAAGTGTTCCTGCTCCAACGTCAGCAAGCATGAATTTGCATAAATTTCAGTGTTTCCTGCACAATGTATTGGAAGTAGAAGCACAGACACGGAATCGTGAGCTTCGGTCATGCCTTCGTAGAAGACCTAGAACATCTGTTATATAGGAGCACCCAGCGACATGTAGAATATCTGCATTTAAACCTCGAGATTTGCTATAAAATCCACAATGGTGGTGAACACTAATATAATAATAGTAATAATTATCCACGAAATCCTTCAACGTTAAAGTGGAAGTTTTTTTTTTTTTTTGTGTTGATGAAAATAAAATATTGATGGTTGTTCTATCGTTCACCCAAAGTTTGATTCGTGTTGTTCAATCTGTTAAATTCTGAGTCATATTTTGTAGAACATTTGTCGTTTTGTCTCTTGGTCATAATGTCTGTTTTTTTCTTTGCTATTGATCCGTTGGTATAGTCTCCTTTTTGTCGAACCTGCGTCAGTTTATGTCGACGTCGGTGGCGTCACTTTAGATTCGGTTTTTGAAAATATCTATGTAATTCCCCGTCACCGGTTATTTTTTTAAAAGTTGACACTTAGTCTCAAGTGAACAATTTCCAACCATCAATTTCTTTGTAAAATCTTCGTGAAATCGGTCCTAATTTATGACAAAAATCATTTTCAGTCGGGCAACATATTGAATATGTTGTTTTTATTTTCCCTTTATTTACAAATCAAAGGACTTTGTTTATTGTAGTTAACAGGTAGATATATCCGGGGTTCAAGTTTATTACTCATCAATGACTTTGCCAAAAGATTGTTACCTAACTTTGGCAAAGCTTTTTTTTATGATTAAGAGGTAATCATGTCTGAAGCAAAACTTTGAAAATAAATGTTTTTTTCTGTTAACATTTATATAGACAGTTTGGAATTACATTTTATACATAATAAATCTAACACCTTCATCGATAAATATTAAACTTTGACAGAAGCTAATCTTCAAAGTAAAGCTTCTAAAGCCGCTGAAAATTTTTTTTCAGTTTAGATTCTGTATTTTATTTTTTGATGCATTACATTTTTACTCCGACAGATGCAATCGAAAGCGAGATACATGCAAGGTTCTGTGTGGAATCATCGATAACTATGTACACTATTTACAATTATACTGATAGTATTTAGCCAGGAGGGCACACATGGGAACTTATAAATCTAATGAAGGTACACAGCTTTCTCAATTTAGATTTTATATTTAAATTCATAATTTTCTTAAACATAATTATATTTTGACGATTTACATATTTTTTATCAATACATTCGTTTCTTTTTACTGACATCTCTGTGCACATCATAATATAATGATACTCATCTCCAAGAACTTTAGAGTTACATAATTTACAAATTCGTCTATCTCTCTGAATATTTCTCCATCTCCCTATCTCGATGGGTAATTTATGGTTGATGGTTCTAAATTTGCATAACGTATAAATATCACGAAATTCTAAAATATCAAAATAGTTCTCAAACCCAAAAGTATCCTTAAAAATTCGATAATCTAATGTCTTCGAACATGCTTGCACATTTGAAAACCATGTTTGTTGAAACTGATCTTGGAGTGATGTTCTGATTGTATTCTTTAGCCAAATGTCACTAATACATGTTTGAGACAACCACACAAAAGATAATCCCGTTTCATTAAAAATAGATTCAACATGGTTTAACCATCTAAAATTTACATCATTTTCATTTGACAGCTCATACAGTAGTTTATAAATGGTCGCTGATAATTTAGTCGGTTTACCACATACTAATTTCACCCAAAATGATACCATACGGACCTTAATATCTAAATTGATGGGATATCGTCCAAGTTCACCATATATTACGCAATTTGGGGTAGAAGACTTTAGGTGCAGAAGAAGCTTACAGAATTTTAATTGAACTTTCTCCAAAATGTCGTTATTCCCAAACCCCCAAATTTCACAACCATACAATAAGACCGGTTTCACTAACTTGTCAAATAAATCTAATTGACAACTAATAGATAACCCATGTTTTCTCCCCTTTTTGATTACCTCATACATTGCCTTTGTAGCTTTTTCTGCTAAGTGTTTTCTACAGTGTTTAAATGTGCCATTTCGTGAAAAATAGATCCCAAGATAGTTGAATTCTTGAACGATATCTATAACAGAGTTATCATATTTAAAACTGAGATTTTTGGGTTGTCTTCCATTACTAAAAATTACAATTTTTGTTTTTTCTACATTAACTTTCATTTTCCAGACATCACAATATGAGTGGAATTTATCTAGCAATAATTGAAGATTTTTGGCCGCTTCCGCCATTAGCACAGTATCATCTGCATAGAGGATTGCGAACAGTTTAGCATAAATATCTAATTTTTCCTCGAGTGCATCTTCAATAGTGTTCAAACCAATCAAGTTCTCGTTGATAAAAAAGTTTTCAAAATCATTTAAGAAAAGTGAGAACAGAAAAGGAGATAAGTTTTCCCCTTGTCGTAGGCCAATATTGCATGAAAAATAATCTGATATATTGCCATTATAAGATAAACACGACTTAATATTATCATACATCTTATGAATTTTGTTATACATATGACCATTTATGTTATTCAATAACATCTTATACCATAATGCGTCTCTTCTGACTGTGTCAAACGCTTTTTCAAAATCTACAAATGCACAAAACATTTTTTTTCTTTTTTAATTTTAAAATTTCAAAGAAAGAGTGCAGTATAAATATGCAATCGACTGTTGAATAGCCACTTCTAAATCCAAACTGATTTTCATTTATTAATAAAAATTCATCGGAAAAATTTGATAATCTATAACATAAAATCGAAGTGAATAATTTCCCAACACAACTGACAATTGTGATTGGTCTATAGTTTTTTGGATCAAATTTGTTTCCCTTATTCTTATAAAATGGTTTGATCGTGCCAATTACCCAAGATTCTGGTATAATACCAGTTCTAAAAACTAAGTTAAACAATTCAACATATACATCAATTAAAAAATCACTAGAAGATTTAACGAAATATTGGTTTTTTAATACGTAATAGTTGTAAGAAAAGACTGATGTTATATGCTACTAGAGGTCGTTTGTATACATATATACGAAAGGATGTTAAGCTTCGTTTAAGTTTTGTATTAAACTGTGTAGATGATGCAACTATTATTAAATTAAGCTGTCAAGTTAAATGCTATGATAACTGCATCTGTTATATTGATTCCATACACTTTCTCTTGATCGAGAAGCTTCTGTCCACATTTCAAATACGTTTCATGTAGAAGTGATACGGTATATATTTTAACCGGATTAATTATCTAATTGCAAAGAAGTTAATATTTGGGTAAAATACAGAAACTCAAAGCGCTTGTAATCAACAAAGGGTAATGATTGCTTACATTTGTAAGTGGAAGTAAAATTAAAAGGCATAGTTTGTAGTTGATTCAACTACAGTTATGGACAAAGGAAGATAACTCTATTTCTAAAATTACTTAAACAATTACATCAACAGATATTAGATTCCTTACACTAGTCCGAGATTTCTCTGACGTCCAACGGTTGTTTTGTTGTTTTGACAGACAAGCTGGGGCGCTGGCAAAACAGCCATTGGACGTCAGAGTAATCTTGGACTATCCTTGCACTAGTTATGTAAGTTTCTTGACAAGTAAATTATCATTTTGTGACTTAAATGTCGGAGCAAATATTTTTGAAAATGCACTCAGTCAATCTTTTTTTGGTGGGGGTAAGCAGCTGATACATCAAATACCCCACCCTTTTAAATATTGTTTATCCAAATATATACCTCGTCATATATCAGTTAACAAAAATAGAAACAAGAATCGAATTCGCTCATCGCGTTCACACACTCTTCTTTTTTAATTTGAATTGATTTGAATAGGCTAATTCGAATCATAGGTGCTTGAGGACATGATCCTGTTATGAGCCCCCATAGTCCCTCCCCCTTAGTTATAAAGGGATAGAACGATGAAAGTGACACTACCCAAATTTGTATTTGATCTGAGTTTTGTGATAAGTATTGCATATAAATTTCATAATATTTGGTTGTGGCTTACTCAAGTTATAGAACTAAAACGAAAAATTCAGCATTTTTTTCATTTTTAACGGTCCCCGGACATAACTCGAGAAAACAATAGTGACACCACTAAAAGTAAAACTTGATCTGTTTTGTGGAAGTAAGTATTGTGTATAAGTTTCTGAGAACGGAAACCAACTTTAGGACATACAAGGGCAGGCTTAATGCCCCCTCCACTTTGTTAGAGCATAAAAGTTTTGAGATGCAAAGTTGACATATCATAATCTGTAATAAAAACACATTTTGGTTTCAATGGTCAACAGTGATTTTGTTCTCACTGGCCTATATTTCTTCTTTTTTTAGTATATATGGGAAGTGCAAAAAGAAGAGTAACCACCAATTCATAATCATTACAAGTTGAAACACACTGAATTGTTTTGCCTTCTTTATTTACCATTGGTTTTATGTTGATAGTCCTTAATATAAAGTTTTATTGCAACTATTACATAAACTCTGAGACATAATTGTATTATATGTCTCTGATAAACTTAACATGATCCAAGAAAATGAGATACAGCTCGTATATTATAAACTGAACTGGAAATACATGTACACCTAACTATCATCCATACACCAAATATGCTTTAAATATAATTGACCTAATAACATTGATCAGTGAACAATGAACACAAGGTCAAGGTTAGATGAAAGACTTCATCAACGTTGTCAATATTGTAATTTGAATGTGACGGAAGATGAACTCCATTTTTTTGTTAGAATGTCCTCTATATGCAACTTCAGAACCATTTCAGAGGCGGATTTAGGGGGGGGGCTAGGTCCCCCTTTTTGCGAAAAAATTTGGTTGCTTATATAGGGAATCACTGAAGCGTGACTGGAGCCCTTTTAGGTCAGTCAGTGGGCCCCCACCTATGAAAATTTCTGGATCCGCCACTGTATTTTACTTGATTTATTTATTAAATATCCAAAACTAAGAATGCTTAATTCACAAAACTTATTTATATGGATTATGACTAATGATAATTTTATAAAAAATTATGCATATATTTGACTTCAAACTTAGAAGTGAGAAATTATACAAGTAAAAATTAATACAGGTTTTAAGTCGTATAAACTGTTCTTTTGTTTTTATATCATATTATGTTTAATTTGATAATTTTTCTAAACATGTATTTTTGTTTTTTGTCTGATTTATTTGTTTATAATTGATATGCCTATAAGGGCCCTTTGATTAGGAAATAAACATATTTGATTTGAACCCTTCCAGGCAGACAAATGGAAGTTTTTAACGCTTGACTGGCTATATAGCCCTTGCACGGTTAGCAGTCATTAAATGCTATTATATGATTGAAATAATTTGTTTGATCAATGTTATGTTCTCTTGTTAGTGTTAATGTCTTTATTTGAGTTAAGCCACCTCAATTGATATTTTAGTGCGCATCTTTCTTTGTTTTAATGTGAAACTGTTGTTTCAGGTAAGAGTGAAGGTTGGTACCTATAATAACGTTTAAACTCACTGCAATTGTTTGGACCTAGGAACCTGATATTCAGTGATTGTTTATTGATGTGGTTCATAAGTGTTTCTTTTTACAACCAGATGCTCCGCAGGGCGTAGCTTTATACGACCGCAGAGGTTGAACCCTGAATGGTTGGGGCAAGTATGGACACAACATTCAAGCTGGATTCAGCTCTAAATTTGGATTGTGATTAAATAGTTGACACAGCATAGGTTTCTGACACAGAATGAATGTGTTCTAATGAACTTAAAATTTTTGTTTTCTCTTAGAGCAATTCACTATGCTGTTGAATATTAATCCTCTCAAAAAAATGTTTGAAGAAATTTTCTTTTTTATTTATGAAATTTCAAATGAGAAAGATTGAACCCAATTTTTTTAATCACATCCCCCCTTTCCCTTATTCCAAAACTAATCTCAATTAAAATTTCTAATGGAGTTTGCAACAATAACTACTCATTTAAATACATCATAAAATATTAAGATGTAAAAAAACTGCTTGTTATCACTGAATGGTAAAGATTATTTTAATTTATCAGTTGGTAGTAAAAAGTGAATATACATTGTATATTGTATATAACAAAGATTTAAGTTGATTCTGGACAAAGAAAGATAACTCCAATTAAAAAAAAATCTTGCTATTGCACAATATTTTGCAATTAGATATTTCTTGCTTACTATTCTGGACAAAGAAAGATAACTCTAATTAAAAAAAAATTTGCTATTTCACAATATTGTGCAATTAGATATTTCTTGCCATTGCGCAATACTGTGCAATTGAAAAGACTTGCTATTGCACAATACTTAATATAATAATTTTAGATCCTGATTTGGACCAACTTGAAAACTGGGCCCATAATAAATATCTAAGTACATTTTTGGATTCAGCATATCAAAGAACCCCAAGATTTCAATTTTTGTTAAAACCAGACTAAGTTTAATTTTGGACCCTTTGGACTTTAGTGTAGACCAATTTGAAAACAGGACCAAAAATGAAGAATCTACATACACAGTTAGATTTGGTATATCAAAGAACCCCATTTATTCAATTTTTGATGAAATCAAACAAAGTTTAATTTTGGACCCCGATTTGGACCAACTTGAAAACTGGGCCAATAATCAAGAATCTAAGTACATTTTTAGATTCAGCATATCAAAGAACCTAACTGATTCATTTTTTGTCAAAATCAAACTAAGTTTAATTTTGGACCCTTTGGACCTTAATGTAGACCAATTGGAAAACGGGACCAAAAGTTAAGAATCTACATACACAGTCATGACAGTTAGATTCGGCATATCAAAGAACCCCAATTATTCAATTTTGATGAAATCAAACAAAGTTTAATTTTGGACCCTTTGGGCCCCTTATTCTGTTGGGACCAAAACTCCCAAAATCAATACCAACCTTCCTTTTATGGTCATAAACCTTGTGTTTAAATTTCATAGATTTCTATTTACTTATACTAACGTTATGGTGCGAAAACCAAGAAAAATGCTTATTTGGGTCCCTTTTTGGCCCCTAATTCCTAAACTGTTGGGACCTAAACTCCCAAAATCAATACCAACCTTCCTTTTGTAGTCATTAACATTGTGTTTAAATTTCATTGATTTCTATTTACTTAAACTAAAGTTATTGTGCGAAAACTAAGAATAATGCTTATTTGGGCCCTTTTTTGGCCCCTAATTCCTAAACTGTTGAAACCAAAACTCCCAAAATCAATCCCAACTGTTCTTTTGTGGTCATAAACCTGGTGTCAAAATTTCATAGATTTCTATTAACTTAAACTAAAGTTATAGTGCGAAAACCAAGAAAATGCTTATTTGGGCCCTTTTTGGCCCCTAATTCCTAAAATGTTGGGACCAAAACTCCCAAAATCAATACCAACCTTCCTTTTGTGGTCATAAACCTTGTGTTAAAATTTCATAGATTTCCATTCACTTTTACTAAAGTTAGAGTGCGAAAACTAAAAGTATTCGGACGCAGGACGACGACGACGCCAACGTGATAGCAATATACGACGAAAATTTTTTCAAATTTTGCGGTCGTATAAAAAATAGATTAGACCATTGTGTTCCTGTTTGAATATTTTTACACTAGTACTAAATTTTCGGGACCCTTTATAGCTTGTTCAGTGTGAGCCAAGTCTCTATGTTGAAAACATACTTTTCCTAATTGTGACTTGGATGGAGTTGCCTCATACCACATCTTCTTACATTTTGTCTAAATATAGCTAGACCTATTGCTTATATTATAATAAGGAACAAACTTAACCATGAAACATAATGAACAAGAGGCTGTCACAACGACAGCAAACCGGATTTATTAACATTTATTTATGTCCTGGCAATATCACAAGAACCATTACTGATGAATGGTGAAAGTGAAAATCGTCAATATCAAATTTGACCTCCATTTTGTCATCAGTATCAACATATTAAAATTTGAAAAGCTTAGATTGAATGGTTCATGAGTAAATGCAACAACCTGAATGGAAACGCCATTTTACGATCTTTTTCAAGAACCATAACTCCTGAACGGTAAAAGTCAAAATCGTCATTATTGAACTTGACCTCTATTTTGTCATCAGTCACAACATATTAAAATTTCAAAAGCTTTGGTTGAATGGTTCATTAGAAAATGCACGGACACGACGGGAAAAACCATTTTTCAATCTTTCAAGAACCATAACTCCTGAACGGTAAAAGTCAAAATCGTCATTATTGAACTTGACCTCCATTTTGTCATCAGTAACAGCATATTAAAATTTCGGAAGCTTTGGTAGAACAGTTCATGAATAAATGCACGGACACAACTGGAAACTCCATTTTTCAATCTTTCAAGAACCATAACTCCTGAACGGTAAAAGTCAAAATCGCCATTATTGAACTTGACCTTCATATAATTGTCAGGAATAACATATTAAAATTTTAAAAGCTTTGGCTGAACGGTTCATGAGTTAATGCACGGACAACATTTGATTGCCGCCCGCCCGCCCTACATCCCCAAATCAATAACCGACATTTTTGTCACAAAAATCCGGTTAAAAATGGTGTGCTGACAATTACCATGCATCTTACAATCATTCCATGCACCAAATAAATTTGACCTATTGTATTAAGTTTTAGAAAAAGACCAAAAACTCAACATTATGCAATGAACAGTAAAAATGATGTCAAGGTCATATAAACCATACCAGACTGACATGTACATTCTAAAATATTTTCATACGCCAAATATAGCTGACCAATTGCATACAGTATTAGAAAAATAGACCAAAACACAAAAACTTTTAACCATTAAACCATTGAAATGATGTCAATGTCAGATGACACCTGCTAGTTGGAAATGTAGACCTTACAATCATTTCATACACCAAATAAATATAGTTGACCTTTTACTTATAGTATCTTGAGATATGGACTTGACAAAAAAAACCTTAACCTTGTTCAGATCCATGAAATATGGTAGATTTCAAGTAAAAACTGTCTGACAGGCATGCAGACCTTGCAAGGTATGCACATAAAAAATATAGTTAACATATTACTCATAATACGAGTGAAATTAGGAATACTTAAATCTTTAACTTTTTTTCAAGTCATCACTGAACCAAGAAAATGAGTTCAATGACCGAAGGAAGCTTCATAACATAAGGCATCTATATACAAAGTATCAATTCAAGGATCTCAGGTTTTCAACCTTCTCACCCTTTGTCATGCTTTTAGCAACAGAAATCCCAGACTTGACAATTAAAATTATAACTTATAGATTTCCCCCCCTAATTTTGTTTTTACCAGAAGGCAGAAATTATAATTTGGTTTTTCCTCAGAATTCAACCACCAAAAAAATTAATATGCACCGGAGGTCATTTGACACAATATTCCTGCGGGTCCCAAAGCTTACATTAAAGTATCATGTCACAGTTGTGTTTGCATGTTATGAGTAATACTGGTACAATATACTGACATCCCATAGATTGTAAATAAAACATAAATAGAACAACTTTTCTATCACAAAAAAAATATAGGCCAGGTAAAAAAGAAGTTGGAAAGCTGATATTTTTTTTTAGATGTATCTGTTTTAAATCTAGCTTTTGCATCCTGCAAACCAGTAAATGTAAACAATGTATTCAAACATATAAATGTAAGACAAATTTTGGACAATCCACATGCCTTGGATAAAAGATATTGCAACAAGTAAGTCCTTTCACTGCCTTTATTAACAATTTTACTTCTTCTTGGCTACACCAACAGTTCTTCCACGTCTTCCTGTGGTCTTTGTATGTTGACCTCTGACTCTCAATCTGAAAATAGACAAAATATGTAATCACTATAACCCATTCTGTACACATGATATATAATAGAATGTAGGATTTTTCTTGGGCATCAGATGCAGCAATTAACAAATGGAGAATTGTGTCCATGAGACACAGATGATACTGTAAAAGTGACACAACCCAAATTAAACTTGATCTGTGTTTTGTCAAATTGTGGTAATAAGCATTTTGTACCAGTTTCATAAATATTGGTTGAGACAACTAAAATGGCAATCGTTTTATCATAAAACTTAATGACCCTCTACTGTAGTTGGGGCAAATCTGCCTGATTTAACAAGAATTTGTAGAGCTTACCCCCAGTAGTGTCGAAGTCCTCTATGATTTCTGATTTTCTTCAGTCTTTCTAAATCCTCTCTAAGTTTGTTATCCAGGGCATTGGACATAACCTGGCTGAATTTTCCATCCTTAACATCCTTTTGTCTGTTGAGGAACCAATCGGGGATTTTGTACTGTCTTGGATTGGACATGATGGTGATGACCTTTTCAATCTACAAGGTGGAAAACACAATAATGCAAAACATTTTTTTTCAAAAGGAGAACTTCAAAATAACTGTAATAGAACTATAATAATCCCTATCTGATCAATGGAGACAGTGAAATTAAGGTAATCTCAAGAAAGATTAAGGCAAACATGGATAATTTTTCTGAACACCTAAAAAAGGGTGGCATACCCCTTTGAACTATCTACATTTCAATGCAACTGTCTCAATACAGAGTGCAGAACAACATGGTGTTTTCTTCATAACCATAATGGGTTTAATTCATATAAATTTTGTAGATGTATGTTAATTTTGTTTGTTAATGTTGATGTTAATCTATACAGTTTCAAGCCGTTGTTTCATTACATAAAAAAACATTTTTTTCAGTTTATCCACAAACACCATTTAAGGGTCGTTATAAGTAATATAACCCTTTTTTTAATAAGGCCCAAAAAAATATATGTGTGTTTCCTGCTGCCAAGGCAAATAGGTCAGGATTTTTGTTTTATTTTTATTTTTGCACTCCCTATCAGATTTGCAGGCGGTTCAATGTCATGTTTGGTTAGGGTCTTGTCCCCCAAAATGAGTTGATCTCTTAAAAGAAGCTGTAATTGGCTTCTCCTCCCTATGCCGACGGTTTTTAACCTTAATTGTAGCATATTTGTGCTGGGAGCAGCCATTTTGATTGTTTGGGCATAGTAAGATACGGATCTGGAAATGATTTTTTTCTGGAATTTAAAGAAAAAATTCCCTAATATGACCGTATTTTCACCATAAATTTCACTCTGAGTACTGACAAACCCGTGCACCTAGATAAGTTTAAGGCATGGCAGGACCTAGATAATTAAATTGTAAATGCATTTTACAAATGCATGTTTCCCAAAATTACAAACTTTCTGGATTTTGCTATTTTTTTTTTGTTCCTGCAGAAGATGCAAAAATAAACAAAGTTGGGAAAGTTTGAGAGGCTCTGCTCATACATATGTATTATCAATATTGTGAGTAGTATTGATCTAAATGGACAATAGATAGGCAACAGACATCTGTTATTAAACAATAGATGATTTAAACTGTGTAACTGAGGGCTATTCCAGTAAAATTTACCTAGGAGGGGCGGAACGCCGACGATATTTTTTTCTCATAGGTGGGGGGTTATCAACATAATTGTATTCTGGAGGGTGGTGGTCCCGATTTAAATTCATTTCTGTTGGTGGGGGGGTTTCTGAATGATAGGTTATGAAGGAAGATTCTCCTGAAAAGGTCATCCGACTGCAAATAAAGTTGGCAGACCACTAATTTTAAGCGTCCGTTTGTGTTCTTGTCACACCAGTGATCGGGAAGGACGTGCCCCCTGCGCCTATAGCGCATATTGACAAGAAATGGCGCATACAGTGACAAATGTAAGCGCCCACGTGGCGCACGATACTTTTCACTTCGTTTCGAAACGTTTAGATATCGTCAAATGAATTTCCGATCGTGTTCCATGCCGCCATGTGTGTACACAACTGTGTAATGTTCCTCCAATAATAGGAGCACCTATATATTTTTGGGACGTCTCGGATGTTTACCTATGATAATAGAACCATGCGATTTCACGTCTCGGGTGTTTTCCTATTGTAATTAAATGAAGCTCACAATATATGGAAAAGTGTAAAAAACAATAGTAAAGATGTAAAGGCAGGAGAAATAAAAGCAAGAATAAGTACTCAAACGTACATATTCCAAGCCAAAAGAGCTAAGTTCGATCCGAAAGTTAACCCGATGTGTACAATCTGTGAACAGGGAAATGAAGATCTAGAACATTTTATTCTACACTGCAAAGAATTAGAGCAAATAAGATCTAAATACTGCTCAAAAATTGAATTGACAATGGATGAAATTGATACCTCAACATACAAGAAGATCATACAACAAGGGAATTTACTGCAGCTCATAATGGACTGTACTAGCAAAGACATAAACTGTTACTCAACTGTGTATGAAAGCATTGAAACTCTGGCTAGAAATATGTGTTATGAGATGCACTTGCTGCGCACAAAAAGGATAAAAAACTTGATCACAAGTACAGTATAAGCAAACTTTTTAAAATAAAACAGTTCATTACTAATAGTATATCATCTTACTATTTTATGACTTATAAGTACATGTATTTAAAAATAAATCTTCTCTTTTTAAAATTGTAAGATATCAGTTATAATTTAAAGAATAATGACAAGATCCCCATATAGTAAATTAAACTGTGAAGAAAATTTATGTATATAGATAGCTTAAATTTTTCCAAACCCCAACCATTTTACATAAGTCTTATGAAATATAATTTTCATTATAGTTCCTGATGTAATTATAGCACTCTTAACTAATAATTATAAGTAATTTTAACTTGAGACCATTTTAATTCTTATTTGTAAATATATGCAGTTGTCTCTTCAAATTTTCTTACAACCCAGCACATATGAATTATTATATATCTTTTAAAACTTTTTGATGACAATCCTATGAATTAATTATGATATTTATCATTTAGTGATTTTTATAACCAAATTCAGTCATCTGTATATAAATAATTGTTTCCTTATGTTTTAAGGTGTACATAGTTGCTAAAACTATACCCATTGGGTAGTGCTCCACAATTAATGGAGGAATATACAAGAAACTGAACTGATTGTAATAATAAAACCATGTGGTCTAACTGATAACCCGAAAAACGTAATTAACCATCATTCATGATATATATTTTTTTTTTATAAACAACTTTAAATTTGTTAAATTTGGCTAGTACAGACGAGATTTAGCCCTTATAATAATCTCATTTAGTTTAGCTTGCTATTATTTCGATTGAAGAACCCCAAAGACTTTTTAGGAATATAGTTTTTGTCTCCATAAAAGACGCTTAACTGTCCTTGTCATTTTTTGGTCTTTGGCTCATTTTGACATTTTGTAAACATGACTTCTTCAGCGATTTGTTGTTTTGTTCTATGAATTAATGGTACTCTATACTGTTATTCTTGTCACCGTGATGAAGATATAATGATACAAGAAGTGCAGAGGAATTGCCTGAAATGTCCTCTGATACGGAACGTCTGGAATAAGTATGGTATCGACGAAGACCCAAATTTAATGTAAAAAAACCCAACATGAACATGAACAAGGCAACAGTACCAGTTTAAACATTGTAAATAAAGGTTAACTTAAATATTGTTGCGGTTGGAAGAAGTTATTGTATATTCATTGAAATTGAAATGGCAGAATTTGCTGTACTTAAATCTCTTTCCTTGCAAAGAATATGTCCTTAATAAGGTGGACTGGCCAATTCTTTGCAATTTTTGTCCCAAATAATATTTTATTGCATACAGGTTATAACAACTTCAAGTACCCTCTCCCTTGTATACCGTCTCCCCACAAAAAAATATGTGTGGGTGACATCCAAACTATGCGGTCCATAAAAAAATATTATATTTGGCACAGACAATTAGATTTTTATTGCGCATGTTGCGTGGGTGGTATTGACGGAAAAAAATGGCCTAATTTTTGCGGAAAAATATGGCCTTGTTACACAGGAGAGTATATCATCTTCCTCAACATTTGCCTATTGAAAAAAAAATGTATATAAGAAATAAAAAAAATAAAAAAAGAATTACATTGTGCCTACCAAAAATATTTTATGGCTCAAACTAAACTCTGAAACATCAAATGGTTGGTGCCAACCAGTTTCCCCACCTGAAGAATATGTCGTACTTGAAAATGTTATTGACAGTTTTAAAAATAAAATGGGCCATAATTAAAATCGCACCCCCCTTTTTCGGTCACTGTGAGCTATTGCCGTCATGTTGCATCTGTCGTCTGCTGCTCCATAACATTGTTACATGTTTCATTTTATATTTTAATAGCAACATAGCTAGTATAAAAAAGAAGATGTGGTATGATTGCCATTGAGACCAGAGGCGGATTTAGGGGGGTGGGGGCCAGGGGGCCCCCCCTTTTTGGATGCACTGAAATAGATAAACCAACAAATTTTACATTTATTTGACAGGATGCAACATTTTTATATACTTTAATAACCAGATGCTCCGCAGGGCGTAGCTTTATACGACCGCAGAGGTTGAACCCTGAACGGTTAGGGCAAGTATGGACACAACATTCAAGCTGGATTCAGCTCTAAATTTGGATTGTGATTAAATAGTTGACACAGCATAGGTTTCTGACACAGAATGAATGTGTTCTAATGAACTTAAAATTTTTGTTTCTCTTAGAGCAATTCACTATGCTGTTGAATATTAATCCTCTCAAAAAAATGTTTGAAGAAATTTTCTTTTTTATTTATGAAATTTCAAATGAGAAAAATTGAACCCAATTTTTTAATCACATCCCCCTTTCCCTTATTCCAAAACTAATCTCAATTAAAATTTCTAATGGAGTTTGCAACAATAACTACTCATTTAAATACATCATAAAATATTAAGATGTAAAAAAACTGCTTGTTATCACTGAATGGTAAAGATTATTTTAATTTATCAGTTGGTAGTAAAAAGTGAATATACATTGTATATTGTATATAACAAAGATTTAAGTTGATTCTGGACAAAGAAAGATAACTCCAATTAAAAAAAAATCTTGCTATTGCACAATATTTTGCAATTAGATATTTCTTGCTTACTATTCTGGACAAAGAAAGATAACTCTAATTAAAAAAAATTTTGATATTTCACAATATTGTGCAATTAGATATTTCTTGCCATTGCGCAATACTGTGCAATTGAAAAGACTTGCTATTACACAATACTTAATATAATAATTTTAGATCCTGATTTGGACCAACTTGAAAACTGGGCCCATAATAAAAAATCTAAGTACATTTTTGGATTCAGCATATCAAAGAACTTCAAGATTTCAATTTTTGTTAAAATCAGACTTAGTTTAATTTTGGACCCTTTGGACTTTAGTGTAGACCAATTTGAAAACAGGACCAAAAATGAAGAATCTACATACACAGTTAGATTTGGAATATCAAAGAACCCCATTTATTCAATTTTTGATGAAATCAAACAAAGTTTAATTTTGGACCCCGATTTGGACCAACTTGAAAACTGGGCCAATAATCAAGAATCTAAGTACATTTTTAGATTCAGCATATCAAAGAACCTAACTGATTCATTTTTTGTCAAAATCAAACTAAGTTTAATTTTGGACCCTTTGGACCTTAATGTAGACCAATTTGAAAACGGGACCAAAAGTTAAGAATCTACATACACAGTCATGACAGTTAGATTCAGCATATCAAAGAACCCCAATTATTCAATTTTGATGAAATCAAACAAAAGTTTAATTTTGGACCCTTTGGGCCCCTTATTATGTTGGGACCAAAACTCCCAAAATCAAACCCAACCTTTCTTTTATGGTCATAAACCTTGTGTTTAAATTTCATAGATTTCTATTTACTTATACTAACGTTATGGTGCGAAAACCAAGAAAAATGGTTATTTGGGTCCCTTTTTGGCCCCTAATTCCTAAACTGTTGGGACCTAAACTCCCAAAATCAATACCAACCTTCCTTTTGTAGTCATTAACATTGTGTTTAAATTTCATTGATTTCTATTTACTTAAACTAATGTTATTGTGCGAAAACCAAGAATAATGCTTATTTGGGCCCTTTTTTGGCCCCTAATTCCTAAACTGTCGAGACCAAAACTCCCAAAATCAATCCCAACCGTTCTTTTGTGGTCATAAACCTTGTGTCAAAATTTCATAGATTTCTATTAACTTAAACTAAAGTTATAGTGCGAAAACCAAGAAAATGCTTATTTGGGCCCTTTTTGGCCCCTAATTCCTAAAATGTTGGGACCAAAACTCCCAAAATCAATACCAACCTTCCTTTTGTGGTCATAAACCTTGTGTTAAAATTTCATAGATTTCCATTCACTTTTACTAAAGTTAGAGTGCGAAAACTAAAAGTATTCGGACGCCGGACGACGCAGACGCCAACGTGATAGCAATATACGACGAAAATTTTTTCAAAATTTGCGGTCGTATAAAAAACTAGCTAACTTTTATTTTTTTTCTCTAGGTAGGGGGTCTTGGAAGAAAATACATGTTCTAGGTGGGGGTGTATTTTTTTAATCTTTTCCATAGGTGGGGGGTCAAAAAATAAGTGGCTTTCCACCCCCCCTGGATAATTTTTACTAGAATAGCCCTGAGTGGATCGAATCAAATGAAACTTGTGTGTATACAGTGTTTGTTTAACTTTATTTTGCTGGACCGTATCAAATGAAACTTGTGTGTGTTTGTTTTTTTCGCTATATTTTACAGACTGGAAAAAAATGCACTTCCAAATCTAGACAAGTTCCGAATTTTCTGAAACATAAACTACATAACTTTTATATATCTAGGTCTTTCCATTTAATTATGTATTTAATTATAACAAACCTCTTCTTCACTGAGTTCTCCTGCTCTCTTGGAAATGTCAACATCAGCCTTTTTACAAACAACATTGGCATAACGTCTACCGATACCCTGAAACATTAAAACACCAATATTATCTTATTCACAAGTTATGTATCTTTGATCCAACTCTTTAAAAGATTATAAGTATCAGTTCAGTTAGTACAGTATTATAGTTTATGAAAAGCATTTATATGTAAAGATATTGAAATTGAATTCATCACAATAAAGAACAATGCTAAAATGTATTTACCATATTGATCAGGGCTCACACTACTTCAGAATTATAGGGAGAAGTGACTTCTCTTTTTGAAACTGATAGGGAGAAGTGGTGAGATTTGAAAGAGAAGTGCTCATTCGCGCGGTGCGCTACAATGTTTGGATTTTACAATAGTATAAAGGGCCATATGTAAATAATGTTCTTTTTATGTTGTTCAATTCATATGAGAAAAAAATTACAATTAAAGTAACATTTGAAATTAAAAGTTGTTTAAGTTTTACTAAGGTTCTTGTGAGAAACTAACCAACTAAATATCTAGCACTAAAAAAAAAATTATTTTAAAAAATGTAAAGAAATTATAATATATCAATTACAATTTAATTAAAAATTATCTTGTGTATGAAATTCAGTGTTTCTCATAAAAAAATATAAAAGTTATTAAGCTGGGCCATAATATATTGATATTAGTAGAATAGTCTCAGAGTTAAGCAACTTTAATCAATAGTTTGAAACAATCCATAAAAAATATAGGGAATTATAAACACCAATCAATTAGATGTAACCAAAAGTCTCTTAATGCGTGTGGAATGCGTAATTTTTCCCTTTGGGATCAATATTCTTCTGTCAGCTGTTCCATCCGTGCGTCCGTAGTAATTATTGACGGATTTCGGTCATAGCTGGTCCCGTTCAGATCCGTAGTTTAGAAATCGGTCAATGGCGGACAAATGCAAGAAAATTTACAAAAATAAACGATGTTTGACAAGTTATTTGGAAAGGAACATGACGATTTTAATGCAATAAATGGATTAAACATTTACCGGAGGCAACTTTTATCACGTTTAAATGAAGTAACAAACTTATTTTGCGGCCGAAATTTAGGTTGAGGTACGTTTTCGAGTATCAAGCACCGGGGGCGGGACTTGCGGAAAATTTTATGCACGAAGTGATAAAAAGTTGTATTTTTATCAAATAACCTGCTACACACTGCGAAGACAATGCTTCAACCTCTTTTCTAAAGATAATGAATCGTTTATGACTGAATTTCTTTAATTATCATTAAAAATTGATGTTTCACCAACTTGGTAAAAATTGAAAATGTCCGATGACGGAAGCGACTGAAAGCGACTGTTGTCAAGAACAGGGCGATCTATTTTTGTGACGAGGTTTTGTGGAGCATTAAAACTAGTCCATTATATATCAAAATTATCAGTCATCCTAAAGCTTACCTTGATGGCAGTCATTGCGAACATAATGTTCCTGCGGCCATCAATATTCGTATTCATAATACGAAGAATGTGTTGAAACTTCTCTGGCAGTATCAATGCCTAAAAAAAATATAAATCAAAACATTTATGTTAAAAACATTAAATTTTGATAAACTGTTATTACAAAACATTATATAAAAATATATTTAACACTATCGATGCAACTCAACAGATACATGAAATTCAATAATAAAATGACATTTTAGATCCAACATTGACGTGGTCAACATTCACCCAAATATATTTTTTAATCAAAATGGGTTGAAATGGGACAACTTCTGAAACTCAAAGATGGATCGTTTTTCGAAAAAAGTTGAACCAAACACAACCCGTGGGACACATATTATTGAAAGGTGGTAAGACTTTCATCAATGTAAAGGACAAGATATAGAACATCAGCCTTCCTATAAACTAATACTATGTTACATGTATATAATTATTTGATTTTTTATACAGTACAGTTTAATACATCTTTAGAACCTAAATTGGGTTGGTTTAATTGAATTTAATCACAATAAACCTTTAGAGAATAAGCATACTAATTCGGATTCGTCGTGTTTTATGTGGAGTTTTATTTTTCGGGGCTTCAACTTGTTTTAACTAAAGTCGTTTGTCCCGAACCAGAGGACCCCGTTTATATCCATAATAGGATCTCTCTGCATATACCCTGTGCACCATTTATTCGCAAAAGATATTATTTAATAATTTATGATGCTATTCTTATGAAAAATAGGGTAGGATGATTTCAAATTATTCGAATAAGGATGGATATATTTCAGATATTTGGCACTATCTAACTAACCATGTTGAAGATTTAACCGGAAAAGGAAGTAGTAACAAATGAAGGGAGATAATTTTCTTGCTGTGATACAGTCTGACAGTAAAAAATTTACAAGATATAATCCCTTGGACAGTTTATTGCTTATTTTGTCCAGTTACAGTCGAAACATAACTTTATCACACAATTTTACTTGTACATTCAGCGAAATACATGGGTATATTACAATAGTTATTCTTAAAATATTTAAAATGTGCGAAAAAATCTTGAAACAAGACGTTTCGGACACTGACTAAAAAAAACAAAAAAAAATGGGTCGGTTCTCAGATCTGCCCTGGTCTTTTTGGTCATGTACCACTTCAGCAATACATTAAAGTGGTAACGACTTAACTTAGCTAAATTATTCAATTATCTCATTAAATATACAAACATAGCTGTAGTAAAAATACTAAAATTGATTATTTAGCACTGAGACTATAGTATAACACAATAACACAGTTTTATTATAAACCAACTAAGTGCATTATTGACAAAAGTGACTGTCTATTAAAAATTACATATTTTCTGTAATGGCCCTGTTTTTTTTCTGTAATGGCCCTGTTTTTTCTGTAATCCTCAATCTTAAGGCCTGTTTGCAGGAATTGTCCCAATGTACGGTTTTCCTCTCTGGTGCGTTTTCCTCGATATATTTTCTTCTCTGTGCTTTAAATTTGGTATGCGCTGGTTAAGATTGGGATTGAGGAACAGCAGTATTAAATCTGCCCATTCTGTCAATGTAATGTGCCACTGTTTGTAATTTGGCTTTTGTCTCTTCTGTGTTCTCGCTGTCCAGTCTTGTTAGCATAGTAGCTAAAATTCAAGTTTCTGACCCGACCTCTTTGGATATTTGGTGTAGCATATCTTCTCGTTCGTTTTCATAGTAGGGACACTCCAGAAGGAAATGTTGAGGCGTTTCAGGTGCTCCACAGTTGCATGACTCTATGGCGTTGGTTTGGCCTACTCGGTTCTTGTAGTAATTCAGTTCTGTATAGCCAGTTCTTAGTTGGGCGAATATACTGAAATGTCTTTTAGTTGGGAAATCATACATAATTGAGTGTTTTGTAGTTGGTATTTTTTCATAAAGGTCCCTGCCTCTCTCAGATAAGAATCCGGGTCCGTCCGCCCTGATTCTGGTTCGCCCTAGTTTCTGTTCGCCCTAATACCTGTTCGCCCCGAGTCCGTTCGCCCTGATTTTATTTTTTAGTATAGGGGTGCGTTGTGTGTATATAATTGAATGTGTTTAAGTCAGTCTACAATTTCGCCGAATATTTACGATGTATCATGTTAACTTGTCTAAAGCTAGATGCTACTAGGTTATAAGTGTCTGTACATTTCAGTACTGCAAGACATTGTGACTTCAAGGTATAATGAGGACAAAGTTTGTATCTGTATGTAATAACGTTACTAGGAAATATAAGTTTCTGTGAATTTCAGAACTACATTGTATTTTTAAATGTAAAACATGTGAAGACTAAGTTAGTATGTTGTCTTGCTGCTACGAGGATAAGTTTCTGTGAATTCAAAGACTACGGCAAAGTATTTGACATAAAACAACTAAAGACTAAGTCTATATTTAACTTTATTGATACATTTAAACAATTTAAAAATATTCAGTAACAGATATAACAAGATCAATTCCGAACTGTACTTCGCACACATTTATTTCCTTAAAGAATATTTAAAAGCACTAAATTGAATTATTATAAGTCACGGAAACAAATACCAAAAACACAGTCACACTGCTGTACATTGATCACTTGTCATCAGTGTTTTTACCCATCCAAGCTGACTATAATATTTTATTTGAGAAAAATGTTATTTTCATTATTAATCCATCAAAGACAATTTATATAACAATCAGTGATATCAAAGATTTCAAATGATACCTAATCAGCAATCAAAATTCAACCAATAGTTATTAAAAGTAATTATAAAATAAAGTGTAACAATGCAGTCATATATATATATATTTCATTCATTGATGTATTAACAGAGGGAGGGTAGGAGGGGTCCTGATCCCGAAATCCCGGGCTTAAAAACTCGAAATCCCGAGGTCCCGAATTCAAATAAATTGAAATCCCAAATCCCGAAATTCGAAAAGAATTCCCGGATCCCGAAAGGGTCAATCCCGAAATCCCGAGCTTAAAAACACTCGATCCCGTAGTCCCGATAAAGGTCCTATCCCCCCTCTTAACATATACATATCATAAATGAATATATATAGGGCGAACGAACCCAGGGCGAACGGACTATCAGGGCGAACGAACTCAGTGCGAACGAACCTAGGGCGAACATGTAATCAGGGCGAACGATCCCGATACCCTCAGATAATGGCCCTGTTTTTCTGTAATGGCCCTGTTTTTTTCTGTAATGGCCCTGTTTTTCTGTAATGGCCCTGTATTAATGCCCAGTTTGTCTGTATTAAGCCCTGTTAGGGTTTTTAATAAAGTTAATAAAACTAAGTTGTAAAGAGTATAATACAACCTGTTTGTATTTTATTTAATTTAGTAACCAGCAACCAACATTAAAGAACCATATAAAAGGATCACTGTTCATCCTGTTTTTTAACACATATATCTCTTTCAACTTAATATCTTGGATATTTGGTATATTTAAAGCTTTATAATGGTGAAGTACAAATCATTTTGTTCAAACTAAACTGTCATTAAAAGAGTAAGACAGTACATCAAGTTAGCAGCAACACATATACACTTTTGTTCAGTTGGTTAATAAATGTATTAAGAAATGGTTGTTTTTATAATGGCCCTCAGATTGTAAAAATGGCCTTGGATGTCTGTAATAGCCCTCTGCGTTGCCTCGGGCCATTACAGACTTCCTCGACCATTATTACAGACCTTGGACATATAACAGGGCCATTATAAAAACACCCATTCATTAATACTATAATACAAAATGTAGTAGTCTCAGTTTAGTGTGATAATTATGAAGCAATTAATATTAATTATCTTTTTTTGATCGATATTTTACCAATAATTTTGGTATAGGGCTTAGGCACTGGCTCTGGTTACATTGCAATGTAAAAATATTAAAAAAGTTATTGTTACATTGGAGTCTAATTGCCAGAATACATGGTTGGGTAAGGAACTGATTATTTATGAATATAACAATAATATTCTTTATATTGAAAGAAGCCAGTCAAATCATGTTTAGTCTTCTGTCAGTCTGAGGTTTGTAGTGCACTCAAGGCAACAACAAAAAAGAATATCAGGCGATGCACATGAACTCAATAGCTACATGTATGACCAGTTATTGAAATTTAAGACCAGTCTTTTAACATGTTCTAAAAATGCATTTGATAATCTCAAGATTTCAATTACTTCCCCTTTCTTTTAACTTATTTTCAGGATGTACATTTTTTTTTAGAGAGACATAGTTTAAATGTTTGTGTGTTAAAAACCAAACACAATCTTGTAGAACAGTTGGAAAAGACATCATCTAGGTTACTGGTAACGTATATTCAGAATCAAAGTGTTCAGTTCTGTGCTCTTGGCTGTGTGTTTGATATAGCTTGATTAATATTTTTTATTATAAAATGTCTAAAAGAATGAAACAATTTTCATATAAACACTATACTTTTTATTTATTTACAGATCATGGATTCCCATGAGACTATGGATTTAAACCTTGGAGAGCTTGATATTACATCTGAAGATTACTGGCTTGATGAGGTTGATGGTAAGAGTAAGATTTTATCAGTATTTTAATGGAAATGTGAAACTGGATTTATTATCATTCGTTGAATACCATTTTTTGTGGATTTTATAGAAACCCTGATGAACCACAAATTCCAATGTTTAATGATTGGCAAAATTTCTATAAGAATTTATGCAGACTTGGGCAAAACCATGAAACCCTAATATCCACAAAAATGTTTTAAGAAATATACAAAACTTCAAGTTGGTCAATGGTTGTATGGTCTAGTTATAATTATATGAATTGCTCTATTAACCTTTATTTGTGAACATGTCATTGTGATGAAGTTATATTGTCTGTACATGTATTATTATGTTGTATATGTCCTTGTGTTAGAAATTCTTTCTTTTGATTGCAGTACACATACAACAGAATCTAGAAGATGAAATCGTCAAAGAAGCCCTGAACACTGTATGTATATTCATGCAATGTGGTCATTGTTATTATGCTAAGATGTTCAAAATATAAAATAACAATTGAATAGGCAAGCATACAAATAAATATTGTGTAATCGTAGATTATACAGAATCAAACAACACAGGTTTTGCAAAACAGACATCTTTTATAAATGGTGAAGCTTTCATTGCAATTGCTTTCTTTGGAGTCTTTACAATCAGTAACCATAATTTATTTTTAGTCCAATGAATGAAAATTACATTTGGTATATAACATTTAATATCAAATGCAGATCCGAGGGGGGGGGGGGGGCCTGGGCCCCCCCTTTAGTGGGAAAAATTTGGTTGATTATATTGGGAATCACTGAAGCATGACTGGGGCCCCTTAGGTCAGTCAGAGGGCCCCCTTAGGAAAAGTTTTGGATCCGCCACTGAATATCATAAACCATTAAAGGTCTTCAGGTTAATGTTTACAACAAACACCACACAATTAGGATTTAAAAAAAGAGTGTGAAAAAACCTTACAGAAGTAACATGATTCTCACATTATTTTTTTCAGGGAGTGGATTTAAGACAGTATTCCAAAAATGTAGAGAAGGAACTACTAGGTGTGGAAAATCAATCAATTCAAGACTGTATCCATACTGAAAAACCTAGTTTGAACAATCATAGTTATAAACGTGATAAATAGTGACCTATTATCATTTAACTTTGTTTAAGAATGCATTTGGCTGTTTTTACTCGTTGGTCTGGTTGGTGTTTGTCTTTGACACATTCCCCATTGCATTGTCAATTTTATTTAACACCACAAAACACAGATCAACTTGAATTTGGGTACTGTCACTTTTACCAGTCTATAGTTATGCCCCTTTACAAATGGAAAATTGCTGAATTTTGTTACAGTTCTCTAACTTTAGTTTGCCTCAACCAAATGCTATGAAACTTATACACAATACTTATTACCACAAAACACAGTTTAAAATTGAATAAGGTGTTTTGGTTTGTCTGTTCTAGAGTTATGCTCCTTTATAAATGGAAAAATAGCTGAATATTTCGTTTCCTCAAATAAATATTATGAAACTTATATTTAATGCTTATTAAAACAAAACATAGATCAGGTTTGAATTTTGGTGGCTTCACTTTTACTGTTCTAGAGTGATGTTTTTTTTACAATTGAAAAAATTAATTTTTTTTTTAAATTTTGGTCCCAGTACTTTAGTTTGCCTCAAGCAAATATTTTGAAACTTATACACAATGCTTATTACCACAAAACACAGATTAATTTCAAATTTGGGTAGTGTAAGTTATATGGTAGTTGATTAATGTCTCTATATAATCCTTATATGCAGCAGGGGCATTATTTGTGTTCATGCAACTGTGTTCCATGGACACATTCCCCATTTATTTAAGTTTAAACCATAATGATTTTGCAACAATTGAATTTCACATTTTTTTTTTATAACTTTCATGATTGACCTTAACAATAATTAGACCTTGCAAAGGGTGAAGACATAGCAAATTTACACAAACAGATATCAGCCTGTGATACCATCTTAGAGGTAAGTACTTTAACTGTTGACAAAATGAACTACATTGTAATAGGATTAACTAAGTTGTAATAGGATTAACTAAATTGTAATAGAATTAACTACAATGTAATAGAATAAACTACATGGTAATAGAATAAACTACATGGTAATAGAATAAACTACTTATATATATGATATATTATTTTCTCCAAAAATTGAATTAAAGACCCTATCTAAAACCAATTTAGATATTATTCACTATAAAGCTAAGCACAGTGTCACAATTTGTTATCATTTTTAAGGGAATATACATGTTTCAGACATTTATGGTCAACTTTAAAAGAATGCAACTCTGTTAATTCCTCCTCTCAATGAGAACTGTGGCTCAAGGTCAAGTTTACTAATGTATAATAAAATAGGTTTTCTTACCTGTGGTTAATGGATAATTTTTGCACACAATTGTAATTACATTTTCAGAGAATGGAACAAATGTTAAATGGTTTCCAGGGTGATTTGAGTAGTATTAGTACAGAAATACAGACTTTACAAGAACAGTCAGTTACCATGAATGTAAAACTTAAAAATAGACAGGTAATCTGATAATTATCACAAACAATTGTAGGATTTTAAATAGTTTGCAAAGTAGCTCTTTGACAATAAAAAGTAGCAGGAGAAATGGTGGAATGATTACATGCTAAACAATTGTCAATTACTATGAATATTAAACTTTAATCACATGACAGATTATCAAAGAAAATAGTTTTCAGGAGCAGTACTGTGGATTTATTATTGTTTGTTGGGTACCAATTTTCGTGGATTTCGTGGAAAGCACGAATTTGAATGTTCAACGAATTGCAAATTTGCTGTATGACTAAATGCAGACTTTTGGAAATGAAGAAATCAAATATACACAAAAATACAAGTATTCCTTAATCCATGAAAAATTGATTCCCACGAAAATAAATGGATCCACAGTATTTGAGGGAAAAAGGGAGGAGTTAGTCACCACATCAAAATCAGCTGTCATCTTGACCACAATTTATCTTTAGCATATTTAGTTTTAAAAGTTGATCTTACAAAGGCACAGATTTAAGGATTAAATCTATTCACTGAATTTTAAGGTATAACACTTTTGAAATGCTTTTGTGATTGAGTCTAGGCAAATTTTGGGTTGAAATTTGATAATATAAACACTGTTTAAATATAGATAATGTCTTATTTCTGTTGTCCTTGACCTCATTTTTATTGTTCAATGAGTTTCTAAAAAAAGGAAACTGTACAATTATTTTATCATGTGAATTTCTCATGTATGTGTAAGAATTTCTATATGTCTATCAGATAGGGTTACCTGACTTGACCTCATTTCATGAATCAGTGATCAAGTTTAAAGTTTCATGGTCAAGTCAGGACCTCAGATACAATAAGCAATACTGTGTATTCATTTATTTTCGTGCGTATCAATATTGTGGATTGAGAAAATCTTTCATTTTTGTGGAAATTTGATTTTGTGATTTGTCAAGTTTGTATCAACCCAATAGCAAAAATCGCTGTTCACTTTTACTGACGAAAACCATGAAATTTGGTATCCCACGAATATTAATGAATCCACAGTACTGGTATGTCAACTTAATTATTGAATTATCTAAAGGTTTCATCTTACCTTCACCTCATTTACATGGATCATTGGAAATGTCTAGTAAAACCTTTTGATTTAAGATTTTCAACTTATATATTAAACATCTTGCACAGTATAGCAGACGAGACATTCCAGTGTGTGCAACTTCGTTGATAAATTGAAAGACAGACTTCAAAAAAATAATTTCAATATGATTTCAGGCAGTCAGAGGGGAACTGAGCCAATTTGTTGATGAAATGGTTATTCCAGAAACTATGATCAAGTAAGAAAACAGTTATTATGTTTCTTTATTTCTATATATCCTCATGTAAGGAAGCAGGGTATATAAAGTGATCATTGTGTTTTTTCTTTTGTTTCAGTATCCTCTGCAATCGTATCTGAAACTCCTCTTAAACCAGGTACATTGATTTCTATGCAAACCTCATATTTGAAAATTTGTTTTTTTGTTTTGGAATCCTCTGCAATTATATCGGTAACTCCTCTTAAACCAGGCACATTGATTTCTATGCAAACCTCATATTTTAGTTCACTCCTTATTTTTTTAAGTTAAGTACAAATGTATATGATTACAAGGGGAAAGAGAATACACGTATGTATTCTCTAGGTATGACCTTATGCATATGAATACATCTAAATGAACAATACAATGTAATAAACTATACATATTTTGAAATGAAAAACAGTTTCCATAAAAGTACTTGAGACTTATACAGTCACAGTTTTTCTAAATTTCATCTAATTATAGTCCCTGAACAATTGTAACTATAAATGAAATGAATTAAACAGTTCCTGACTGTATCACTTTTAATCCAGTCACATATTAGATACACCAGTTACAGAAAGAGAATTCCTTGAGCAGCTCCATGAACTGCATCATAAGATCAACTTTGTAAAGGAACAGTCATTTAAAGAAGCAAGATCATGTTTTGATGTCAAAGATATACTTGAAAAATTGAAAATTAAGGTGGGTAGAAAATAAACCGTTAAAAGGATGACATTTCTTGAAAATAGGTCTTAGTATAGTGTTGAGTAAATAAAGAAGCATGTTAAAATTCAGTAGATTAACAAGAATAAGTTGAGACATGTTGCTGTTTTCCGTTCAATCAATTTTTTGGCCATATATATCAAATATTTTCACATAATAGAAATTGAAATACTAGACAAATAATCAAACATGCATATTGTATTTCATCATATATTGCGTATTTAATAATTCTGTTAGAAACACATTTTTTTGGACCCTGATGCAGGGGATGGGGCATTATGTGTTACCCTTGTCTGTCTGTACATCAGTATGTATGTTGAAGTTGGTGTCATTTCTCAAACACAGATCAAGCCATGTTGTAGACTAGGGGTTAGTGCATCTGACTAAAGGTTTCTGGTTCGATCCCTTTTCCAGGGAGTAAATTTCAGGGACATAATTTTCAGCTCTCTCTTGACACCATTTGCTAATATGGACTTGAGAAATGACAATAGTCCGTCAAAAGGGGACAATAAATGGCTGACCCGTGTTAATAGAGAGCAATATCTCTTGCGCATAAAAGACAATCTTGTAGATTTTAAAAAAGAGCAGGCTAATGCCGCTACAAGGCAGCACTCCCACCCGCAAAGTGGAAAGGGATTGATATAAGTTTTAATAACTTGTTTCTCAATCCACTATGAATAAATATGTTTAAACTAAACACAGATCAAGTGCAAATTTGGGTGGCATCACTTTTACTGTTCTTGAGTTATGCAAGCGAGGCAACATCTGTGTCTTCATTTGATTTGATTAAAAAAATAATAATAATATTGAATAATCTCTGTGCACTTGAATTGTTACTAACTATAGTTTGTATTTATACTTTCAGGCTATTTCAAAGATAAGAGAATATATTCTACAAAAAATAAATTCTTTCAAAAAACCAATGAGTAATTACCAGGTGCCACAGAATGCCATGCTTAAGTTCAGGTGAGTAATTACCAGGTGCCACAGAATGCCATGCTTAAGGTTAGGTAATGATGAGGATAAATAATAACAAATAATAAAAGCAAACAAAAATATGTATAATACCTGTTCCCACAGAATCTTTTGCTTTATTTGTATAATAACTTCATGACGTACTTGTATACAAGTGATCATCAAGTCTTCATTACCGTTAATATAAAGAACCTACTTCCATTGGTACATACACAAAAAAATGTCCACAATAACAACTTGTTATCTTTAAATGTGTTTTATGAATTTATTTCAATCATCTGATGAAAGCTTTAAGATTTTACCTCAGCACTGTCTTGATTTTATAAAGGGATGTAACACCACTACTAACTATTGAAATAAGCCCTGCCTACTAACGTAATATGATATCCTACTAACCTAATATGATATCCTACTAACCTATTATGGAATATACACCTACTCTCTACGGTTGCTTTTAACCGATCAAACATAGAAATTTATAGCAGGTAAGGTAAATCTCTGAATCCCCTAATAAGTTTTTTAATTGTAAGTTCTAAATTTGGTTCTTTAATCAACAGTTTATTTTCCTTTGACAAATAGCAGTGCATCTGTGTTTAATATTTGAAATATGTTTTTCGTCAGGTTTTTTAATGAGTTTCTGATGTCCCATGAAAGACATGTAGCAAGGGAGATAAGAGATGAATATGTTGATACCATGAGTAAAATTTACCTGTCCTACTTCAAAGGATATCTAAGTCGTCTGATGAAATTACAGGTAAATATTGTATTTACAAGACTGAAGTATCATGACAAATTTTAGGAACTTAAATTGGAATGAAATTTCATTGAATAAGCAAAGCTCTAATACATTGTTTTTATTTCATGAAATACCATCTTTTACACTGCATGCATATTTGCTATAGATGTGATTACTTTTTGTTTTATTTTTACAGTTGCTTAATTGGATTTTTTTAAAGGATAGCAGGAAAGTTTAAGGATGTTCGCTTGTCATGTCTTGGAATTTTTGTCAGATTTTCGGAATCCACTGTTTTTATCCATTTGTATGCCTTAAACATTTTGCCCAGTGTCCCCCATTTTTCTTCTTATAAATCTTTTGGATGTATAATTATAAGCCATTTGTAAAAGTCTTATAAAATTTTATTTATTTTTAATAGTTTTTGAGAACTTAAACTTGTCAATGATAAAGCTATGAAAAATCAAGAGAGAATATTTTCCAGCCAAAATTTCAATGGCTTATATATTGAAAACAAGCACATTGACATCTATATATTTTTTTGCTTTTTTGCTTCCTTAATTAATCCCCTATTAATATATACTATTTTTATGAAAAGCTATTTATTTTGAAACTGAGAAGGGAACTTCCGTAAAATCTTTATTTAGATGAGAGAGAAGATATTCATACTTTTGTTGTACCAGTTAAAAAAAGACTCAGATAAGAAACATTTTTAAGTTTGCAAAATGTAAATTAATGATGCAACACTATTCTTACAATTACTGTTATTTCATGTGTCTTGTTTCAGAAGGGTAGTTGATTTTCAGATATATCATGGTGACTGATTAAAATAAAAGGAATTGTAAAGTTAAATTTATTTGTTTTTATTTTCATCCTGTACAGTTTGAAGAATCAGCAGATAAAGAAGACTTGATGGGAGCAGAAGACTCTGCCAAGAAAGATATCCTTGTCAGTTTTAAAACAAAAAGAGAAATTCATTGAAATATGAAGAGATGTAGATTTTTGATCTATATAACCATCATCTGGTTGGAATTTTATGCGACTATCTGTCATACAAGTGAGAGGTTTAGTTAAATATAAACCAGGTTTAATATACTATTTTCAACATGAGAAAATGCGTATACCAAGTCAGGAATATGACAATTGTTGTCCATTTGTTTGAAGTGTTTTCCTCTGAGTTTAGTATTTTTGTGATTTTACTTTTAGCAGAAACTATTGAAAACTCAATATACTGATTTAAAGTGTTGTATATCACTAATTTTCACACTTTTCTACTTTATTAAGATTCATGAGGTATATGATCTATCCTGAAATACAAATGTGATTTGACCTGCTTCGTTTTGAAATAATTGACTTTTGGCAGCAGTAATTCAAAGAAAAGGTTGATTTTTCTACCTTCACCATTAATACATAGCAGTACAGGTTTATGTATCAGTTTGCAATAAGTAGAAGAAAAAAATTGAACATGCTTAAACAACAAAAGGGTAATCTTTAACAGAGTATGAGCTGAACATATACATATATATATGTAAAGTTAAAGGGTGAAAAAAGTCATATTTCATATTTGGGTCTTGAGTTCTTTATAACAAATAACATTATTTAAGCTGATAGGATTTTCTGAAGGCAAAATGTGTTGACCTTGTGATCTGTGAATAAATTAGATTCTTAAATCAAGTTATAAGATTTTCCTTAATTTGAATCAAGCTTCTTCAGTTCTAAGCCGACACTAAAGAACAGATCGACTGTGTTCACATTGGGAAGCAGAGGCAATGTGCTGACAACAGATCTAGAAGGACCAATCATTGTACCACATGCTTCTCAAAAACAGGAAACAAAGGTAGGGAGCAATGATATTTCTGCAAGCATCTAAGAATCATGAAACTCAGGTAGGACGCATTAATATTGATTCAAGCATCTGAGAGTCTTGAATACATGTACAAATGTAGGAAGTAGTTGATCATCATTCAATATCTCATGATAAGAAGAAAGATTTTTCTCAGTTGTTGTAAGAAAACTAGTATGTGCCAAATAAGTATTTTTTTTAATAGAAAAACCTTGGAATGAATGATATACACCACATTTCAAATAATAATATTTTAAGATTTTTTGAAGGAAAAACAATTGGAAGATCAAATAATAAGTTTAAAAATTTGATTTTCTTTGACAACTCAATACCAATAGATCTAGTTTACAACCCAGTTTTCTCCCTTCACTAATAAATCCAATTTTAGTTGGATAAAACCTACTCAATCCAGTAAAAAAAAACACATATGTATTCAACATTACCCTTTATTAACATTTTAAATGGATGTTGTGTTATATTTTCAGCATAATTTTGAGAGTTTATTCCGTAGTCTACACTATGCTGTGATGGATAACTGCTGTAGAGAATACTTGTTTCTCGTAGATTTCTTCATGGTGACTGGACCGTCTGCAACTGATCTGTTTAATGCTATTATGTCCAAAACTGTATCATTATTTTTGGTGAGTGAAGCATATAGAGCAAATCTGACATGAGGTAAAATTGTTTATCAGGTCAAGATCTATCTGCCCTGAAATTTTCAGATGAATCGGACAACTAGTCGTTGGGTTGCTGCCCCTAAATTGATAATTTTAAGGAAATTTTGCTGTTTTTGGTTATTATCTTGAATATTATTATCGATAAAGATAAACTGTAAACAGCAATAATGTTCAGCAAAATAAGATCTACAAATAAGTCAACATGACCAAAATGGTCAGTTGATCCCTTAAGGAGTAATTGTCTCCTTATAGTAATTTTTTACCAATTTTATAAATTTTTGTAATCTTTTACAAAAATCTTCTCCTCTGAAACTACAGGGCCAAATTTAACCAAACTTAGCCACAATCATTATCAGGGTATCTTCTTTAGAAAATATGTGCGGTGAGTCACCGCACATATTTTCTAAAGAAGATACCCTGATAATGATTGTAATTAAACTGCCACTTTATTAAAGTGTTATAATCCTGAGGGCCCTCCTAATAACTATATTAATGCCTTGGGGAGCTATTGGCTAATGATTGCTAATCTCTTTACCTGTGTTTTTAATTCACACCTGGCAATTAATCACAAGCTCCAAACTATTATTATAAAGAAATAAAAATTCCATACCAACTGGCTTCATTATTTAATTACTCAACAGGTCAGACAATTGTCAATTATGATTTAAAATTAAATTAAAACTTGGTTTAATTTATGTAGAAAAAAATATTTTTTTACTTCTAACACACGTGCTTTGTTTACTATGTAATACGCATGCTTGAAATTCTCTTCCACAGATTTAAACAATAAATCGTAAATTTAAAATAATTTCATCCTAAATAAAGCTAGTGCAACTATTTTAATTAATATTCTTACACTATTAAAGGTAAAATATTTAAAAGCCGATGATTTCCTGTGATTTGGATAAACAGAACTAATCCCGGATATGAGTCCGGAATTGTTCGTTTTATTATTGTCGCAGTACATCCGGTTTGAATTTTGACTTCAGAATCGAAAGAAACGTAAGCGATAACTGAGAATATTATCGTTTTGAGTCATTAAAATCATTTTATTTTTGAACTGTTGCCTTCCCTTAATTGCTCTTGATCGATTTTTGGAAAATGGTAGGACAAATCATGAAGTAAATGCGATGCAACAGTGAAACAAGTTTGTTGATGCTACAAACATGACGATCGAGTATGAGCATACTCATAATGAGTCTCATGCAGTAATGTGATTTTGACAATCATCTTTTGAAAAGGGGCATCAACTTTTAAGTAGTATGAAAATGACCGAAATTAGGTGAAAAAATTTCCGGATCCTTGGCGTCGGTGACCCAGCTTACCAACCAAGGGGTAAAATATAGATTTTGGCTTATAACTCTGAAACCAAAGCATTTAGAGCAAATATGACAAGAGGTTAATTGTCTTTAAAACAAGTCAATATCTATCTGCCCTGAAATTTCAGATGAATTGGACAACTGGTTGTTGGGTTGCTGCCCCCAATTGGTATTTTTAAAATAAATTTTGCCTTTTTTGTTATTATCTTGAATACTATTATAGATAGAGATAAACTGTAAACAGCAATAATGTTCAGCAAAGTAAGATCTACAAATAAGTCAACATGACCAAAATAGTCAGGTCACCCCTTACAGAGTTATTGCCCTTTATTGTCAATTTTTAACAATTTTCATTAATTTGGTAAATTTTTGTAATTTTTACAAAATATTTTTCTCTGCAACTAAAGGGCCAAGTTTATAATAGATAGAAAAAATTGTATGTAGCAAGAATGTTCAGTAAAGTAAGATCTACGAACACATTACCATCACCAAAACACAATTTTGTCATGAATCCATCTGTGTCCTTTGTTTAATATGCACATAGACCAAGGTGATCGACACAGACTCTTAAGAGCCTCTATTTTTAAAAGCTATTACAGGATCTACAAGGACATTTTTCTGGACATAGTGTAGGCAAGACTTTTATCCTTAAAAACAACACGGAGATTAAAAAATAAAATAGCATGGGTTCACCTCATGGCTTCTAAAATGGTCATATGTTCTGGACATTTTAAAATTTGATTTAAAAGATTTTTGGAAGCCCTGGTTCAATTTCACCAAAGAAAACAAAGACAAAAGCAACACACCCCCCTTTTTAAAATAAAATATCTATGTATGTCAAATACTAATCTAGTACTCTAGAAGGAGGAGCAGTTCCTACTCTTCTTGCTATTTGTTGAAAACCGTTTTATATTCTGACAGTGAACTCAAACAAACATTACATATTTATCAATTAACCACAAACTCTCACAGGGGAGATGCCACCTGCAGACACAAGTGCACTCGAATGCTATTGTACACGTTGACTGCTACGTATGGAATTACTTTAAACCACCTGAGTTCACTTGTGCATGAACTTTATATCCAAATCTACGGTAACCAACCTTACTATAAATAACCAAACAGTTGTCAACTATAAACAAACAACATTTTTACATATTTGATTTTTATACAAATTTAATACATTTATCACTGAGATTATACAATGATAATCTTTGTTCTAAAAGACAACAAATAAAACTACAACAAATTATAAAACAATAAACCACTATAAACATGCAATTGAAGCAAAAAAGTCTCATTAATTACATTTTATTTATTACATTACAGTCGAAGATGGAAGAATACACTGCTGACTGTTTTGATTCTATAGCTATATTTCTATGTATACATGTAGTATATAGGTATAAATCAATGATGAACAAACGAGGGGTACCTGCAATAGATAGGTAAGGTATACTTTGGTAGTTTCACATATAGTGAGTAGTTAACTATTTGTTTGGGAAGGGGCAAGCCAAGTGCCCTGTTTGACTGTAAAATTGTAGTATTTAAAAAATGAGGAGATTTTTATGTGAAGATAACTGATATGCATGTGCAAAGTCTAAACAATAAGGAATTTCAATTTCATGATTATTACAGTCAAAAGATAGCATAAATTTTCATATCCTGATGTATATTTGTGAGTTAGAAATATTGACCACATGCAAATACCAAATAAATTTTCACATGAGATATGTTGTTCATAAAGATAGACTTGATGGTAAATTTCTAAGTTGGTACTTCCATATGCTCTATATTTGCCTGTTCAAAAAACACCTTAAATTTCAAAATTCTGTGAACTTTTTCACAAAATCATGTAAAAGAGTAAGTCAGTTTTAAGAACCTGTTATTGAGTTCATAAGATTTTTTTGATTACAAGTCTTAACAGAGCCATTTGGACGTTTTGTGTATATCATTTATTGTTGTACCTGTATGTCCATATGATGAATGCAAACTTACTCAAACAGTTTGTAAGAGTTTTTTTTTTTTTTTTTTTTTTTTTTTTTTTTTTTATCTCTGATCAAAAGAATGGAATTGCCATTGTTTTAAAGTTGTTAAAGATTTTTGCATCACTTTAATGATAACATTCCATCAAATTATTTTACTTTTAAGGTATTGGGATGCATTAGTTCATGTGATGTGGCCTAGATTTCAGCTGATTTTAGAAATGAATACACAGAGTATTAGAGCAGTTGATCCATCAAAGCTGGGACATATAGATGTTCGACCTCATTATGTAAGAAATATGAATAGACAAATACACAAAATTACACGAAAATAAGAGGGAATACTTTTTAACTAACTATTCAGCTTTATAGATATAAACATAATAGTGTGACATAAACACAATGTTGGGGAAAATCATGATAATGTGATATGAAAATGAACCCTTCCTTGTACTAGACTTGCATGCTGAGCTAGATTTTCACATGCTGTTTCACACGATGAGAGTCAACAGGAAGACATGTCATGCATCTAAGACATCTTATACTGACCCTGAGTCTTTCAGTGTTGGTTCTTACATTATAATTCTGGGCACTTTAATACATATATAACAGATAAGCTGCATAGGTCAATTTAAAAAGTTTTTGTATTGTCCCAGTCAGAGATTGAAAACTTTACCTCCAAAACTTGCAAATTATAGATAAGAGTCACCAAAACTTTTGAGGCAATGCCATAAATATATCCCACTATTCTCAAAAATCTTGCTATTTCATTGGCTGAGAGCAACTGCATATGCAATGTACTAACAGTGGTATGATATTTGCTCAATGTTGAAGGCTGTATGATGACCTATAGTTGTATTTTTCTGTGTCACTTGGTCTGTTGTAGAGAGTTGTCTCATAGGCAATCAAACCTCATCTTTTTATACTAACAATATAATTGCCTTTTCATTCATTCTCTGTATTTTAGATAACAAGGAGATATGCAGAATTTTCAGCAGCAATTGTTGGAGTTAACCAGTCTTTTCCCGATGAAAGAGTATATCATCTTCTAAGTCAACTGCAGACAGAAGTAGAAAATTTTATTCTAAAAATAGCAGCAGAATTTCCCCACAGAAAAGAACAGCTGATTTGTTTGATAAACAATTATGATATGCTGTTAGGAGTCCTGATGGTAAATTATATATTTCTAAATATTATATATCAGTTTTGTGTACATTTCTTTAAAATAACTTTAAATTGACTATAGGATTGGATAAATAAAATTACTTTTATAAACAAGACTGTCTAGAAAAAATTACTTAAATATTATAAGATAATTTTGGTCTCTGACCTGCAATAATTATATTTTATTTATTTTATTGACCTAAATCTGGCTGTTTGTTGTCTATTTTGAATTGTTTAATTTTGTGCTATTCAGTGACCATTTTTGCTCATCATTTCTTCAAATGTTTGTTTCTTCCAAAAAATCACACAGAGTAACAGACAAATCTTGAATTTAATATGATTAAGATATATTATTTATAATTTATATCTATTGAAAAAGTCTTATTTTTGTAGATTTAATTGTTAGGTCTTTTGACTTTTCTGTGGAAAGACCAATTGGTTTTCTTCTGATTATTTTTTTTGTATATATAGTAAAGTCATGGAACTTTTTCCAATAGGTTGCAAGCCGTTTGATCTTGAAAAAAACAACAGAAGTTACCTTTTCTAAACCGAAAAAAACAATCACAAAATTAATGTAAAAGTATATAGAACCATATAATTTTGGAATCAGTGTCAAGTAAACTATCAAACAATACCGTAAGTGACATTTTTCAAACCGGAAGTAATAAAATTCTCCCTTTTTTATATTTTTTTTTGTATAGAAACCATATATTTTTGGAAGCATTGTACAATAAGCTGTCATTTGACGCTGGAAATGACATTCAAAATCAAATTTTTATATTTTCATATTAAAAAATATCCTTACTGGTGGAAAGACCTTTGTTTTTAATTTTAAATGGGTATTTTTTAGGAAAGGACTACTGAAGACTCAAAAGAGACTGAAAGTTTTAAAGAATTACTGACAGCAAGAACAGGGGAGTTTATTGAAGAGATATTATCACCTTACTTTGGTGGAATGATTATGTTTGTTAAAGATTGTGAAGTACAGATGGAAAGAGGAGGAGCAGAATCTATTAAATGCGATGAAAGTAAGTCATTGACATACAAGGCCAAAATAAAAATATTTTTTTTCCCTCCCCCTACCCTGGTCAGAAATTAGCCCCTGGGTCAAACAAATATTTTCCACAAAAAAATCGAAATGATTTTTATTCTGAAAATAATTGGTTTCCATTTTTGAAAAGTGCTTGAAAGCAAAAGGATAGATAATCAAAATAAATATACTCAAATTGCGAACAAACAACTGATAATGACCTATACTGGACAAGTCAAACCATTTATTTATAATACCATTCTATGAAATCCAGTTAAAAAAAAAAAATAAAAAAAAATAACCTGACTTCCTGGTCTGTTTACAAAGGATAGACCCGGGGGAGGGGAAACATATTCTTTTAAATGTGGCTTAATAAGTAAAACCGTGTATGATAAGTATATAAGTTTTAATGGACATAATTTAAGAAAGCATTTGGACTGGTTTGCACAAATATCAATAAACATTAAATGTCATTTAGATTGTAAGTATTTATAAAATAATGGAGAAATATAGCAGATTTTATAACACTTATTTTTAACATTTATTGACATTTGTGCTTCAAACCAGTCCTGGTGGTCTTTTTATCTGTTCCCCTTCTCTAAACTCTAATTTTCCTCAGGGCTTGAAGGTAGCTCTTATATTGAATTAATAATAAAAGAAAGATACATTGTTGTGAAGAACCACATAGAATGACAAAAGTATTTATAACATTTCAGAAGAAAGGTCGTGTATATATTTTCTCAGCTACCATGTATTTAAATTTTTGTATGACATCAAGCCAAATACCAAAAAATGAAGAAAGAGCCAAATTTTATTTTTAAAAAACGAGGCAATCCGAAATTTTGGTGAATCACTTACATGTTTTGACTACTTTATTTCTAATATTTATTGCTATTCATCTTGTGCATTATAGAATTATGTTATTTTACAGAAAGGGTACAGCAGATAGTGAGGGGATTTAACAATGACTGGAAGAGGGCATTAGAAATGATAAATGGAGAAGTGATGAGGGCATTTACTAACTTCAAAAATGGAACACAGATATTACAAGTAGATACATATGCTATAATTTATTGTTATGTTATATTGAGACTAAATGCAAGAGATTCGGGAAATGATTTTTTGATTTAAAAGTTTTAGGTACAAAAAGGAATCTGTGTGTCTATGATAAATATCAAGTCAACATCCAGCATCAAACATTAACATGAGAGGATTTCTAGCTTTTTTTGTATAATTCAGAATGGTGTCAAATTTAGGAAAAAAAATATTTTCAGGTGAAAGATGTGAGTGTTTAGAAATAAAAAAATTCTGTTACCAATGGGGAAAAGTAGTCTGCTGTGGTTTAACCAATAGCCAATAGAAACATCACATTTTTGTAACACATAGCAGGAAAGGCCTACCAAATTAACATTTTTTTGTATGATTAATTCATATCACCCTCTGTTCTGTTTGCCTAAAAATAGATGAACTGTCAGATCTCGAAAAAGCATAATAATGAAGCTAATAATAAAATGAAATTAATTCTGATAATATTTCTATGCTCCACAGTAAGACAACCAAACTGCCCTTTAATCTCAAAGTCTTATAGAAGAATAGTCCGGCAATCAATACCAGTTAACAACATTTTTTGTCTTTTCAGGGTGCATTGACACAGCTGATACAATACTACCACAGATTCCAAAAAGTTTTATCCCAAGGACCATTCAGGAATATGCAGATTAGAAATGAACTCATAAATATTCATCATGTGATGGTAGAAGTTAAAAAATACAAACCAACTTTCTGATCAGAATTTATAAAAATAATTTTAACACATTCCATTTGATATCTGTGATCAAGCCAAATACCATCTTATCAGATAGAACTAAGATGAACACAAGTGGCTTCTCTCTGAAGGAAAAACATGTCCATGTGCAAAAAAGTTCAGTGGTTGTAAATTAATTGATATGTGAGATTACAATTAACCAAAAAGTATTGATGCCAAAATAAAAATAACATTTCTCAAACTTTGATAAATGTTCAAACAGCTAAATGTGAATCATATTAAAGAAGGCCCTGCTGTTTCACATCTTATGAAATGAAAGCTCATTTAAGTAAGATTTTCTTAAAGAAAAGTTCTTTTAAGATATGAATGAAGTCTTGTTTCATCCTTTTCCTTTTAAGAATATTTTAAGAGTAAAAAATAAATATTAATTATAAATTATTATTATTTGTTTTTTTTTAAATTTATTTCCAATCTATGATCATACAAAACTATCAGTTTTTATCTATAATATGCAGTATAATATTCATGAATATTGTAGAATAAACGTAAATAAACTCATCATAGATAGTAAAAGTGTACTGAAACTTATATTAGATCATATTTTAGAACATTAAAATTTCCAAATTCTTTTTGAAGATATTAAAAGACACTTTTTAATTTGTTTATTGATTTGTTGAGTTATTAGAAATATACTTGTCATGTGCAATACAATGGATTATTTATGTTTTATTAAGTCAAATGAATAAAAATGTTGAATTTTAACAAATGTGTATATGGAGACGCAAGAATATGTTAAAACAAATAGTCATTTTAAAGCATTTATGTTATACCATGTGTTTTTTTATCATACTGTATTCTAGTTTTTGATTTCCGAAATCAATTCAACATGCAGACAGCAGTGCAAATTTAGAATATGAATTTTGGACGACTCAAATGATCAAAATGGACATTTCTTTTGGTATTGCTTACAGCAAATTATATAAAATAATTTAAAAAAAAGTTCATATGAATTTGTTCATAAGTAATCCTTGATGGTTGGATTTGTGAAATGGTTTTGCTTTATCAAATCAAACACAGCTGCCTTTTACCTTGTCTTACAGGTCCACTTCAACCAAAAAAATTCTATAAGAATCAACATTCTTCTTTCATGTCATACTCTAGACTAATTTTAACATGGCAAGTCTGGTAATCTACACACGCAGAACAGTTGGTCCTACAATTAAGACCGTGAGAGGATTTTACAGTTGTGCTTGAGTGGAGCAATTGTCACCGGTTCAAAAGGTATGTACATTTCTAAATTGCAATTTTCCAATTCAACGGATTCAAATATTGAAAATCAGAGAATGCTATGCTGTGGTAAATACTTTAAAGAAGATATACATGTATCATTTACTGTTGTACATGGAATGAAACTCATACAAAATCAGCTGCCACACGAGAAATTGGCGAAAAAAGTGACATTTAAATTATTAAATTATTATTAAATTAAATTTGTGGGGCAACTGATTTTGCAGGAAATTCACTCCATGTACAGCAGTAAATGATACATGTATCTCTTCGTTAAAGTATTCACAACAGCATATCATTCTCTGATTTTCAATATTTTGATCAGTTGATTTAGAAAGTTGCGATTTAGAAATGTACATACTTTTTGAAGCGATGACAATTGCTCCACTAAAGCACAACCGGAAAACCCTCTCACGTTTTTCATTTCAGAACTGCGTGTGTAGATTACCAGCCATGATGGGTAAGGATAAATTATATTTACCATCATTTAACACCTTGCTAATGTCTAGTGTAATGATGCATGCTTTCACAAAAATGATGCCTTCCCGTGTTTAAAAGAGCATAGAGCATGACATGAAATAATTAATTTCTTAAATAGATAATAGCATAGCAGTTTCACTTTTTGTATATAAAATTAAAAGAGAAGTGAAAGATATCAAAGGAATATTTAAACTCATAAGTCCAAGGCTTACAATGCCATGGCAGAAATGAAATACAACAGATAGACAACCAAGTTGAAACAACAGTACACAAAACACAACATTGAAAATTTAAAACTGAACAACATGAACCCCATCCCTCGGGTGGTGGTCTCAGTTGCTCAGGAAGAGTAAGCACTGCAGATCCGGTTGCACAAGTGGGTCAATAGCTTCCTTTTAAGCAGCAACTGTGTTTCAAGGAACTCCTGATAGGCAATGCATTCTCTGGAATATGGTAGATAAATACTCCATATGCAGGTGCTGCAGGAATTATGCTGCATAGAAATGGAAAGTTCATAATTTGCAAGCTGTGATAATCTCTAAAGAGCCTGTGTCCCTAACCTGTGCCTACACCAATGGCTACTTTGTTTTGTAAAAAGCATCATGAAAATGCATTAACTTCAATGAGGAGTCCATTGATGATTTCGATTATGTTGACTTATTTGTAGATCTTGTTCTACTGATCATTTTTCCTTTTCAAAGTTCTATATATATATATATCTGACATATCTATTATATTTGTTCATGATATTAGGAAAAAACGACAATAAATGGTAAAATTCGTATTTAAAGAGCTATAGTTTCAAGAAGTAGTCTTCTGATGATTGCAGCAATGTTAGCTTATTTGTAGATCTTGAATTGCTTATTGTTTTCCATAATAAAAACTTTGACAATCTTCAAGTGCTAAGAAGAATGAAAATTTTTATAAAATTTGACATTTTAAGGTCAATAACTCCCATAAGATGTCATCTGACAGTTTTGTCCATTGGTCAGCTCTTGAGAGTTTCAAGGCTTTCAACATACCGGTAACTGACCTGTTAGATTTTCTCTATTCATAGCAGTTAAAAGCTCATAGACAAAACTTGCAGTTTAACCCTATCTTTTATTTTTAGCCATGCTGGCAATCTTGGTTGGTAGGCGAGGTCATTGGACACATTTTTAAAACAGTACACCCTAATAATGATTTTGGCCAAGTGGTTTTAGAAAAAAAGACTTTTAAAGATATAGGCAAAATTGAAAAATAAAATGTTAAAAGACATCATTAAAGGGCAATAACTCCAATAAGGAGTCATCCGACGATTTCGGCCATGTTGACGTAGGGGGCAACCATTTAGAAAGAGGGGGTTAATAGTGTTGAGTTTTCCCAAAAATATGGCAGGATGGTAAACTTAGCAAAAAAATAGGCAGGATTACAATTTATGTAAAAAAAAGTCAGGATGTACAAAATGAAGTGTAAAACCGGGGCGTAGTTAGAAAGAAACGATGTGCAAGCAACTACCGCCGAGCGGAGCGAGGCGAAACATTTTTGGGACCCTTTTATACAGAAAAATGTTTTTTTTTTCGGTTTTCGGTCATAGGACGGTTAAAAGAGGAGCTATATCTGTATCTGTATTAGGAAATCCCTCCTTCAAAGGAGCACTTCACAATGAATATATATGTCTATACACACTTAGTTTGAAAATATAAAAAAATATAAATATAAATGTACGCCCCGTGGGGTGTACGTTGGCTACAGTCTTTGACTCTTGCTCTTGCTAGACGGTAAGGTCTTTAAGAGTTCGTTTCTCTTGGCATGTAACGCATAGCATAATTTTCTGGATATGTATTCTACCATAAAACAATTGTCAGTGCATTTGCATCTGCAACCACAAGCACATAATAAGTGACTCGGATCTAAAATGAGCTGTGCGTCTATTACGTTAGTAAGATTAAAGCATTTGGTACAGTTTCTAAAGCTACAAAGAAAGCTTTCAAGTTCATGCAGGTATGGTATGCGGATATCATGCAAAGTCTTACATTCCAGAAGGAAGTGATCTACCGTTTCTGCGGATTCTTTGCATAGTAAGCAGGTTGGATCTACGCTATTTTGATTAAATGAAGCTTTGTTGCTTTGAAGATAGTAGGTGCCTGTAAGAAGCTTCAGTTTTGTTTGAAGACGACTTATATCCTGAGATGATGTGCCTACACTTGCAAGACAAGGATGAGTGTTTCGCCAGAGTATATTGTTAGTGGATATATAATTGAGAGAACTATATAGGGATACTTTTGTTCTCAATTGATCATGCCAGACACTGTCAACTGCTTTTTTTACTTGTGTTTTCCATCGATTTGTGTTGATCGGATTGAGCATTAGATCATGAGCTGAAGGTAGATTATATTGGGCTAGAATGCATCTTGCTTTTGAGAACCAGCTTTGAGAGTTGAAACCAGACATAAGTAGTTGTCGTTCAGCTAGTTCCTTTTCTATTGAGGATTCCATTCCACATATTTTGTTATAAATATTTATGACAGCTTTATGTATTGTTCCTTGTATTGGAATTACTCCTGTCATAGTATAGACAGCTGCATCTGCAGTATTATTTGGCAGTGATAGGATTTGTTTCATTGCTTTCCTATAGAATACTTCTAATGGCTCTATGTGTTTTTTGTCTGGAAGTAATATATCTAGTCCATAAATAAGGACAGGTAGGATATATATTTGAAAGATATGTAGACAAGTATATGTAGATAGGACTTATAAAAAAAATATGAATGTGAAACTATTAGATAAATCTTTTGAATTGAGTAATACATAAACAACACATAACATATATGTGATACAGAATTTACTCAAAATTGTCCAAAATCTGCTCTTCGGGTCTAGGCAGAAACAAACTTCTCTTTTACTTTGTCAATATTCACACTGAAATCCCGATGAATATGCAGTAATGCTAGTAACTGTCGTTGTTCATTGTTGATCGTACATTTGTTTTCAACATACGTAGTACACTGATAGATCTCCATGGCAGCACTCGCGAGATGTTATAAACCAGCGTACGTGTTCGGCATCGAGCGACCTCCCAATTGAATTCGTCAAAATTACATGCAAGGTCAGTTTCTTATGTCTCAGACAATGTTGAGATTTGTTCGTTTGTTATATTTCCTACAACACGATGAAGCAGATACAGCGCAAAGAAGCGATTTCCTGATAATACTAGTACTAGATGCGACTCCACTCTCCAGTTCCCTTATCATATGGTCTATGAACGCAACAAATAATAAGACTTTCCAATACTGTTTTGGCGTGTTTGCAGGGTGATTGGCTCCGGTAGTCTGTCGACCACATCGCCTCTGTTCATATTTTCAACGATATCGAAGGGTTCTGATAATTCTAATTTCGATTGGTACATCTCAATCCAAACTGATCACGGAACCTTACATTGTAAAATGTGCTCCATAACTACATGTCTTAGACTGAGTATTACAAATTCAAATCTTGCAAAAGAAAAGATACATGTTACTGTCCGATTTTGTCATAATCTCCAATAAAACTTTTATTTTGAAACCAAATGCCGTTATTTAATGATATTTCATCAATTAAAAAAGTGACAAGATAGGTGTTTCCTTTAACATTCAATTTATAAATTTTTATTTTGCCATTTTTATTTTTTGCATGCCGAATCGATGTGCACGCAACTGCGTGTTAGCGTATAGGGAGCTACACGCCTGATTAATTTATTATAAAATAAAAAAGACAGAACAGAGATGAGGGCCCTCATGGGGTTTTTGATTATGTGATTACTTGGCCGTTTTTTTAATGATTATTTGATTATTAAGCCAAATATTTCATGATTATTTGATTACCTAGGACTGTATTTTTAGTTTATGATTATTTGATTACTAAAGATAAGCAAATATTTAATGATTATGTGATTATATTGGCAAAAAAATGGTGATTATGTGATTACTAGGACCCCCCCCCCCCCCCCATGAGGGGCCTCAGAGATTACAACTAACAAAAATGCAGGACAATATTTTTCATCCTACCAATTAAAAAAACTCTTATAACCTCAGTTGATACTCTATCTGAATATGTACTGTCATCAAGCTCTAGCATATTGGTAAACGTTATTAAGTGTTTGGTATTGTATTCTTCCAATAAATCGTTGTCAAATCTATGCCAGCACCCAAACTCTAAAGGTCACAAGGTGTTTCGAACATCTATGTAGAACAATTAGAATCAACTAATTGACCATGTCCGTCGTCAGGAGCCCAAGCCATTACATGGTGACACTTATTATAAAAATACCTCACAGAATTTGACTTGATAATATTACAACTGCATGAGTTTGTACCTTACATGAGAAACACGACGGGTGCCACTAGTGAAGCGGGATCTGCTTACCCTTCCGGGTCACCTGAGATGACCCCCGGTTTTTGGTGTGGTTCGTGTTGCTAGATCATTAGTTTAATATGTTGTGTTTTGTGTTCGTTGTTAGTCTTTTTGTCGTTTTTTGCCATCATAGCATTGTTAGAATGTTTTCAATTTACGACTGAGTTTGAATTTCTCTTGCGTATCATTCACTCCTCTTGCATCTTAGGATATGAGTTATATCCAGATATTTTCGGGTTATCCAATCTAATTAATTGCGGGTTATCTGATATATTTTATTTTTTAAAGCTAGAAGCTTATGAAAACATAATGTCAAACTGATGAGCATGTTATTATAAATTAAGCAATTAATGTCTATTGTATTAAAACAGTCTACCCTACATATAAAATCCATTTTCGGATTAATAGAAAACTGCATTATAATCAAAAGACAATTAGACAGAAAATTTGAGTAAAAGGTGACAATTTAAAAGACTTTTAGTGTTACAATACAAGTCCGAAATACAATAGGCTTGATTTAAACAAAGCAACCGGTTTTGTTGTTAAAAACAATAATAATTCTGTCGAATTAGGAATCTGCTGCTGTGACACTTGAAATAAAAGATTAGTGTAAGCTCTTTGTTAATTTTAAACCAAAAACTTTTATAATTATTTTGTTTTCTCTTCAGATGCATGTTCAGCTCTTTCCGTTTTTTTTGTCCTTGCAGTGGCGGATCCAGGGGGAGGGTTCCGGGGATCGGAACCCCACTTTTTTGGACGATCAATGCATTTGAATGGGAACATAGTTGGAACCCCCTTTGTCCTGGGTTGGGACCCCCCCCCCTTTTAAAATGGCTGGATCCGGCCCTGCCTTGGTATTATTTCCCAAGGCGGATTCAGTAAAGAAGCTACCAACCTGGAGCTCATGATAAACATGTATATAGATACATATATGGTTATAAATTAATCGGCATAAACGACATATACTAAAAATTTGTACAGAAGCTCTTCTAATCTCTTCTGGAAGTTTTGTGGTAATCAAACTATAAAAAAAAAATGCTATCATTTCTGTTCCTGTTGTGACAAACATTCAACAGATACTGTTATATTTCTTTCATAGTAAATAATGTTATATAATATTCATTCCATTTGGAACTTGAATTATAAAGGATCTCTAATAGATGACACAAGTCGCATGCCTATCTACCGTTTGCATTTACCGGTTGGTTACCTGTCCCCCCTTTTTTCAAATTTCTGAATCCGAATCTGATTTCTATATTAATTTCTTCCTGATTATTTTCAGGACTTTATATTTTATTCTCCCAATATTAAGTACTTTACTGAATATAAATATTTTTTTTTATTTTCTTTCATTTCTATACATGAATTCATATCGAATGTAAAATAACAAGAGAGCACACGCTGAAATGTCTCGCCTTCTTTACTAATCATTGATATTATGTTGATCGTCCTAAATATAAAGCTTTATTTCAACTGTCACATTAACTTAACATTAACCAGAAACATATAATACAATATATGTCTCTGCATTAACCAAAAAAAAAACAGTGACCAATGAACCATGAGAATGACGTCAAGGTCAGATGAACCATACCAGGCAGGCAAGTACAGCTAACAATTCTTCCAGACAACAAATATAGTTGACTTATTGCTTATAGTTTATAAGAAAAACAGACCAAAACACAAAAACTTAACACTGAACAATGAACAATGAACCATGAAAATGAGGTCAAGGTAAAATAAAACCAGCGCGACTGACATAGATCATAAAATATTTTCCATACACCAAATATGGTTGACCTATTGCATATAGTATTAGAAAGAAAGACCAAAACTCAAAAATTTAACTTTGACCACTGAACCATGAAAATGAGGTCACGAGGTCAGATGACACCTGCCAGTTAGACATGTACACCTTACAATCATTCCGTACACTAAATAAAGTAGACCTATTGGCATACAGTATAAGAAAAACAGACCAAAAACACAAAAACTTAACACTGAAAAATGAACCATGAAAATGAGGTCAAGGTAAAAGAGTCGTAAAATAAAACCTGCGCGACTGACATAAAGATAATAAAATATTTCCATACACCAAATATAGTGTTGACCTATTGAATATATATATAATATATATATATATATAGTATTATAGTATTAGAAAAAAAGACCAAAACTCAAAAACTTAAATTTGACCACTGAACCATGAAAATGCGGTCAAGGTCAGATGACACCTGCCAGCTGAAATGTACACCTTACAATCATTCCATACACCTCCAAGACACTGAATGAATGATTTATTTCTCAGTTTTATCAAGGATATCATTTGTATAGCAACTATACAAATCCTTGGTTCAATCTCAATCTCAATGAGATTGGTTCCATCTGAGACTATTATATTAAACAAGAGACATATATCAGAGGCGGATTTAGGGGGGGGGGGGGGGGGGCAGGTTGCTTATATAGGGAACCACTGCATGAAGCGTGACTGGAGCGGGCCCCCTCTTAGGTCAGTCAGTGGGCCCCCATTTATGAAAATTTCTGGATCCGCCACTGTATATAATACACAATGTATTCATATGTGTATTATATTTGTCTCTGATTAAACGAGGATTAAACAGATGTGGAATAGTAGTCTCATATGTAATATTTTAATCTTTAATTTATAAGCTTCTGTGAAAAAGGACTAAAATAAAAAACAAACAAACAAACATGAAATGAAACACTTAATCCAATTTGCCCGTTTATCTAATTTTAACAATGTTTAATTTACTAAAATAACAACTGTCCTAATTTTTATTGACAAGCACCTGCCGCCGGCAACTTCAAAGTTTACAAACATGACGTCACAACCGGAAGTTCAATCACTTCCGAGTGGAAACAACAAAATCAAGCACTGAACCAGTGTCTGTGAAAGTAGCAAGAATGTCTAACAGATATGAATGTAACGCGTTTGAATACAATTTTGCCATTTTGGTAAGAATTCCTGACAGTTTTCAGAATAGTGCAAGAAAATTTGATCCCGAGGCAGAGGTTGACATGGAAAAAGCGCGTAAAGAGCACAAAGATCTTGTGGAGACTCTAAAAAAATGTGATGTGAGAACAATTGAGCTTGATGGGACAGAAGAATACCCAGAATGTCCATTTGTTGACGACTGTGTTGTAGCTATTGGTAATACGGCCCTTATAACAAGACTTGGAAGTAAAACTAGACAAGGAGAGGTAAGCCAAAGCCTAGTATAAAACCTATTAAAAGTCATATTAACAGGGCGTGACAATCTGTATGTTTGAGGGGGAGGACAGGGGTAAGGGAGACAGGGAGAAAGGGGGTAGGAGAAAGGAGAAAGGGGGTGGGAGAAAGGGAGAGGAAGGCTGGGAGAAAGGAGAAAAAATAAAATATCTCTCCTTTTAAAAAATTTTCTAATATTTCAAGAAAAAATATCTCAAAAGGAGATGTTTTATTCTAATGGGAGAAAGGAGAACGGGGGTAGGAGAAAGGAGAAGAGGGGTGGGAGAAGGGAGAAGGGTACCCCCTGTCCTCCCCCTCATGTTTGGTCAAAGGTACCAATTCTAGCTTGAACTCATCAGGAAAGAGAGCACTTGTTGACAACAATTGATTAGTCCACAGAGGCTTGTAAAGTAGGTATTAAGGGCTCTTAAATTTGCCCCTATTGACTGAATACGGGTCTGTTCGCCAGAGATCACTTTCTCTCCAATTCCTGTTCCCACTCTTTTACGTTTGCACCCTTTTTAAAGGTTTTGTGTTTAATTATTTTTAATAGCGTTTAAGATCTTCAAAATAAAGATAATGAGTTGTACATCAATTCTAAACACTTAAACAGTTTTACCCTACTGCATCAAGTACATTGTAACCACTAAGCCAATGAATTTACATGAATGGTTACACCTTGCAATTAACCCAATTTTACTAGCTACATTTACATGTATACAATATACTTGCAGGTTAGTGAAATCAGACAATATTTACAGAGTCAGATGAAAATGACCATTGTAGAAATTAAAGATCCTGATGCAATTGTGGAAGGAGGAGATGTATTATTTACAGGTATGGGTTACTGACAACATTTAATCAAGAAAAGGTACACCTGTACATGTACATTTGTATATCAGAAATAGTTATACATTTAGATGTTTCATTAACATGATTGAGCAATATATTGGATTTCCTTTATTGATGTGTTTTGAATATATCCAAATTTTTTGTTCCAATTTATGCAAGCATATCAAATGAGTCAAAAAAAAAATTGTCTGCTTTCTGCTTTGAGTCCTAAAGTTAAAATAAAAAGGTTAAATTACAGGAAAGAGATATTTGTTGGTATTGGAACTGGTAGAAGGACCAATGAAAAGGGTGCTCAGGCTGTAGTTGATGCCTTCCCAGAATACAATGTGACACCCATAAATGTGCCAGGATCTAGAAGACTGAAATCTATGCTCAGCATGGCAGGATGGGATATAATTGCTGTTGGAAGTAGTGAAGAAGCTCTTTTAACATTTAAGGTATATTTTTGATTTTTTCTTGAACTTGAGATATTTACTACTAAGCAGTATGCAATTAATTGGAGTCAACTATATTTAGACATATATATATGTAAAAAAAAACATCAAATTGTAAAAATATTTGAGTAATTCTGCAAAAAATCACATGGACAGAATTTGAAATCATAGTTAACATGATTAGCAGATAGAAAAGTTTTACAGTAAATATAAAATGATTTAGTTTACTGATTAATCCATGTATGCCATGTTGATTATAAATGTTTTGTTTGTTCATACACTGTATAAGTTATAACACATTTTTATAATCATAAGATTTAAGAAGCATAAAACTTTCCCTTCTTTTAAATTGTTGAGACGATTTTCACATACTTATTTTAAACATGTCCGATGGTAAAGACCCCCTTGTCTAGAGTCGGTGTTCTTTTTGTCGAGCCTTCGACTTTAGTCGAAAAAGCGAGACTAAGCGATCCTATATTCCGTCGTCGTCGGCGGCGTCCACAAATATTCACTCTGTGGTTAAAGTTTTTAAAATTTTAATAACTTTCTTAAACCATACTGGATTTCTACCAAACTTGGACAGAAGCTTGTTTATGATCATAAGATAGTATCCAGAAGTAAATTTTGTGAAAATAGAATTCCATTTTTTCCGTATTTTACTTATAAATGGACTTAGTTTTTCTGCGGGAAAACATTACATTCACTCTGTGGTTAAAGTTTTTAAAATTTTTATAACTTTCTTAAACTATCCTGGATTTCTACCAAACTTGGACAGAAGCTTGTTTATGATCATAAGATAGTATCCAGAAGTAAATTTTGTAAAAATAAAATTCCATTTTTTCTGTATTTTACTTATAAATGGACTTAGTTTTTCTGCGGGAAAACATTACATTCACTCTGTGGTTAAAGTTTTTAAAATTTTAATAACTTTCTTAAACTATCCTGGATTTCTACCAAACTTGGACAGAAGCTTGTTTATGATCATAAGATAGTATCCAGAAGTAAATTTTGTAAAAATAAAATTCCATTTTTTCCGTATTTTTCTTATAAATGGACTTAGTTTTTCTGCGGGAAAACATTACACTCTGTGGTTAAAGTTTTTAAAATTTTAATAACTTTCTTAAACAATCCTTGGTTTGTACCAAATTTGGACAGAAGCTTGTTTATGATCATTAGATAGTATCCAGAAGTAAATTTTGTAAAACGATAAATCCATTTTTTCCGTATTTTACTTTAAATGGACTTAGATTTTCTGCCAGGAAACAACACATTCACTCTGTGGTTAAATTTTTAAAAATTTTGATAACTTTCTTATATTATTTTTAATTTGTACCAAACTTGGACAGAAGCTTGTTTATGATCAAAAGCTAGTATCTAGAAGGAAATTTTGTGAATATTTTGTACCTGTGTATCTGTATTTTACTTATAAATGGACTTAGTTTTTCTTCCAGTTAACATTACATCCATATAGTTAAAGTTTTTAAAATATTTATTAGATTCATAAGCTATCCTGGATTTTTTCCAAACTTGGACAGAAGCTTCTTACAATCAAAAGATAGTATCAAGCGGAATATTTTTATTGATTTTTTCCCTCATTTTTGTTGAGCCTGCAGTTTACAGCAATAGTAGGCGAGACACTGGGTTCCGCGGAACCCTTACAAATTTTTTTCTCCAGTTGCCAATATTAGATATAAAAGCTGCTTGATCAGCCCTGGTTTGTATGTGTACATGCATTTAACAGGCCATTCATTAAGAGGTGGTACCCGGTACTTTTACCCTCCTATGCTACTGATAAGTACCGCCTGAATTCAGGAATTTTTATATAAGATGTACATTGTAAAGTACCACCTACAAATAGGAATGTACCGGTCAACACGAAAGATAATGAAACCCCTGATTTAACATTTTACTCAAAGGTTGTAAATTACGAATTTGGGAGACGAATTAGTATAAACGTACAAGAAGTAGATTTAGACCTTATAGATATGTATTATTCAATATATAATTAAGATTAAATTAAAATGATATGATGTTGATGGAGAAACCTGATCACATTTTATTTCAGCAAATGAAGAGTCTTGCACAGTACAAGTATCGTATATTGAGACTGGACAGTGATGATGCAGCTAATATGCTGTATGTAAATGGTAGACTTATACACAGAAGCAGAGATGAAATCGGTGAAAAAAGTTATAGTGTATGTATTATATATTGTCTGTAAAACCTACATGAAAAATGTTAAGAATGTTTTTACAAAAGTAAATTCAACATGCACACACTTTAATTGCAGTTTTTAAGGCATGAATATTTCAATATGAACACTTCAGTTGTTGTTTTAATGGTAATTGTCAACACAGATAATGCAAAAAATTAAGATAAAAACTACATTTGTTTGATTTTTAATATGAAATAAACAGGCAAAAATCATGTCAATTTTAAAATTTGAGAGATAATTAATGGTAAAATGATTTTGTTCAAAAGTTTAATGAAATGTTTGTCAACTTAATGTATTTGTATCGCACACTTTCACCACATTTGATTTTGTTGTTAAAGGTTACACACATATATTGTATATATGTATACACTGTTTTGTTAACATCTTGACTAATATAAATAAAAATTTGCACATATATAATAACTATAAAAAATAATTCTGGTGGGTTCTACTCAACTGCTAAAAAATTTGATATAAACATTCATAAGATACTACTATCTGGCTTATTAGGGCTGGCTTGTGCTTATTTCTAACCTATTGTAACCTTGAGCCTCTGTTTGGACAGGTGTAATAGCATGTCCTTCCTCAGGGAGAAATCATGTAAAAATCATGTTCAACTCTTGATCACCTATCATTCTTATAGTGTTAACAAGTTTAGATTTTAATCTGAAATGATATTATTTGGTAAAGTTATGTAATATTTGAAATATAAATATTGTTAAACTGTACTTCCTATTATCTGACAGAATTGATGTTATCATCCATTTAAATCTTACAAAATGTTGATTTTATTCATTTTTACTAATTTACTAGTCATGTAATAGTTAACATAGTGTAAACACTTAAGGCCATAAAAGAAACATGTAAATTTATATATAGAATTGCAGTACTAACAAGTTTATATGATAAAAGTTGGAATATGAATTTTACTGTAATCCTAAAATATTACTTTCTAATCTTTTAAGGTTAGAATCTGTAAAATCTACATGAAAATTCCATACTATTGTTTTAATGGGAGATAACTCTAAATGGTTTATGCGGCAAAAACAAATAAATACATAAATGCTTTGATCATTTTCACAAAAAGATGTATACATGTACATGCTTAATTATATATATGACATGGCTTTGAATAGCAGTGAACATCATGTTAATAGCTTTAGCATTTTTCCATACAGGCTATACAAGATAATTTAGACCATAATGGTCTGCATCATGAAGTTACATGTCAGGAACTTACAAAATCAGGTGGAAATCTCATCCGCAGTGTCTTGTTGGTACTTGGCAATACCCTTTATCGAAAAATTATTTCCACCTTACCTTGAAAGGTAGTATGACAAATTTCGGTGTTCATTATGCATGTTATTTTGAGATGGATGGAATTTCAGTCGGCTTTAAACAGCATTGTTCTTTATTTGACAATTTGATTGTTTATTTGCTTGTTAATTTTTATAACTTATTTTTTTTAGGTTTTTTTTTTAATTTTTGTTGTTGACTGTTTTCATATATTGATATTTATTAATAGCTTGAAAAATATTGTCATTTATTTTTGACTTATCTTGTACATCAAACATTCAATTTTTAGAATATCATAAGTACATGTACATGTGTCTGAATATTTAGACAGTTGCACAACCTACAATATATTATCATGCCCAGTTGAGAATGACCTTGAAATTTGATGACATTTATTCCCCCCTTTTTAGCTCACCTGGCCCGAAGGGCCAAGTGAGCTTTTCTCATCACTTGGCGTCCGTCGTCCGTCGTCGTTAACTTTTACAAAAATCTTCTCCTCTGAAACTACTGGGCCAAATCAAACCAAACTTGGCCACAATCATCATTGGGGTTTCTAGTTTAAAAAATGTGTGGCGTGACCCGGTCAACCAACCAAGATGGCCGCCACGGCTAAAAATAGAACATAGGGGTAAAATGCAGTTTTTGGCTTATAACTCAAAAACCAAAGCATTTAGAGCAAATCTGACATGGGGTAAAAATGTTTATCAGGTCAAGATCTATCTGCCCTGAAATTTTCAGATGAATCGGTCAATCGGTTGTTGGGTTGCTGCCCCTGAATTGGTAATTTTGAAGAAATTTTGCTGTTTTTGGTTATTATCTTGAATATTATTATAGTTAGAGATAAACTGTAAACAGCAATAATGTTCAGCAAAGTAAGATCTACAAATAAGTCAACATGACCAAAATGGTCAGTTGACCCGTTTAGGAGTTATTGCCCTTTATAGTCAATTTTTAACCATTTTTCGTTAATTAAAGTAATCTTTTACAAAAATCTTCTCCTCTGAAACTACTTGGCCAAATTAATCCAAACTTGGCCACAATCATCTTTGGGGTATCTAGTTTAAAAAATGTGTGGCGTGACCTGGTCAACCAACCATGATGGCCGCCACGGCTAAAAATAGAACAAAGGGGTAAAATGCAGTTTTTGGCTTATAACTCAAAAACCAAAGCATTTTGAGGAAATCTGACATGGGATAAAAATGTTTATCAGGTCAAGATCTATCTGCCCTGAAATTTTCAGATGAATCGGTCAATCGGTTGTTGGGTTGCTGCCCCTGAATTGGTAATTTTGAGGAAATTTTGCTGTTTTTGGTTATTATCTTGAATATTATTATAGATAGAGATAAACTGTTAACAGCAATAATGTTCAGCAAAGTAAGATCTACAAATAAGTCAACATGACCAAAATGGTCAGTTGACCCGTTTAGGAGTTATTGCCCTTTATAGTCAATTTTTAACCATTTTTCGTAAATTAAAGTAATCTTTTACAAAAATCTTCTCCTCTGAAACTACTGGGCCAAATTAATCCAAACTTGGCCACAATCATCTTTGGGGTATTTAGTTTAAAAAAATGTGTGGCGTGACCTGGTCAACCAACCAAGATGGCCGCCACCGCTAAAAATAGAACATAGGGGTAAAATGCAGTTTTTGGCTTATAACTCAAAAACCAAAGCATTTTGAGGAAATCTGACATGGGATAAAAATGTTTATCAGGTCAAGAACTATCTGCCCTGAAATTTTCAGATGAATCGGTCAATCGGTTGTTGGGTTGCTGCCCCTGAATTGGTAATTTTGAGGAAATTTTGCTGTTTTTGGTTATTATCTTGAATATTATTATAGATAGAGATAAATTGTAAACAGCAATAATGTTCAGCAAAGTAAGATCTACAAATAAGTCAACATGACCAAAATGGTCAGTTGACCCCTTTAGGAGTTATTGCCCTTTATAGTCAATCTTTAACCATTTTTCATAAATCTAAGTAATCTTTTACAAAATCTCCACTGAAACTACTAGGCCACAATCATCTTTGGGATATCTAGTTTGAAAAATGTGTCCGATGACCTGGCCATTCAACCAAGATGGCCGCCACGGCTAAAAATAGAACATAGGGGTAAAATGCAGTTTTTTGCTTATAACTATGAAACCAAAGCATCTAGAGCAAATCTGACAAGAAGTTAAATTGTTAATCAAGTCAATATCTATCTGCCCTGAATTTTTCAGATGTATTGGACAACTGGTTGTTGGGTTGCTGCCCTCCAATTGGTAATTTTTAAAGAAATTTTGCGGTTTTTGGTTATCTTGAATACTATTATAGATAGCGATAAACTGTAAACAGCAATAATGTTCAGCAAAGTAAGATCTACAAATAAGTCAACATGACCTAAATGGTCAATTGACCCCTTAAGGAGTTATTGCCCTTTATAGTAAATTTTTAACAATTTTCATTAATTTGGTAAATTTATGTAAATTTTTACCAAATATAGTTCTCTGTTACTAATGGGCAAAGTTCATGATAGATATAATTGTAAGAAGCAAAATCGTTCAGTAAAGTAAGAACTTCAAACACATCACCATCACCAAAATACAATTTTGTCATGAATCCATTTGTGTCCTTTGTTTAATATGCACATAGACCAAGGTGAGCGACACAGGCTCTTTAGAGCCTCTAGTTTTGTTTATTAAGTGGTGATGGAAGAATTGTGGTATGTTGTGATTTAAAGGTAAAATCTAACAGCATGGAATACACTTTTTTTTTTATTTCATTAACTTTATAATTTATTTGTTGTTTGCATGTACTGGTTTTTTTCAAGTAACATTTGACTATGCTTTTGATATTTATACTTGATAACATTTTTTATCAAATTAAAGATGGTTGCTAAAATTTAAGATGTTAACTTTCTTACAAAGACACAATTATATATTTGGAAGAAATGTTATTTAACCATTGTAACAACTAATTTAAGAAGCTTTTTAAGAAAAATAATTAAATTAAGAAGCTGTATCAAAATTGTAATTTATACATATATTCATTATTTACCAATTATACTTTAGAGATCTCGATTAGAGCTATTTTGAGCTTTGTCCAGTAATAAGCAAGTATGAAAAATCACATTATGGCAGGTAGCAGATTTCATATTCATTTGACATCATCAATTTTATAAACCAACTTATTTTCATGAGTAATTTTGATTTTGAATCTTTGTCTAGTATAAATGTAAGGCTTACATAAATCATCAGGCATATGAAAATTTTGGACCTTCTATTCTTCCCTTGAATATAGAAATTTAGAAAATAAGAAAATTATGGAAATAAATACCCTTGAAATCCGAGAAAGGGAGTTACATGAAATATTTTATTGGAAAAATTAGTTGGTTTATAGTAATCATTACAGACATTATATATTAAGGTACATATGTACTAATTATATATATTTTTTTTTTATAGATACTGGATGAAAAAATTACTTATGCCAAACACAAGGTTGGATTTTGGGAGATCAGCAAGACTGGCGGCTATCTTTCTAGTGCTGTACTACTAATAAACAGAAACAAAAAGCCGAATTCTATTGTATCTAACATTACCAGAGAAGATACAACTAATTATTCGGAATGGAGGGCTTTGTAAAGGGATATGGAAAATTGCAGCAATATTATTAAAAGCTATTTTAGATTTTTAATGGGTCTGGCATTTACACATAAATATATGCATATATATACAGTATGATAATTCTTGAGAAAAAAACACATAGGTTTTTTTTGTACATGATATATACATTTTTTGTTGTTTTTTTAAACATAAATTGTAAATGTGACCTTATATGGAGTTATATTGATTTATTTTATAACATTTTTAACCTTTTTTCTTGAAAGTGAATATTTTGTTGTCTCTGACAAATTCTGTGATTCCGTTTTAAATTTATTGAAGAGAGGACAGGAATTACACAAATATATTTTTAAGGATCCGTTTTACAATTTTTCCATAGGTATTCCATCCAATCATTTAGTAATGCATTGCAAGAAAATTGGTATGGAATTTGATGATTTTGATATGAATCATTGTAGTGGAACTTATAACAACTACAGCAAAACTCTCTTCATAGAATTATTTTGTTGTTGTTGTATGTACATTTATGGTGCTATGAATATCAGACAATCTAGGAAAGATAAAACTATATTCATGTGTGATAATCATGCATGATGTTGAAAAAACAAAAATTATTGATAAACTTTTAATGTTTGGTACATGTATATGTGTAAAGTCTGTGTGTAGATACCAGTAAAGTTTTAATCAAAATTACGTCCAATTCAAAAGTGGACTGGTATTATTTAAGATGTAATTCTGATTTTAATTTTAATACTCATTTTATTTGCTTATCACCTTAGCTATTATCTTTTTAAATACTGCCATATCCATATCTTGTTAAATTGTTCTTTAGAATTATATTACATTTTTTTTTAGCAAAACCCTTTTATGCTTTTTGCATATGATTTGTATCAGCTAGACAGACGAAAAAATCAAGATTTCATTGAAAGTATTCAAGGCTTTTAGTAAAATACAGAAGTTGCTATTAAAAATATTATTAAAGTAAATAAACAATAAATAAAATTTCATAATTTGACTTTTTTTTGTAGGAAAGTCAATGACATCCTCTATTTCAATAAATATATAATACATTGTACTTTTATTTGTCAACCATTTAAGTTAACTGTTTGATACTCCTAATTTTGATGATATCCTTGATTTAATCAGTAAAAAAAATTTGAAAGAAAATTAATAGGTCTTTGGTATATCAGTTTGTGTTCTTTTTGAAGATTTAGTATCAGTTATATTTCATGATATACTTAATCAAGAACAATAAAGAGGTTGGAATCTCTTAAATAAAGGAAAATTGCAGCTGTCATTCCCCTTAACATCATTTAAATAAGATGTAGATGTTACTTCCATGTGATAGAAAATTAAGTAATACACTAGTAATCAGATTTCACCTATAAACCATTTAAAAAGAAATACTGCATAATTTGTAATTTATTAAATATTTTGAGTTTATTTCATGTTGAGAGTTGTTAAAACTCATTAGCTTGTAAAATTACATAAAAATACCTCAAACTTGAAAAATTCCATATTGATGTTTAGAAGGTACTATGTGTTGTAAAGTCACTGTTTTGGGTGTATTTCCTCTTAAGGTTGTTCTGTGATGTTTTTTTCTATGTCAGATAACCGATTTCTTACTTCAAATCATCTAAAAATCTTATTTTTTATGTCTTCCTTTTTCATTCAAATGTGAATTGAACGTTTTAGAGTGTTTACTTGCTCAAACAGAAGAAAGTAAAAATAACAGTTCTTTTTGAAGTTATTTATAATTTTACTATTCAATTTATTAAGCAGGACATAGCTTGAATTGATTCTTTTTTTTACATGTTATATACCCTCATTTGTGTTGTGAGTAAATTTATTTTTTATTTTATTAAATATATTTTAACTAAATTTTATTTTATATAAATTTTATGTTGTGATGTTTAATTCAAATGTTTTTTTCCTGTTATTGGTGTAAAGAACATTTTAATAAATGTATTAAACATGTGATTTTTGTTATGAATGAAAACTTACATTTTTTCAATAAACATTTTATCTTAAAAATTGTTTACAATTTATGCATATAGAAAGTAAAAATATTTTTTTTGTCGTTTTTTGTATGATTTCAGATATTACATCTTAATCATTATCTCAATTGTAGATTAAATCAATGCTAATAGCAATTTTCATACAATCATGTCACTTAGAATTTTTTTGTATATTAATTCTGTATGAAACAAATCATTTTTGTATTTTTCAATTTAGCATTATTGTATATGATGTTTCAAATTTGGAATTGCAGCTTCATTATGAAAAATATATAAAATATATAAAAAGCTTTGTTTTTATTTTGTAATGGTCAGTTTTCTTGTCTCATGTCTTAATGTATGGCGGTGCCTTTATCCAAGATATTTAATTTGTCTGAATTTAGTAGTAAAATAGAAACAACACGTTATAAATTTCATGTGTGTGCCTAGTGCTTTTCTGAGATTACCTTCATCAGGAACGCTCAAAGCTGAATATTTGAAAGCAGGTGATGTATAAGATCCGTAACAGTTGAAGAGCTATGTAACCAAAAAGTACCTTAAAAATAGCAATCAAAAAAATAATCAGCTGGACGATAGTTATAAATATGTCAACACTATTGAAATATTCATTTAACTCTTAATAGAGTCATTGCCCTTTCTTGACGATATTTACCAAAAATTGGCTATTGCTGAAGATGCAGGGGTGAAAAAAAGGTCTTAAGAGCCTCTAGTTACACGTTACGAACAAAAACTATTGGAGATGGAATGAAATTTTGAGGAGCAAAAATTATCAACAAGATAAGATCTATACTAGGAGATATTGCCATTGTTAAATTCTTTGCAATTTTTTTTGTGTTATTGGCTGGGTAAATCTATATATAGATAACCTGTTGACATACATTTAGATACAGACTAGACACAAACGACGGGTGGAGCATGTGGAGCAAGTTTTTGGTTGGTTTCATGTTGCTTAGTCTTTATTTATCTATGTTGTGTTTTGTGTACTATTGTTTTGTCTATAGATATAGGAAGATGTGGTATGAGTGCCAATGAGACAACTCTCCATGCAAATAACAATTTATAAAAGTAAACCATTATACGTCAATGTACGGCCTTCAACACGGAGCCTTGGCTCACACCGAACAACAAGCTATAAAGGGCCCCAAAAATACTAGTGTAAAACCATTCGAACCAGGAAAACTGTCTGTTTGTCTTTCTTTTTTAGTCAGTTTATTCAGAGATTGAATGTACATTTGATATATTTTGCCTCTCTTTTAGCTTAGTATTCTTTACTTAATACCATCAGCGATACCAATTTTCATGCACCTGCGCATTTCGACAATACATGTCTTTTCAGTGATACTCGTAGTCAAAATATTTGAAATCCAAAGCTTATCTAAAAGATGAACTAGAAGACCTATAATCCAAAAGGTTTAAAAAGTATAGCCAAATCCATGAAAGGAATCAGAGCTTTGTATGAGGGAGATGCATTCCTTAATTTATAATAATTTCTAAAGTGCTCCTTCACAGAAATTATAATTGATTTGTTCAATAGTTATAAGGTTTTCAAATTCATAAACCTTTTAAATAAAAAAAAAATGGTTCTATCATGTAGTTAAATATCATTATCTGAATATACTAAAAGGTATATACATATTTCTAGTAAGTTTATATATACAAATTATAAAATCTTTACTGCTTGTCCTGTATATCTCCCTGGTCATTAGTGTAAAATTCAAAATTGAAATTATGTCTCATTTAGCGGAGAAACATTCTCAAATCAGTCCCAAGTACCTTTTTGGAATTATGCACAACAATTCGAAACAAAAAAGACTAAACTTGACAGTACATTACGAAATATATAAAATCTCAAGACAAAGCCCGTCTCCTTCAAAGAGCTTCCCTCTCAACGATCGTCATGGAGACGATGAACGATTGACTATTATTTTCCTGACCTGGAACGTTCACTAACTAAAATCTGTACTTAGTTATTTCAGTTTCATTTTACTAGACATTTCGTCGAAATGATCGTACAAAATCTGACCTGCTTGTACATTAAACAGCCTTTGCTGGCACTTTTTTTTTTTTTTTTTTTTTAAATGATTAATAATCAGTCTAGACTTCGTGAATATTGCCGTGTATTTAATTTTATATGACAATTCTTCACTTATAACAACCACTGGGTTCCTGACTTAGAACTGGTGCAAAATGAATGCAGCAGGTTTGAACTTTTTATCTGGCACCAACCTTAACTCTAACATGAGACAGTGGTAAAATAAAAATATTTTTCGCTCGTATTCAGTGTAATATATTATTGATTATGTCAAATTTATGTGATTCGCTACGGTGGAGTTGACAAGTACATCGAAAAAAACGTCATTTTGAAATTCAAATTACAGTAACACATTGCTTAGGCTAAGGATGACAATTAAACATGACGCTCTCAAAGCTACAAAGTATTGAGCAAGGACGTTGACTTCTTTTTCACGATTCCACCCAACAGAAAGTTATACCCTATTACACTCTAAAAAAAACCCGGGCGTAATTATTTTAAAGGGGGGGGGAGAGGGTTGCATGTGAATGCCATATCTGACCGGAAGGTCTGTTCAGCCGAACTGATATACTGTATATGTTTTTCAAGGCCCGACTGCAACCGGCCTGCTGAGTGTGGCCTATATGACTCCATGTGTCGACCGTTATTCACAACTTTATTTTCTTTTCGATTCATTCGTAGCCGTTGGTTGATTTGACCCACTCGCTTCCCTTGTTAGGTGAAACATTTCAACCAAATATTTCAATGGATAAACATTTCTTGTTTGTTTTTCTTCGTGTCGGTTATATTGTAAATTTCATTGAATAGCCGTATATCTTGTTCACAGCAAGAAATCTGAAAAGTAATGCTAACTAAAAATACAACAAACGGGAATTTTCCATGTCCATTTTTTACTGACAAATCCCATATCAAATATATTAAATAGTACATAGCTTTGGATCCATTCAATCATTTTATAATAGATGTAGAGAATACGGCACCAATAATGTCTAGCCCCTACACTTTAACTAAAATGCATTTTACACTTATTTTATGTTTTTTTAGCCCAAAAAAAGGTCCAAAAATTTTTTTCGCCTCGCTTACGCTCGGCAAAATTTATTACTTCGCCCCCTTTCCAAAATCCTGGATCCGCCCCTGGTAGCTTGTATTACACACAACGATTGACCTTTTTTTTTATTGATCCAGTATAGTGTCAATTTGGAAATGTGTTCATCCAAAATCTTTCCCAAGACATTGTCGTGGTACTGTCAACGATATAAATACTTTGAGATGGGCCTTAGAAATCAGAGTTCAAATGTGGATTGCGTTGATGAGTTTACTTACACCCATAATCACTACACTAGCAATACGTGTGCTTGAGAAATTGGAGTACACAGAGATGGAGATCTCAAACATGTCAGGTGGTTTTGATGCTCCTTGGGGAACTAACCATATATATCATTTCATTCATCTTGATGTAACAATATATATACATGTATATGGTTAAGTGTACACTGTGAATCTAAGTGTTAATAAATAGAACACTGCTTGAACGCTTTTTTGTAACACTTTTTGAACGTGTAATGGTGTTCCAAATGTTTACACTAGTGTTCATCAAATGAATGTGTGGTGTTCAGTTTTTAATACCTTTGTGTTTCATTTTTGAACACTTGATGTTAGAGACCTTAACACTAGTGTTCAACGATTTAACGTGTCCGAATGTTCAAAATCTTTTAATACGTCGACGCGTTCAACAGCCATGTAACACTTTTTGAACACACAGAACATGTTTAAAAACCAAAATGTTAAGATTCAGAACACCAGACGTTTACATTCAGAACAGTTGACATAGGTGTTCAAATTGATGGTGTTCAAATGTGGAACATGTTCTATTGTTAAGCGTACATAATTTTCCATAAGAACTAAACTTAATTAAACTGTTATAAAAACTATACTCAATCAGGCAAAATACAACAATAAAACATATTTTAACAAGTAAATCTTAATATAATCAAATGAGCATATATGTAAGAAAAGTACACAAGAATACCTTATGATATCACAAGTAACAGTCAGTGAAATCACATACATAACGATTCCTGCAAATAAAAAAAAACGAATGCATTTTCTAAGTCAAAAATGGTGTTCCAAATGTTTACACTAGTGTTCATTATTTGAATGTGTGGTGTTCAGTTTTTAATCCCTTTGTGTTTCACGTTTGAACACTTGATGTTAGAGTTCTTAAACTTAGTGTGCATCAATTGAATGTGTGGTGTTCAGTTTTCAATGCCTTTGTGTTTCATTTTTGAACACTTGATGTTAGAGTTCTTAACACTTAGTGTTCATCAATTGAATGTGTGGTGTTCAGTTTTTAATGCCTTTGTGTTTCATTTTTGAACACTTGATGTTAGAGTTCTTAACACTTAGTGTTCAGCTAATATACGTGGATGTAAAAAATCATCATTTATTCCGTATAACAGACAGATGATCACAGACTGGTTATTCATCAGTTTAGGAAATCATCAGAACAAAGCTGACAGTTATTTACTTTTAATCTAAATCCTGTTCTTTAATACGTCTTATGTTGAATATTGAAAATTTGGATATAACAGTTATGAATATTTGACAAATATATATATATATGACATGAGAAAATAACAAGGAAGCCATCGAACTACCTATAGAGATTATCCTAACTTGTTACTCACTTCTTTCCTGTTCATGTGGGATAGAAGTCCCTTCTCAAGCTCTCTTCCTTATGTGTATACATTCTTTGTTTAACCGCCTAAATCACCAGCCGATATCTGTTTCCGGTATTTGGTACCCTGGTTTATTATTTTTAACGCGAGGTGTTCAAAATTTCGAACGATTTGAACACTGATTGAACATGTAATGTTAATAAACTGAACGGATCATGAAATAAGATAAACATCGACATATTTTTATTACGATATCTTCATAACAGGCCTCATTGGTATGCATAATTATGTCACTTATAAGTAAAACTAGTAATAATAATCAAATAAGTTCATAAACTATATATATATGCCAGCTTGGAAGTTTAATATTTCGCAAGTACTAAATTATTAGTAAAAAATTCACAAAATCATCATCCTGCGTATACATTCATATTTTTTAATGAATTTCTTTGTAAATTTGCCAATTAGAAGGATAGAAAATCAGACAAACAACTATCTTATTTTTTAGATCAGAATTTGAACACCGGTGTTCACTCAACTTCCGAAGCAAGGTTGTCGGCTCTCCGAACTTTCCCGAAGTCCTGCCGAGTTTATGAGCTTCGGTCCTTGCTTGGAAGTTGGTGTTTACTGTGTCTGAACAGACATGTTAATATTGTTAACACAAACGTTAAAACTTTGAACACGTCCCTTAGCATGAACATATGACGTTAAAATATTGAACATTCAGTGTACAAATTTTGAACGCGTAAGGTATATTTACAGTGTAGATGTCTCAAAATTTTTCGAGCTTTCTTGTATGGCAGATGTGCGGTGATCACTGTTCAACATTATTAATTTGGATTTGAAGAACATGAAAATATAATCTCATCATATATACCAGATATTTTAAAATTTTGTACGCCATACGCATGTTTCGTCTACAAAAGACTCATTCGTGACTCGATTTAAATTGAAAAAAATGTCAAATACAACTTCTGTAATCTATCCCTGGTTAATTGCTGAGTGATTCGAAAAATTCAAAGTTTTGTAAACATTTGCTTTATTTATAATTTTGACCATTTCAGTGATAAATCATGTCAGCACTGAAGTGTTGACTACTAGGGTCGTGATAACTTAGCGGAGGAAGCCTCCACCAGAAGTGGCGTTAACCCAGTGGCCGTATACACTCATCATATATACCAGACGTGCGTTTCGTTTGCAAAAGCCTGACCAGTGACGCCAATAAAAAAACAAAAAAGCCAAATAAAGTATGAAGTTGAAGAGCATTGCTAACCTAAAGTTCTGGGGTAAAAAACCTAAGTAATTCGAAAAATAGATAGTTAATATGGTTCGGGGGTTGGGGTTTCAATTGTAACAAGATTGTTGAACATTCACATAAGACAGAGGGTTTGGAGGACTTATATTCTCTGATTTCTCTTGCCACGTAGAACATTTTATACTTATTCCATTCTACATATTGTTTACGTTTTGTGTGTAATTTGAAACAAAATGTTCAGGGTAAATGGTAAAGGTCACATCATAGTGACACCATTGACCTATGATCCTTTATTAGGATTATTATTCTTTATATGGTCCCATGATCCTTACTAAAGACTCCATTCTGTATAACTTACTGTTCTAAAACAAAAAAAATAAATGTAACAAATTGCATAAATGTGTTTGACATTTAATGATAATAATATAATAACATTGAAAATGTATGTTAAAAATAATTGAACACTTATATTTAAAAAGCGTTATATAAGGATATGACAACAAAACCTGGGTTGAGTTGATAGCATTCAAGATGTTTTTCAACGTTATTTTGAACGCGGTATTTTTAATGCTGAGTCTTGTTACCATAGCAGACGGTTATTGTTTTATGTCATTTGCTGGTCCAGGTATAAAAGGTAAGCTTATTATCCATTATTTGACAACTTGTATAGACTTTTATCTTGCATGATTTTTTTCACGGTTTGTTTTTTAATTGCATCGTTGTATTATGTTTTGTGATAACTTTATAGCAAAATATATACATGGTACTTTACCGCGTTTTGCTTTACGTTTTGGTTCCTTTTGGTTAGATTAGATGACAGTAGGTTCTTGGACTTATTGAATCATCTTTTAGCTGAAACTCTGTATTACGTTTGATTTTCAAATAGTGTGGTATAGAGCATCACGGAAGAGGTATTTGTTGTCTGATGCCAGTGGCGGATACAGAACTTTTCATAAGGGGGCTCTCTGACTGACTTTAGAGGGGTCTCTCCAGTTAACACCAGTGATTCCCTATATAATCAACCAATTTTTCCACACGAAAGGGGGTATGCGGGGCCCCAACCTACCTGGATCTGCCTATGGGTGCAGTAAAATATCTACTAGCAATGCCGTCCGTTATCATAAAGTGTAGGAATAACCACACCAGCTTTATGAAGTATGTTAGTTACTCACTTTATGTTCGTGTTGTTTATTCTTTAGTTTTCTATGTTGTGTCGTGTGTCCTGTTGTTTGCTTGTCTTTTTTCATTTTTAGCCATGGCGTTGTCATTTTGTTTTAGATTTATGAGTTTGACTGTCCCTTTGGTATCTTCTGTCCCTCTTTTATGCTGTTTTAACGTCTTGTACTAGGATATTGTAGCTCATTTAAAAAAAAATTCATTAACCACCGTCTTCAAATCATCAGAAGGAAAAACAATTGTAACGAACATTAAAATAATAAAAAATGCACATAACGTGATCATTCTCATTTCATATCAATTTTATTTATGAACTTTAAAGACGCTTTCCACCATAAGGATACGGACATGGCTCGCTTTCATTGTCTTTCATTACAGCCTTATCTGAGCATGCCCATTTTTTTTTTGAATGAACACTTTAATCTTGTATAGAAAACAAACATTCAACTATGAATTAAATCCTATTCGTTACGCTACCAAAAAAATCTGAAAATGTGTTACATTTTAATGTTGTGTCGTTGTTCTCCTCTAATATTTAATGCGTTTCCCTCAGTTTTAGTTTGTTACCCCGATTTTGTTTTTTGTCCCTAGATTTATGAGTTTTGAACAGCGGTATACTACTGTTGCCTTTATTTGTTTCCATCAATTAATTAGTTTGTTATTTAATTAAACTAGTTCAAATGTTAAAACCACAGGAAAACGTACTATTCGATATTCACGATCCATAAACACACTTTCAATTGATATTTTTTTTTATGTATATTGAAATATGAAATTCAATAATTAGTTTGGCTTGCCAATCAATAAATAAGTTGCGGGGTTTCAACCTTTTCAACATCTCTCGACACCGATTAATGACACCTACAGTTTACAGGTAAAATGGACGGGTCGTCTCAAAGACAAAAACCATCATGATTATCATTTCGTATCATATTGGATTGGCGGTTTTATACTACTTTGACTATATAAATAAATAAATATACGTATGGTGGCGAAATTGGGAATTCGAGAAATCGATACAGCAAAATCGAGAAATTGAGAAATCGGGAAATCGGGAAATCGAAAAATAGGGAAATCGAGAAATTGGGAAACAGATAAGATCGGGAAAGATCGGGAAATCGAGAAATAGAGAAATCGAGAAATCAAGAAAGCAGAAACGCCAAGACACGAAAGAGAAAACACGAAAACGCGAAAACGCGAAATGAATTCTCGATTTTGCGTTTTTGCTTTCTCTATTTCTCTATTTCCCAATTTCTTGATTTCTCGATTTCCCGATTTCTCAATTTCTCTATTTCACTTTCTCGATTTCCGATTTCTCAATTTCTCTATTTCACTTCTCGATTTATATATTTCCCGAAAACATGAAAAGGGGAAACGTCCGCATCCGTCCACCATACATATGTCTCTGTCATATAATATTCTTATTTCGTATGAATTTGCACGACATTTCATGTTGAATTGATTAAACAAATATTCCAATCATTCAGAATCCTAACACATTTTCTCTTCACTTTTGTGATTATGTGAGTCTTTCGCCTAATATTTGCCGCATGCCAATAACGATTTTTATTTGTTTGTGTGTAAAAAACTTTTATGATTTTTTTCAAAAATGAAAAAAGAATACTGGACCGTCCGTCCGTATCACACTTTAGGTCGAAGGAAAATATCACGTGTTGAGTAAATTATGGAGGCATCCAAGGCCAAAACTAACAGACATGTGCCGCCCTTGTTAACCGACATAATCATTGTTAAATTAAATATCAACTACAATAAAACATAATTTGTTCTTTTCTTTTCCAAATTCAACCAGGACAGCTAGAAGCTAAACGTCTAAAAGATGAAATGTGACTTAAAGTCTATTCTTTCCTTTATAATAAATTTAAAAAAAACAACATGTCATTGGACTCTCTAGGAAAGTTTTATCATTGTCAATGATTGAAAGCAATAAAATCAATAATGATCTCATTTTATTTTTATTTTTGAGACGACCCTTCACATTTTACCTGTCGTAGTTGTTCTCAACTGTAGGTGTCGAGAGATTTGAAAAGGTCTACTACAAAATTGCAAGTAAATAAAGAAAACAAGGGTGGAGGGGAAAAAGGGGGTTTACCAATGAGACATTTATAATTCATAAGTCGAAAAGAAAATGTCTTTGCTAGGACAAAAATAACCCCAAAAAAACCGGAAATACGACGAGTAGAACGAGTCCACACGTCACTGCATAAACAAGTTTTTCCCAGATATATGCGAAATTTAAATCCCATTGATAAAAGATACTAACTACAAATGATATATGTGTTTGACAAACTTATGCTGTCTCCAAGTTGAAAATTTTAGTTATATCTTTTAAATATATTTTTATTTAACAAAAATGCAAGCAGTGCTAACATAAGCTTCATTTGCAAATAATGTACTATTTCATGCACATTCAGACTGTGTTGCACCAAATGAAGACCATGTAGAAGATGGTACACGTTATACATCATATGAGGAGTGTATCAGTTGTGATTGCAACAACGGCTTCCTGAATTGTTGTCAGTACGTATATGTTATAGTTCAATTTCCGGAAATATTCTTACTTTTTTAAATAGATTTGTATAAATATTGATTCTTATATACATTTTTTATATTCTAAACACCCAATTTTATAAACTCAAACATTTCATATTTATTGCAAATGCTTAATAGTCAATGTTATGGCACATCATTTGATGTTTTATGAGCATTCGAATGAATATTCAAGGAAAAGTACTTCCAAATTCCTAAGGCAAATTTGTCCCAACCGAGATTTCTTGTTATTTTTATTTTACACAAGAAATATATGTATATGCACATCTTTTTTAATCGGACCTTCCTTGCCGGTATTTATGAAGGCAATAAACAAATGAATATGTTGGGGAACAATGATAGAAACGTGAAGATGGTAGGTTGTAGATCATACAAATTAAAAATAATGCATTGTCTCTGTTTTTATTATTTTCAGAATGGGTATAACTTTGGGGACCTACATCCAGAATGCAAGGTTGTATTAGATGGACCATGCTGGGAAAAGGCCGTAATGAAAGACAATGAAAACGAGCCATGTCCATATCCGCATGGAGGAACGGGCCGTTAAAAAATAAAATTGATATGAAATGAAATTGCTAACGTTTTGTTTTGTTTCCAGTAAAAAACACTATAACGTTGAAATTGTTGATTGTAAATGTAAAAGGAACCGGGTTAGATAAGGTAAAGTGGATATAGATTTCAGTTTTAATATTTCCTCAATGATATTACTCTTCTATGTTGTGTTTTGTGTACTATTGTTTTGTCTATTTGTCCTTTTTTTATAGCCATGTTGTTGTCAGTTTATTTTCGACTTATGAGTTTGAGTGTCCATTTGGTATCTTTCGCCTCTCTTTTAATAAGTTTTAAAATTGATTTGTTCATTAGGTGTTTAAATTCATAAACTTCATAAACAATAAAAACATTGGTATCGTGTAGTTAAATATTATTTTCTGGATATATATTAAAAGGTAAATACCTATTTTTAATAAGGCTATATATACAAATTACAAAATATTTACTGCTTGTCCTATACACCCCCTAGTCCGTAGTGTAAAAAATAAATAAATCCAAAATTGAAATTTTGTCTTATTGTCCTTTTTGAAAATCATAATTTTGGTTTGGTTACATTGAAATTTGCAATATGACTCAAATATGTATAGGCTTTTTTGTAAACCATCTTACACTCTGCTTGAGTGACTAGATAAATATTTATGATTTACCATACGTACTTCACTCTTACGCTTCTCTTTAATCCTTTATAAATTTAGTCCACCTTACTTTCAAAAACAAGTCAAATCATTATACTGAGGACAATATTGCATTCATTATATATATATTCTACACGATTTTTAACATATTTCCGCTTAAATTCACATTGTTCACACAACTCCAAACTGCATTTAACCATTCCGAAAGCATCATATAAACGAGAGTGCAAAACATATTATCTGTGTTGAACATACTTTGCGGAATTAAAGCTGGTTTCTAGTTATGAATAGGAGTCAATTTGCTATACTACTAGAAAAGTAACGATTAGAGTCCAATTGACAAAAATCAGTCTAGTATCAATAATAGTTGTAAGAAGCTTTCTAAGACATTTTATCTGCATAACAGCTCTTATATTATTGAAATTAATGAGAAACCCTCGATTTTGCAAACTGCTTTTAAAAGACCAGAAGTCCAGTATTCGGATATAATACATGCATTCCAAACTCAATTGAAACAGTTAACTGTAAATAGAAATTATACCGATTAGCGGATTTATTGCAATATACTCTATACTTTGTGAAGACTTTGATAGCCTTGCATTCTTCTAGCTCAGGTGAAATAACAGCAACAGGTACCAATTCTACTGCATCATATGATCATTTTCACTCATATTATACCTCAAGTGATGTTAGAGTGCCAAACATTTTAAAATCAAATTTTTTTTTTCAAATGTGGAAGAGTTGATAAAACAAAAAAAAAAGACCAAAGGTTAAGATATAGGCGTACAAGGAATCAGAGCTATACATGAAGGAGATACATTCTCTGATTTTAATACCTGTGCTTTTTGCAAAATTGCATTGGAGGTAATTTCATTTAAACAATATCCGTATTGTCATACCAGTACCTAAGTACTGACAACTTGACTGGAGATATGTACCAGGTATCAATTAATACAGTGCAAAACATAATATATTTTTTCCTCCGCTTGGATTCAAAAGGTCAGAATTAATATCCTATAATAGTTAAAAAACATATCCCATCCGGTAATGTTAAATTTACAATTGCTTTAAACGTACTTTGACTTTCAAATCACTTTTAAATTATTCAATTTTTGCTGTAAAGTGACAATTCACCTTTGATTAAATTATGTTTAATATCAAATAACATATGTTCACACATTGTCTATAAATGTGAACGGTATTTTACAACAAATCAGTACCGCTTTCAATTGTAAACTTTAAAGTAATTGAGCTGAGTCCTGGTTTAGGAAACTATGAGAAAGTTGTTATCTTTTTTAATTTGCAACTTTTAAAAGACAAATTGAAAGATCGAGTTGGTATTGCTTTGCTTCGTAAAAAAGAATGGTATACGTAGATACAAGTATCTTGTCTTAGGGAGGGATAACTCCTACTTTGTAAAGGATCACTTTGATTCGAACAAAAAATTCTCTGAAACTGATATTATCAAGATGCTTGATTTCTTGATTGACAACATATTTTTTACGTTCGGAGGACGTGTTTTTCAACAGACTGTCGGCATTCCAATGGGAAAAAACTGTGCCCCTCTACTTGCTGACTTGTTTCTTTATTATTATGAGGCTGACTTCATGCAGGAACTTCTTAGGAAGAAAGATAAGAAGTTAGCAATATCCTTTAACTCTACTTTTCGCTATATAGATGATGTTCTTTCACTAAATAATTCAAAATTTGGTGACTATGTGGAACGCATCTATCCAATCGAGCTAGAGATAAAGGATACTACAGATACAGTTAAGTCGGCCTCATATGAGGGTCGGTTGAAAACAAAACTTTACGACAAAAGAGATGATTCCAGCTTTCCAATTGTGAACTTTCCATTTCTAAGTAGCAACATTCCAGCAGCACATGCATACGGGGTATATATCTCCCAATTGATACGATATTCCCGTGCTTGCATTTCCTATCATGATTTTCTTGATAGAGGGTTGCTGCTCACAAGGAAGCTATCAAACCAAGAGTTCCAAATGGTGAAGTTGAAATTATCCCTTCGTAAATTTTACGGACGCCATCACGAGTTGGTTGACCACTATGGAATAACCGTTTCACAAATGATATCGGATATGTTCCTTACGTCGTAACTACAGTCCCCTTCCCTTTCACGAATGTGACCTACCGAATTAGACTATTTACCGGATTTGTTATCACATAAGCAACACGACGGGTGCCGCATGTGGAGCAGGATCTGCTTATCCTTCCGGAGCACCTGAGATCACCCCTAGTTTTTTGGTGGGGTTCGTGTTGTTTATTCTTTAGTTTTCTATGTTGTGTCGTGTGTGCTGTTTTGTTTGTCTTTTTCATTTTTAGCCATTTCGTTGTCAGTTTGTTTTAGATTTATGAGTTTGACTGTCCCTTTGGTATATTTCGTCCCTCTTTTAAGAACCCTAGTCAATACATTGATCATGATAACTATAAATGTTGTGATGAATTTCAATAATTTACCATCTTACCTATGAGTAATTAAAAATAACTTGCATAACTATTTTTTCATGTGTTTAAAACAGTGAAGGTTTTCTGTAGTTTTTGTCTACATCTTATACCTTCCGTTAAAGCACATCTTGTCCAATCAAGTTGTGGTCTTGTTGTTAAGATTGTATCCGACATCTGAAAATTGACACATTCAATGACATTTATTATGTTTGTTTTGTTCACCCATCGTTGCAAATATAATGAAATTTCATGCGACTGTCATACAAGTGAGAGTTTAAGATAGCTATAAAACCAGGTTTAATCCACCATTTTATCTATTAGAAAATGCCTGTACCAAGTCAGGAACATGCCAGTTGGTATCCATTCGTTTGATGTGTTTAAGTAGTCATCAAAGGTACCAGGATTATTATAAAGTACGCCAAACGCGTGTTTCGTCTATATAAGACTCATATCAAAATATGTATAAAGCCAAACAAGTACAAAATTGAAGAGCATTGAGGATCCAGAATTCCAAAACGTTGTGCCAAATACGACTAAGGTTATCTATGCCTGGGATAAGAAAATCCTTAGTTTTTCGAATAATTCAAAGTTTTGTAAACAGGAAATTTATTAAAATGACCACATTATTGATATTCATGTCAACACCGAAAGGTTGACTACTGCGCTGTAGATACCCTCGGGGACGAAACGTCCACCAGCAGTGGCATCGACCCAGTGGTGTAAATAGTTATCAAAGGTACCAGGATTATAATTAAGTACGCCAAACGCGCGTTTCGTCTACATAAGACTCATCAGTGACGCTCATATCAAAATATTTATAAAGTCTAACAAGGACAAAGTTGAGGAGCATCGAGGATCCAAAATTCCAAAACGTTGTGCTAAATACGGTTAAGGTTATCTATGCCTGGTATAAGCAAATCCTTAGTTTTTCGAATAATTCAAAGTTTTGTAAACAGGGAATTTATAAAAATGACCACATTATTGATATTCATGTCAACACCGAAAGGTTGACTACTGCGCTGGTGATACCCTCGGGGACGAAACGTCCACCAGCAGTGGCATCGACCCAGTGGTGTAAATAGTTATCGAAGGTACCAGGATTATGATTAAGTACGCCAAACGCGCGTTTCGTCTACATAAGACTCATCAGTGACGCTCATATATAAAGTCAAACAAGTACAAAGTTAAAGAGCATTGAGGATCCAAAATTCCAAAACGTTGTACCAAATACAGCTAAGATTATCTATACCTGGTATAAGAAAATCCTTAGTTTTTCGAAAAAAAAAATCAAAGTTTTGTAAACATTATTAAGCTTTTGATTTTGTCATTTGATTAAGGACTTTCCTTTTTGAATTTCCCACGGAGTTTAGTATTTTTGTGATTTAAAAAAAACATAGGAACAACAACTGCAACATTTGCTGTTCTTTATCTCAATGTCACATCGTGGCATACCTGGGGAAAGGGTTCTGGTTTATATCTTATTTCATTTAGGTTATATTGGTATATGTTTACAGTTTTATTTGTGTTAAGTATTTTTTTAAACTCTGTCGATCTATATGAAGTTATCACACAAATTATTATTGTTGCCAATTTGGGTCTATTTAAACTTTATTCTACGAATAGTCATCAAACACATATCGAGGCCTACACCATGGTCGTTGAAATGATAATATAAATTTGATACGTACGACGTGCTTTTCTTCTTGATTAACCTTCATTTGAAAACTGGAACCCCCAAATTAAGAATCCTAGGATAAATCAAGACTTGAACTTTTGATGAGCTTTGCAATTAGAAACAGACTTGAAAAGAGAAGCCAAATCTACTGATGGCAAACTGAGAGATTTTGAACAGTTTATAGTTTGTTGATATTATCCTGCATCTGTAAAGAAGATTCGTTATAATCATTTCGCAAATTCTCAAATCAGTGCCAAGTTCCTTTTTAAAATGTATGTAGAAAAATCCAGAACAAATAAAGGGAACAGAAGTAAACCACTGTTCGAAAGTCATAAATCGATTCAGAGAAAAAAATCCGGGTTACAAACTAAAACGAGGAAACAAATCAACTATGAGAGGAAAACAACGAAACAACAGAAACACTGAAGTGCAACAAAAAACCAAACAATAATGCAACACACACAGAAACGAACTATCAGATAACAACTGTCCTTTACTGACTAAGTACAGGACATTTTAAGAAAAAAATGGTGGGTTAACTTGGTTTTGTGGTTAGCCAATGACAATGTTAAATATACCACTAAACTGACAACACAACCTGACAGGACTACGGTACAAATACATGTAAGAACATTCAGGCCAGAGAAATACACAAATAAACAATACATAAGTATATTTCGACATGCTAATAGTTATTAAAGGTTACAGGCTTATAATTTAATACGAAAGACGCGCGTTTCGTCTACATAAATCTCACCAGTAACGCTCAGATCAAAATAGTTAGAAAGCCAAACAAGTACAAAGTTGAAGAGCATTGATGATCTGCAATTCCAAAAAGTTGTGCCAAATACAGCTAAGCTATCTATGCCTGGGGTAAGACAGTCCTTAGTATTTACAATAATTCATACTTTTGCAAACAGTAAATTTATAAAAATGACCATGTAATAGATATTCATGTCGACATCGAAGTGCTTACTAACCACATAATAGAAACTAACACGTAAAACAACCGAGGACAGCACATAAAAAATCGCAAAAGAACCACGCATTGTCTGTCATACGACTGGATCCACTCCACAAAGGTGCCGTAACAGTAAATTTCTAAAAATGTATATAGTTAAACATCAGATTTGTAAGTATGGTATTCGATGTATTTTATAACAATTACAAGACTATTAATATAGAATTGTGTAAGTAATTAAATATTTAATTGTAAAACAAAAAATCGTAAATCATTAGTTGCTTTAAACTAAAATCTTCTAAATGAGCTGGGTGATTAATCATCTATACTTTTACATACAAAAAAAAAAGACCAAAACTCAAAGTAAATCCATACACAAAGCCTCATTTTCCGTTACAAATTGCAAGTGGTAGTGACTAACCGTATAGAACACTCCATTCATCTTGATGTGACAAAAAAGAAACAAAATTTGATAAAATGTAGAGGTCTCCACCATTTTTTAGCATTCTCGTATGGCACAAGGTGGGTGACCACTGAGAACTCTTATATGTATAAGTAAAATAATTTAAAAAAAACAACAACATCTAAAAGAATTAAAAACGGAAAATCCTTCAACACAAACACATCAGACGAATGGAAACGACTGTCAAATTCCTCACTTTGTAAGGGCATTTCCTTATACAGAAAATTGGTGAATTAAACCTGGTTTTATAGTTACCTTAACCACTCACTTGTATGGTTGTATGGTTGTCGCATAGGATTTCATTATATTGACAAGAATATGTGAGCAAAACAACGATATAACTTGTAAAAAAGTCAAAAATTTGTGTATATCAATCATTGTAATATAACCTTATTAATCACTATCAAAATAATAATTACTTCAACAAAGAAAATGAAAATGATAAATGCACTCTATAGACAAAGTCAATGATTAAAAATGAAAGAAAAGAATACATAATTGATAATAGCAGAATGACACAATGACGGGATGTTTGAGTACCGAGCCACATCAAATGTATATACTAAGCATGGTACAATCTGCAAAAGTTATACATGTACAAGGACAAATAAAAAGAATACTATACACGTTATTAAGTAATTCAAGATTCAACATTTAATTGATTTGTCTGAAAACTTTTTTTTATCATAGATACCAGGATAAAAATTGTGTACACCTGATACACATGTCGTCTACAAAAGGCTCACTCGTGACACTGAAATCAAATTGAAAACATTTGCCAAACACAAATAACGTAATCTAACCTCTGGGGTAGAAAATCCTGGGTAATTCGAAAAATTAAAAGTTTTGTAAACATTTAATCTTTTAATTTTGATAATATTAATGATGATTTACGTCAACATAAAAGCGTTGACTACACTGCTGGTGGTGCTTTCGGGAGGAAACCTCATCAGCGTGACATCTACTCTGTGGTTGAATATCAACTCATCATATATACCAGGATTAAAACTAAGAACGTCAGACTCAGATAAAAGGTAAAAAATAAAGTACGAAGTTGAAGAACATTGATTACTTAAATTCCGAAAGTATTTTCCAAACAAAGCTATAGTAATCAATTTCTGGATGGAAAATCTTTTGTTTTCAAAAAAAATCATAATCTTTATGGTTAGGGGTGGGGCTTTCAACCGTACACACGATATTGAACGTGTTAAAAATATGGAGGTTTGCAGGACCTTATATTTCGACTGATTTATTCTGCCATGTAGAACATTTTCTAATTATCTAATTCTCCTTATTTTTTTAATGTGTTTTTTTAGTAATTTGTTACAAAATGTTCAAGGTAAATGGTAAAATCCTCATGAAATTATTGACTTGAGAAATCGTATGTAACTTTCATACAAGAGAGAGGTTAGCTAGCTAGAAACCACGTTTAATCCAACATTTTCTACATAGGAAAATGCTTTAACCTATTCAAGAATATGACAGTTGTTACCCATTCGATTGAGTGTTTGAGATTTTGATTTTGCCATTTGCTTAATGATGTCCGTTTAGAATTTCCTCGAAGTTTGGTATTTTTGTTATTTTACTTTTTTAATAAGTCAGATGGCCCAATAATCCCTACTATACCTCCATGTTGTATCATTTACTTTTTACAAGAAATAAACATTTATATCATGAAACTAAAATTTTCCAAAGATGCTTCTAAAGTAAGCCCAACCCGTCTTTTGGCAACTGAAATTACCTATTAACAGATTTTCACTGAAACTAACACTGTTGTGCATGAAATTACTTCATTTCAATAAGTCGTCATTTAGATGAATCTCAGATGCTTTGCTCGACCATCTGTGTAGGCAATAATGTAATAAATTGCATAAATGTGTTTGACATTTAATGATAATAATATAATAACATTGTTATAAAATGTTAAAAATAATTGAGCACTAAAGTTTGAATAGAGTGTTAAAAAGATAAGACAACAAAAAACCTGGTTTGAATTGATAGGATTCAAGATGTTTTCCAACGTTATTTTGAACGCGGTATTTTTAATGCTGAGTCTTGTAACCATAGCAGACGGTTATTGTTTTAGGATGTCATATGCTGGTCCAGGTATAAAAGGTAAGCTAAGTATCCATTTATATTTGACAATTGTTATATTGTTCTTTTGTGTGATTTTTTTCACATTTTGTTTTTAAATTGCATCGCTGTATTATGTTTTTTTCTCACTTTTGTTTACAGAAAAATATATACATGGTACATAACAAAATTTGGCTATACGTTTTTGCTTATGTATGATGATAGTAGTTTCTTCGATTCGTTGAAACTTAAATTCAAGCGCATGTTTGTTGAATCTATGTTAAAAGTTTAGCTTTTTGAATAGTTTGGCCTCAATCATCACTGAAAAGGTATTTATTATCTGGTGCATTAAAATACAAAGCAATGCCCTTTTCATAAGATATAGAAATAATCATAACAGCTTTATAAATATGCTAGCTACTCATTTTTTGTGGTTTTAACGTCTTGTACTAGGATATTGAAGTACATTAGTTACAAAATCATAAACTACTCTTCAAATCATCAGAAGTAAAGACAATTGTAATGTACTATTTTTTACACATTCAGACTGTATTACACAAAATGAAGTCCATGTAGAAAATGGTACATTTTATACATCATATGAGGATTGTATCAGTTGTTATTGTAACAGCGGCTTCCTGAGGTGTTGTCTGTACGTATATATCTTTAATTCAACTTGCGGGGAAAATTGTTCTTTTTTTTTGTTAAAAAGTTAAAAAATGAACACCTATCTATTTCTGGGTTGTTCTTAACAACAATTTGTGTGACCCAAAAGAGTTTATCTTTAATGGATTTTCTTAATAGTCAATGTAAATGCATATCATTTGATGTTTTATCAGCATTCGGATGAACATTCAGCAAAAAATAGTTTCAGAGTCCTCAGGCACAATTGACACAAACGAGATTTTTTATAATTTGTTTTACAGAGAAAATACATGTTTATGAATATTTTTGTTAATCGGTATATATATAACGGCAAGAAACGTTGAGATGGTCGGTTGCAGAATATATACATATGAAAATAATGCATTGTCTCTGGGTTTTGTTCTTTCCAGATTGGGAATAACTTTGGGGTATCTGCATCCAGACTGCAAAGCTGTAGAAGATGTACCCTGTTGGGAAAGGGCAGTAATGAAAAACAACGAAAACGAGCCATGTCCATATCCTTATTGAGGAAAGGGTGGTTAAAGGATATAAATATAAAATCGAAAACTTACGTTTTGTTTTTGTTCCAGTAAAAATAAAACCAAACAACAACAAACTATAACGTTGCAATTGTTGATTGTACATGTCTAACAAAACCGGGTTAAATTAACTGCTTAAAATACTTAATCACGGGTTCCGTATACTGAAGCTTGCAGAATAAGTAAAGTACACAAACATACGCATTAACGATACAAATATCATAATTACAAAAGAGCATCGAGGACCCAAAATTCCTTAAATGATTTGCTAAACACCTCTTATATAATCTAAGCCTGGGGTACAAATATCCTTAGCATTTCGAAAATTTCAAAGTATTATAAACACGCAATTCATAGAAAATGATAATGAGATATATAGTAGAATCATATTCAAAACAGTGTGGCTGTGGCCATTGATTGACGACCTAAATTATCCCATTGACTGGGACAGATTATGTGAACGTTTGTCTGTAACGATCACTGCTCACTATGTACTTGTTAAAGACACTTAAACTGTGGGGTCACCAAAGGTTCTCAACACCTAAATGAAGTTAATTCGAAAAATTAATCAGGAATAACACGATGTTATGATTCATATCAATAATATAAATCAAAACATAAAGGTTATTCCTGATTAATTTTTCGAATTATTTTATTATTGAAGACGTTAAGAACTTTGGTTACCCCACAGTTTAAATTCTATAATAAGTAAGTAGTGAGCAGTGGTCGTTACAGACAAACGTTCACCTAATCTGTCCCAGTCAATGGAAGAATCTAGGTCGTCAATCAATGGCCACAGCCACACTGTTTTGAATATGATTCTATGTAGGAATTTGACAAAAATTTAACAACAAATACAACCAAAATATACAGCAAGAAGTCAACATACGGCCGACAAAGTATTTATAAGTTTCAAAACAACAGGTCAAATTCTATATTTCCTGTAGACTTTAAAAGTTGCAAAATAATTAACGAGGACTTCATAATTTATTAGAATAAGATATCAGACAAAACACCGCATTTTTGTGTGGTTTAATGAACATCAATACTTCTTTGAAAAGCTCAAAGTCAGGTTAACGACTGTTTGGTATTTTTGCATTCGTTTGATGTATTTCAGCTTGTGATTTTGCTATTTGATAAGGAAATTATTATGTTGAATTTTAATTTTACTTTTTAAAAATATTGTTTTTTTTGCCACACCTAGGCGTCTAACATGAATAAAAAGAAGCATCTTTCATAATGTATTAACTAGGAAATAATCCAATTGCAAAGATCAAGTGATCAAATTTATATTCATTTTAACAATGATGAATATAAAACGATTCAATCATACACATACAATGGCACCTTGCATAAATAGAATACCTGTCTTATCTAAACATATAATCCAGTGCAGTCATATCAAACTTAATGCGTTGTGCACCTGATTACAGAGGCGGATCCAGAAATTTTCATACGTGGGGGCCCACTGACTGCCTAAGAGGGGGCCCGCTCAAGTCACGCTTCAGTGATTCCCTATATAAGCAATCAATTTTTTCCCCAAAAAGGGAGGACCCGGGACCCTTGCCCCCCTAAATACGCCTCTAGATTAAACCAAACATATGCCCCAGCCGAACCAAGTTCTAAGTCCCGACGAGGTTCGATTCAGACAAATTTTACTGTAATCATAAATGATTTGTTAACAATAAATATACAGCAATTGAAAACGAGAAAAACTAACTACCTGATTTATGAAAAAAAATACAATCACCGAAAAAAATTATAATATACAACAACAAACGACAACCACTAGATAAGTGGCTCCTGACTAAGGACAGTCATATACAGAATGTGACGGGGTAAACATCTAACCCTCCCTATAACCTAGGAAGGTGGTTGTAACATCTCAACACAAAATTATTTCCATTTACATGTGTATATTATTGTATAAGCCGGCTTTAGTTCAAGGTTATTTTTTTTAAATTAGTTTAACATCTAATAGCGGTATACTAATGTTGCCTTTATTTATTTACCCTTATTATTGATTTTATATTTACATTGTATCATAGATCAAATTTATTCGTTCTCGTTCAGTGTATCTTCACTAGTGTTAATATATCTTTTGATCGAGTTAAGCCATTTCAATTGATATTCTATAAGTGTCTTTACATGTTGTGCTGTTACACTATTGTTTCAGATAAGTGTGAAAGTTGGTTCCTATTAAAATGTTTCAACCCACTGCATTTATTTGTAACTGTCCTAAGTCAGGAATCTGATGTTCAGTTGTTGTCGTTTGTTGATGTGGTTCATATGTGTTTCTCGTTTCCTCCGACTTTCTTAGAATAGCCCGTTGGTTTTCCCGTTTGAATGGTTTTACACTAGTATATTTTTGGGGCTCTTTATAAATTGCTGTTCGGTGTGAGCCAACGCTCCGTGTTGAAGACCATACTTTAACCTATAATGGTTTACTCTTACAAATTGTGACTTGGATGGAGAGTTGTCTAATTAGCACTCATAAATACATCTTCTTATATCTATTAACAGCACACAAACTACAAAATCAGTTGGAAATCGCTTTACACATTATATCGATAAACTTACAAACACAACTAACATAAATACAGAAACTTTAAAAAAATATATCTAGGTTGTATATACATTTTGTCACATCAAGACAACTTATCTATTTATAGCCCTATACTTGGTTGTTATTAACCCTATCCTTTTGTCTCCGATGGATATTTTTTAACTGGCAATCATACCACACTCCTGTTTGGATACCTATATGATCTCTTTACCAACGTCACCTCGAACTATCATTCTATCACGATCCTATCACAAACACAAATGATAAACCGCAAGGTTAATATCTTTAAAAAATAAATTTTGGAACAAAATGAATACCGTTTCAGATCTTTAATGTCATGTTCGGTCTCTTTTGATCATGTCATAAGTTGACCAGAAATCAACAGTATTGCTTTATACATGTACAAACAGTTTTTCAGTTTTATTTTTAGAAAAGTAAAAAAAAACCAATAAAAATACAAACTCAAGGCAATTATAAAAAGGAGAAGTCTATACAAACTGACAAACGGTATCGACCAACTGATTGAGTGGAAACAAGTGGAATATGCCTGACTTGGATTTTCGAAGAATTGCCTTTAATGCAAGCGGTTACTCCCAATTATCTGACAGTTGTTTATAATCTGTTAAATTAGTAAAACTAGACTAAAGACGCCAACAAAAAAACATTGTGTGTGTAGTTGACACTAAGACAACGATAAAAATGTTTTTTGAGGTCGATAGTACGTACTTTATATTGCAAACACTATCCAAATAAAGTCCGAATCGCAACCCTGGAATCAATTGCAACTGGAACACCTAAAGTGAAAAACACAATACCGGGATGCATAATTACCCTGTTACGTCAAAAGTCATTTGACCAAACCTAGTCTCTATATTTTTCTCCAGAAACGTATTAAAAAGTCCGAGTAGCAGCTGCAAGTTCTTGAATATCGTATGAGGTTTGAAATTGAAAGAAGGGAGATCATCGAGGATCAAAAGTTCCTATAAGTTTTGCCAAATACAATTAAAGTAATTTATTTCTGATGTAGAAAAACCTTAGTATTTCAAAATGATATAGTTTTGTAAACAGTTAATTTATAATTATGATCATATCAATGATAATTCATGTCTACACAGAAATGATTACTACTAGGCTGGTGATACTCTCGGGAATAAAGACTCCCCCAGCAGTTGCATCTACCCAGTGGTTGTAAATAAATTAATCTTGTTACCAGAATTGAAATTTCGTATTTGCGCAGACGTGCGTTTCATCTACAAAGACTAATGAGTGACTCTCGAATAAAGAAATGTTAAAAGGCCAAATATAGTACGAATGGTGAAGATCATTGAGGACCAAAAATCCCTAAAAGTTTTGCAAATACAACTAATATTATCTATTCCAGAAGTGCTGACTACTGGGTAGATGATACCCTCAAAGAGATACAGGAAGTTACCATGATGTTTTTATGATTAACTTAAATAAGAACTTTGAAAAATATTAAGTCAAACATCTAGATAGGTACACACTATAAAGACATGAATGTTTATCATTATTTAAATGTTGATAACAAAATGAGAGAATGTTATATATCCATATCTTTTACTAAAACAATTGTCGTTAAAATAGCATAAAGCATCGCAGCCTAAGGGTTATGGAACGGGTTGAAAATTCGTGTGCTTATGGTACATCGTAATTGCGTCTGAATGCAGTTCTCAAAACTCATATGCCAATTGTAAAAATAAGAATTAGTAAATAGTGATGCCATCAAAAAAGAAAAAAAACAGAAAACGTATATACTAAATAAGCTATCGTTTTTATTGCATGTAACTTTTGTAACAAAATAAAACAAAACACAGTAAACATAGTAAACAAAACAGGATGAAATACAGTGAAGGGAAAAAAAGAAGAACAATTGTTAAGCGCTATTCGAAAGGTGACCATCAACAAACGAAGAAAACAAAAATTTTGATTTAAAAAATACTTGAACAATATCATTCCTTTGTCTCCCAATATGAAAAAAACAAAACAAAACCAGATTTCTTTCTGACTATGCATGATCTGCTAATAAAGCCAAGTATAACTTAAAAGCAAAGTGATATTTGGCATACAAAAAATGTCAGAATATAAGATATGTCCATTTGATGGCCAAGTCCCAATGTTTGAATGAAATGGTATCTCAGCATTGGTAAAGTACTTCAACGGTTGGTCGTCACAGCTCTTGGGAGGTTCCGTGTGTAAAAATCCTATAATAAAAGAACAACCCAGATTAATTGTTTTGGTATTTGAATTAGCGTGTTAATATATTAGAAAAAAATGTTATCTAACCTGACACCCTTTAAACTACTCGGTAGTTTAAATTTATTGTTTCCATGTTATCATTTAATCTGTAATGTCTCTGTTTTAACACAAATACACAGAACTTCTAATCAACGTTTGATTTTGATTAATAAAAAAAAAAAAAATTTTTATAATACACTTAAAATATTTTTGTATACAATGATGCATTTTGTATTTTTCATTATGGTCTTTTCACTTCCATAGATACACAATTGAGCACTACTTCAACACGTATAAGCATACTATGTATTATAAAAAAAATTTAAATCACTGATATATTTACATTTCATAATTATGCATCAATTGCATTTTTTTTATATTTGCACAAGTTTTTATATCTAAAACATTTTGTTATTCACTAGATATAATTTTGATACTTGTTTTTATAAAGATGTTTCAAAAGAGGGACGAAAGATACCAGAGGAATAGTCAAACTCATAGATTGAAAATAAACTGACAACGCCATGGCTAAAAATAAAAAGTCAAACAGACAAATAATAGTACAGAAGACACAACATAAAAAACTAAAGACTTAGCAACACGAACCCCACAAAAAACTTGGAGTGATCTCACGTGCTCCGGTAGGGTAAGAAGATCATGCTCAAAATATTGTCAAGGAATGGCATTTATGTTTTTATGATCATTTCCTACATAGAAATACTATAAATAGAATTATGTTTTGCTTACCGTTGTTACAAATTAGTTAGTTTCTATCATACTCTAACGACTGGTACTACTCCATGCAAAGCTTTAGAATTTGCTAATTTTGTATAACTCGTAGAGAGGCCAGTCATCAGAGGTAATGGTGCTTTGTATTCCTTCATTGAGCTCATAATTGTTCTACTCTTGAGTAATCTTTCCACGATTCTGTCCACCTGTGCTTTAGGTAGTTTTCTGTAAGAAGCGTATCCAGATTTATCAGGTTCCATAACGTCATCCCTACATCTTAATTTGTCTAAGTTTTCATCCGAAACTCCAACCCTGGCAATGGTCGTTCGTTGAAGTCTGTTGACCATCCACTAACGTCATGACGGGAGAATGATCGTAGCGCTGGATTCCGTGGTACTAGGAAAGTTCCATTCATTTGATTTTGAAGGATGTTTCTCCTAAATGATGTATTTTCCCTTTTTAACCTTAGCATATCGAAGTTCGGTAGTCTGGATTTCTGTACATCATGCTTAAAGGACTTCCACTATACATATATCGTACATCATTGTCTAAGACGTATCTATGTGTAACGTGAAAATTGTCTCCCATCGTTTCCTTTTACACGTTTCGGACAACAAACTAAAACGAACCTACTGTGGTGACCAAACTGAGAATTGTAAAGTGCCTAACAATCGATTCCCCGCTCAATTTATACCTCAATCTTTAAACAAAGGTAAATTTACGCATCAAGTACAAAATTATAGATAACTCCTGTTTTATGCTTGATAATAGTTGATCTGATTTTGGAAGATTAATCTCGATAATCCAGTCCGGAATTGTAATTTATGCGTCGGTCGCAACACCACCAAACAATAATATTTAGTATAGGATCAACAATTATAGAAAATATTGTTTCTGTTAAATTTAAATAAGATCCAAGACCGATAAAAAATATTTGTCTTTTGAATAAGAGACCTTTAACCATAGATAATAAGATAATGCTGAATTATTATATTCCAGATGACATTGTATCAAAAGCTATTTAAGTAATGGGTCCTGTTAGTTTATTTATATTAGTATTAAGTAAAACTCTCTGTTAAGTTTGTTTTATTAAAATACACAAATGCATTTAAATAATATCAAATCATAATAAATAGATACTCAATAAAAGAATTTATAAAATAAAACCAATTGAGTTGAAATTTAATTAACTACGTTTATCATGCGTTCTAGTAAACCCCATAAACTACCCTCTTACTGATGCTACCCCCTGTTGCTAATTGATCACAAAAGGAAGATAAAGATCAAAATAATCAGAATTCAATCGAACTCGCTTCGTCAGATCTCATCAAATATAAGATATAAGACATGTGCCTGAATGTTTTGTCTATTACCTCTAGTATCATTTTGGTAAATAATGATTCGACGAAATCTTGAAATTTGCTTAGCTCATTGTTTAAACTATCAAATTTAAGATATTGTCCCTTTAATATCTTTTGTATGCTTTCATTTACCTTTTACTTGCATAATTTAGTTGACTAGGTGTATTTAATAAGGATTAAATTTCTGTTTTATTTTCTTTAATATTGCATCCACAGAATACAAATTCATAAAAACCAAGGATTAGGCCTTTTATGAAGGAACCACTTTTTCAACTTGAAATTCCACAGAGATTACTAAACATTGATATAATACCGATATAAATCCACAAAAGGTTTCTTAAAAGAGATAAATGTAGGAAATAGTGGTATGTTCTGTGTATTTGAAGACTTGAGACTATATTTTATTAACCTTAACATTGAAGACTATGATATAAATACTATGATAATAATTCTAGCAATATTAATTATGTTGTTATGCATTGGATAATGACATTTTGGATTATAAATCATTAATTGATGTTAAAAGAGAGGCGGGAAATATCAAATTGATATTCCATCTCATAAGTCGAAGAAAACCTGACCACGCCATGGTTAAAATCTAAATCTAAATATTTGTAACTGCAAAAATGCATATTGAATATATAAGTTGGAATGTCTATCAAGGAAATATAAACATACATACGCCGTGGCTATATTGACAGTATGATTATGTCAATGACATCAAATGATGGAAAAGGCAGAATAATAGACAATGAATCGGAGTCTTTGATAACGTCTTGTCGAATTTCATTGAACATATTTTGCGATTTAATCGTTTTGACTCTCATATAAAAAAGAAGATGTGGTATGATTGCCAATGAAACAACTGTCCACAAGAGACCAAAACGACACAGACATTAACAACTATAGGTCACCGTACGGCCTTCAACAATGAGCAAAGCCCATACCGCATAGTCAGCTATAAAAGGTCCCGATATGACAATGTAAAACAATTCAAACGAGAAAACCAACCGTTTTTTTAGCTTAAGGAAATATTCTGCATTAAAGTTAACTTCTTGTCACTCATATGATCATTTTAAAATGGCAAACTGTAAGGATATTAATGAGAACAAGGTCCAAGTATATATCGTTTATCATGGTGTACAGTGATGAAACATTCATTGAGACAAGAGCTGTAGAGGCTTGGACAGGGTTTGGGTTTCATTTTATAAGGTATACACTGGCATTTTGTAGTTTACGGCAATGTCCAACCGAAAGGAACAAAAATATCAAATGTTGAATCCGTAAGTTGGACCTCTGCCTTCTCACATGCAAAATTGGCGTATCAACTAAATACTTATCATCTGTCAATCATAATACTTCTTCAGATCGAATTTCGAATTGAAAAGTTAGATATCTGATTTTCGATTTCCATACGACATCAATTTTGCTATGTCCAATGACTTTTTTGTTTTTTGCTGGTATATTACTTCAAAGGAAAGGGGAAAATTAATTTTACGGAAACAGAATTTTTACAGTCACAGGATGTTGTGTAAAGTATAAGATGATAGTCAAGACAGTATTTGATCATTCTTCATACACTTTTTTAAGTTCTTAACCAGATGCGCATTTCATAAGTGATGCTCGAGGTCCATCAATTTGAAAAAATCTAAACTTATGTGCTGATGAAATATGAAGTAATATAACAAAAATACCAAACTCCAAGGAAATTCGGAACAGAAAGTCCCTAACAAATAATTTAATTTTGGATACAACACGTCTACTGATTGGCTGACGTTATTTTGTTATGAGCCCATAGACACAATTTAGTCATGTGACCGTGACGTAACAACGTTTTTTCATGGTTTTCTACGGTTTAAAATGGAATTTAGAACTAAATTATAAGAAATGACTGCAATAATTTTTCTGTCTATTCGAAACAACATAAAAATGTGGTGCACACTGTTAAATAACCCACTACGCGCGTTATTCAGTGTGCACCAAATTTTTTATGTTATTTCTTCATAGACAGAAAAAATATTACAGTCATTCATAAATAACAAAATCAAAAACTCAAACACATCAAACGAATGGAAAACAACTATCATATTCCTAACTTGGTACCGTCATTTCCTTATGTAGAAAATGGTAGAATAAACCTGGTTTAATAGTCATAATCTTATAGTTTAATTTCTTTGGTTTAAAGAGAACATTTGTAAGATTTGAAACCAATTTCAGACATAAAGAATAACCTACAATTGATACTTTAAAGAAGGTTTAAATCAAACTAAATACAAACAGCCTTGACTGGGAAAATGCCAATTATTGCATTTTTTGGTATCTGATTTTAACACGCGTGCTCTTCTCATTAAATAAGCCTTGATAACTTGAGAATATTTTTACCGTTCAAAATGAATAATCTAGCACGTCAACACCTATTGTTTTAATTAAATCACTTTGGATCTTAAAATTTATGCCAGGTCTTTTAACATTGTTCCAGTCACAGGGTGTTGTGTGATTTTTCTGATATGTAAAGTATAAGATGGGAGATAAAGACGGTATTTGATCATTCTCCACACACGAATCTAATATATGATCAGACCATTTAGAGCGGAACTTTAACACTTGGTAGATAAGTTATCTATTGTTAACTGGTAAAGACAATTTTGTTTAAATACGATACAACTCTTCCAGTTACAGAATTGTCTTGTGTAGACTTTTATTGACGAAACAGTCCGACCGTACTTAAAAGGTTACATAATGTATACATACAAGTTTCTCATTGATAGAATTAAAAGTGAAAAACCATGAGTCTAAGTGTACTTAAACCACAAGAGCCTCTTTGTTTTCACCATATGACCAATAATGCATTTTGAGAAATACATTGTAACATATCAGATTAATTTTATAGACGGCATTCATAGAGATGTCCTATGATGTTCATACTCCGTGACTTCATTGGTGATTGTTTTTAAAAAATATTTGAATCAATTATTATATTGCAAGGGTTCTAATGCTTTGTTTACACACCAGGTATATAAATTGTTAAACAAGTGCACATCATCAGTTCCAATAAATGGAGGAAATAAAATGTGTTATTCTTACAACAAAGGCATTACAATATAACAATATATGTCCTTATAAAGCCTTTGATTGGCTAAACAAAACACTACGTTGTCATTTTGACTTATTAAATCAAGTTTATTGAGCTGCCATAATGTAAAGTTTGCATAATTCAAATATAAACAATATTACACTGTCAATAAAATGTATCTTTGTAAATCAAATTATATTCTGCTTTCAAACGGTTTTGGTTGGAATTAACCTTTCCAATGCATGCAAAATAAGGTTTAGAAGGAAAAAATTGTATACATAAACTAAGTGCTACTCAACAAATAGTTATCAAAAGTACCAGGATTATAATTTAGTACGCCAGACGCGCGTTTCGTCTACATAAGACTCACAGTGACGCTCATATCAAAACAGTTAATAAAGCCAAACAATACAAAGTTGAAGAGCATAGAGGATCCAAATTCCAAAAAGTTGTGCCAAATACGGCTAAGGTAATCTTTCCTGGGACAAGAAAATCCTTATTTTTCAAAAAATTCAAAGTTTTGTATCAGGAAATTTATATAAATGATCACATAATTGATATTCATGTCAACACCGAAGTGCTGACTACTGGGTGGTGATACCCTCGGGACGAAGACGTCCACCAACAGTGGCATCGACCCAGTGAAATGGTTAAAATTCTGCGCTGTCCATATACTGATTGCCCACCATTAATAGTTTCCAAATGGCTATTAATTTTGTGATATTATAGTTCGTTTCTGTGTGTGTTACATTTTAATGTTGTGTTTCTGTTGTGTCGTAGTTCTCCTCATATATTTAATGTGTTTTTCAGTTTTAGTTTGTAACCCGATTCGTTTTTTTCAATCAATTTATGAATTTCGAACAGCGGTATACTAATGTTACCTTTATTTATTCCACCCATACTTTTTTTTATATCTCAGTTGACACTAAATGATATATAGTGCATACACGAAAAAATCGTACTTGTTTAAAGCTGATGAAAAATTTATGTAGGTATGAATCTTTTATAAGATTTTAAGATGATCTTTGTTGAAACTATATTTGGTCATGGTTTCTTTTCCAAAGAAATTATAAACTAACGAAACTTTTTAAAAATAGTAAAGATGTTAAGTTTTTTTTAGTGCAACTTCTCACCAACGTGTGGTATACTGGTAATTTATTATTTATACCACTTCAATAATTACAACATATATGTTACGCATTAGTTTAAAGTCTAATGAACCATTTAGTAATTCCAACAAAATAATGTGGTACATCACCTTAGTTTTTTTTTGGGGGGGGGGTGGGCTTAAAATATTTGTCAAGTTTGTATTTTTTATATTCTTGAGTTATCTTAATAAGTATGACTGTCCTCTGGTATCTTTCGTCTCTCTTTTACTGAAAAATGCTAGTAAAAGAAATTTAGTAATACAAAGCCCTTTCCATTTAACCTTAGATATAAATATTAAAGTAGTCAAAGTTGTTATTTTTTATTCTTGAGTTGGATCTTAAAAGTATGATGCAAAACATTAATATGTCGAAACAATTCAGGTTTGTGGATTAGCAAAAACAAAAATAAAAAGTTAAAATATACAGGGCAACATTTTTGGAAGTATTTTTATAATTAAATACCGTTCGGTGAAAACAGAAAAGAATTTGTAATTGGTCTGCTGATGGGCCATATATGAGTTGTCAAAACTGACAATGCAGCGACAAAATTTAAAAATAGACAAAAAAACAACAGAAGTCTTCCAAACACAACATAGAAAAAAAGATATGAGCAACATGAATCTCACCAATAACCAATCTAACAGTATGTTTACTGAAAGGTAAGTCGATAATGGTCCCCTACTGTGGCACCCATCGTGTTGTAAGTGCACATTTGAGGAATCTCACTCAACTCTCAGAAACAAAGTATCTGTATTACGAATACACAAAACACAGGAGATTCAGGTGTATATTTTTGATTGTCGCATCGAAACCTTAACTATCCAGCTCATTTGCAGAAACTGTATGAACGTTTTCAATCAATATGTCTGATATGTATTGTAGTTTTTCAAGTGCCTATCTAAATTCTTTTGATTGATTACTAGTAGTTAAGTTAATTAGACAATATATGTAAAACACACATTGATGTTTCTATAGATTGATTAAAGACTAAATGATTCATAGATAACATTTAAAATGACAATTGTATATTGTAAATCGCAGTGCATTGATATATGTACTAAGGCATATACATTCTACATCATGTTAAATATCTCTCATGTAGGTAATTTGAAGATCCAAATTTTACTGTCGTTAGATTGCCGATTGGGTAAAATAACTTAAAGTAACCAGAGGGAATAATTTGAAAATTACTTTTTTCTCTCGCCTTTTCTTCAAGGCCCGGGTGTCAACAAATCGTGATTTAGGAATGTCAGACACATAGGGCACAAAAACGTATTATGTAATTCATTAATTAAAAAAGAAACAGGGACAGTCTACACCATACTTTACTCGAAGTATTTCTGGCAACTTGTAGGCTAATATGTCCCCTTTTCTGTAATCTGACAGATCATATTCGACCGATCATCTGTCAAATCAATCAGTGATAATCATATCTTAATCAGCTGGCAAAACTAAATTTGCGCATTAACACTAGCTAGACAATGATCATGGAAATGTTCCAAAAATGTCAAGGATTTTACTAGAGAGAATTGCACAGCAAGGAGGACGGTAGGGTGGAAATGTTCTTATTATGTAATTGCGTCATGAATTGTTAATAATGCGGAGTTTATATTGTGATAATTCTCCCGTAAAGCCATAAATTCAAGTTTAATTTGTGCCCCCCCCCTTAATGACTGAGAGTTAAAGCCATAAATGTAGACTGTTGCATTTGCCAATAATATTAACTAAATCTAGGAGCTCCATGAATGTTGGTGTTTGAATTTGTGTCATTCGAATTTTCGAGATGTTCCGAATAAGGAATACATACTAAATTAAGAATAAAGTGGATTGATAGAAGTTTTCAAACCTTGAATAATATTATTTCAAAATATGATAGTATTTATTCATTTATTATAAATTCGTCGCATGGTTTTATCTAACCATGCGTTCTTTTTGGCATATAACTATAAGCCCCTAACGTGTCAATCAAGCCTTTTGCTCTTTTCACTAAAAAGTGATCACCAGTTATAAAAAAATACCCATGACTTTTTTGTGTGAAATGAACAGATGGCTTTCAAATGTTTGGATTTGAGCATTCCTAATACCTGTATTGATAAATCCAGAAAAGCGTTCCGGCTGAACGAAATTTTGATAGCATGTTTATTTCCATTCCCTGCAATCTTTTGACTTCACTTTTGAATTTTGCAACGTGCATGTGATCTTGACAGTTTTGTGTTACATCTCTGCATGGTTATATTTTACCAGTATTACCATTGCAAAAGTTATCCTCATCTACGAACCAGTGTCCCCATGTCTTTGCGTTTGAAATTTTAATACTAGTACCAATTAACCAGTTATTATTTACGATAATAGGTTGCGAATTATTGCGTTTTAATTCTGGTAAATTGTACCATTTGCCATCTGCAAATAATTCTAGTGATAAATATTTTGGTCTAATCCCTCTAAATCTTTTCCTGACTAGACCAGACAGATAAACCTGGTCATTCTGTTCTTCACTAATTGTCTTGTTTGATGGCATTGACGAAATCTTGTTATCTAGAGAACTTAACCTGTCATCCAGCATTTTCCATAATTCTTTTGTTCTTATAGTTGGAAACATATAGATAAAACCACCTGCAACAAGGTTTGGTCGGCTAGAAACATGAGATACCAGTATATCGTAGCCTTTTTCTTTGGACAACAGTGGTATTGGGTTATGGAACCATACTGCATCTACTTCAAACAACAGAAGCTCTACATTGTCGAGTAACAGCTTCAAAACAATATGTGACCGGAAGTTGAGTAGTCTGATATAGCCAGCATGACTATATTCCTGTTCACCTTCAAAAGACTTGCTCGACACAGCAACTACTTTCACATCTGACCAAAGATTCTGAATTTTATTTCTTGTTTCCATATCGGTTGTGAGAATCAATACCTTAAATTTTAAGAATTTGTACATTTTATTTTCACAATAAATTTAACACTGAATTATACACAGATGAAATGTTGTTGTTCTAAACAACCAGTGATTTTATCATTGAAGGCTGTATTTTGTTGAATCAAAAAATCATGTAGTGTTTTTACTGAAACTATTGGATTAATTTGCAATATTGATGTTTTATTAATATTTGTTTATATCTAGAATAGTAGCTATTATATTGATCTAAAAAGAATAATTACAAAAATACTCCGTGGAAAATTCGAAACGGAAAGTCCCTAATCAAATGGCACAACCAAAAGTACAAACACTTCAAACGAATCAGGGATAACAAATATTCCTGTCTTGGTACAGGAATTTGATAGTAACTAAAACTTTGAAATATATCAAATATGTAACTTAATCAATTATCAGAGGTCGACTTAACATTATATTACAATATGTTGTGTCTCGTCAGTTTAAATGATCTTGCATTAAGATTTGGTCAAAGGAAACCAGTATAACAATTTTCGAACATGTAAACTTCAATATATCCATTACAGTCAGGATTCTACTTCGTCAAAATCATCTCCCCATTATGCCAGTTCATTTTCACAATCGTAGAAATGGAAGCCATTGTAGGGATGACGCGCTGCCAATTTTGCTCTTGGAAACCGATAAATTTATCCATATTGCACCATTACGATCCTTATATGCCAGATGTATTTTAAAAGACAAATGTATCAGCTAGTAAATGAACATCAGTTAAAATGATCTTTTCTGGCTTGATTCAACTTAAAACTATTGTCTGATCGGTTGTCAGGTGGAATTTTCGAAAATTCATAAACATTTAAAAAAAACTCTAATTAAATATTTCGTGGAAGGGCAGACTGGATTTTTTTAGTGGTTGAAGACTATAAACCCTATTTATCACACACACATTTTGTTTTATTCGAAGATATGCATTTTCAACATTCAACTTGAAAGACTGTCGTCAAGTACTTTTAGTAAAAAAAATAGTTATTCGAACACACCTACTCTGTTTTTGTGATTCATTAGATAGGTATTTCACTTGACCCATATATTTCATCTTTTAGCACTGTGATTTTTTTATGTTCTAAAGTCAACCTGTAGCTTTGATATAAAAATGATAGAATCTAAAACGAGGCGATATATGACATATTCTTGCTATCTCTTTTCGATACAATTGTTACCCGTTTTTGGAATTTTTTTTTTAGTCACATAATGGAAGGGCAGACACGAAAATTACTGAACTAATAGATTGATATATTTTCGATCCGTGTTAATTTTTTTTTTATTAAATCAGAAGTTATACATTTTCTACATCCAACTTGAAATATACCTATGTCGTCGATTTGATATCTAATTGTTCTGATTCTTTTGTTCTATTTCAACCGGGTTTCCGACTGATTATAAGAGCATAAAAAATATCAAACTGTATACGTATACTTACTGGTGAATGAATACCCATGTGGTTTGTATTACAAAGCCAACTACATACAAATGGAAAGAAAGCTCCATTTACTAATGTCACCAAGAGGGGTTTGACATTCATACGCTTGGCAATCCCTAAAACTTCATCCATTGTTTGGCTTCTTTGTTCCGTATATTCTTTTCTAAAGGATAACTCTTTATTTCGGTTGATACTAAGATTAAATGCAAATATCAGTAACAATACGGACACGTGAAAGACAGAGAAATAAACCAAAACATTCGAAGAAATTTTCCGCATTTTTCTTTTTCATCGTAAAGTCTGAAAAATAAAAAAAAAACGTATATCTCGTTGCTTTATTAAAGTCAAATATATTTGCTTCTTTTAAGAAGCAATATATTTTCTTTTAAATTTGTTCCTTGAATTTATTTTGAAGATTGATGAAGAAAATAAATACAAATCAGACCTGTACCATGCATTACATTGCATTAGAAGTTTCACGTTTTGGATCGTAATCATACGCATATACACATTTTTTATTCATAACTTGCAAATGTCAGTTTAAAGATTGATCAATGAATAATTACTTAAGTAACATCCAGTGGCAAATATTTCATGCATATTTGTAACGAGAAAAAATAACAATAAATACATTCGGAAGTTTGGAAAGTAAGTCAACCAGGGTGAACGGCGGAACTTTTTCACAAAACCAGCTTTACATTTTTTAAATTCTAAGGCTTTCTTACCTTAGGAATATATAATCTATAATATATAATATATAATAACTGTGTTTGGCAAACTTTTATAAATTGTTGGTCCTCAATACGCTTCAACGTATTACTTTATTTGGCCTTTTTAACTATTTTGTATGCGAACGTCACTGATGAGTCTTTTGTAGACAAAACGCGCGTCTGGCGCAAATACAAAATTTCAATCATGGTATGTATGATGAGTTTATTAGAATGTGCACGTGTCAATGGGGAAAAAAACTATGTTTGATGGGACCAGACATTTTGCAAATTGCCAAAAGTAACATAAGGACCTCTAACACAGTTGTTTCAATGATTATATGAACGCTAAAGAGTGCACTATCTTAGCAAAAATCACCAGATTACCAAAAATCACCAGATTACCTCAGTCTGACCGGATGTGGCTGTGTATTTACACATACCGCATAGCCTAAGGGTCCTCTCTTTTGGATTAATTTTAGGGGGATTCAGCCCTTTGGTTTTGGTTCAATATGTATATCTTGGCGCAATAATATAGAAAATAAAGAGACTAACTAAGGTCTACGTCTTCTATATAAGATTCCTTTGAGATCAATTATTCAAGAATTCTTATTCGTTCCATCAATAAATGAAAAGTCTGGATGTATAAAATCAATACTTACAGTTTGTAAATGGCCGACAAAAAATAAGTGTGTAGCAAATAAGAAGATACAATATAAGTATTTTAAATGACTGCACACTTTGTTTTAAACACATTAATTTAATATTAAATGTATTCGAGTGTTAGAAGTCATAGTTGTATGGTGTACAATCATTTTGATGTCTACTTTTCGTAATGTGTAATATTGTGTTTCAATCAGCCAATTTGCAGCAAACGATTTAAAATTCAGTTAAGAACTAAGACCCAATTTTGGGATATAATTCAAAATTAAGGCTTACAAGTTTATATCTTACATTAAATAAAAAAATAACTACAACTTTAAATTCGTAAATTAGGCAATCGTCATTTCAATAAACACTTGACATGATAAACCACACAATCATGTCGCTATTGACAATCATGGAGAGGAATCTGCTTACTATTCTGGTGCACTCTGTTGAATCCGCGGGTCGTAGTGAATTTGCTCTAATATTTAGTTTTTTGCATTCTAATTTATGTATAGCAGATGTTTGTGCTTTCTTTTGTAGTCATGTCATAGGCCTCTGTTTCAAATGGCTATTAGTATTCATGTTTTGTAAGCTTGCATCTTTTGTTTCGTTTTGATTGATACGTTTGAAGTTCATTTTTATGAACAAAGTATGTTCCCTTTCTCTTTTTGTTATAAACGGTTTATATTTGCCAGCCTTTATAGTCATGATATTGCTGATATCCCTGTGTTCTTGTTGCCAAGTTATTATATCTAGTTTTTCTTGAATAACGGTTAACTTTGTGTGCATTTTTGTTCCAATGGTATCGTCATCCTTTTTTCTTGGTTCCTTTTTTTTTGTACAATATATAATTCAAACATAACGTAGTGCGCTATTGTCATTGAGTAGATAGCATTTTTTTTTATCTGGATACAGTTGTAAGGGAAATCACTCGTATATAAGATGACAGTGCTTTTTTATATTTTGGTCGATCAGTTCTAATTAAAGAAGATAATAGAAATACGTAAAGAAAAGAATAATGATAATTGGTTTAAAGATAAATGTAATTCAGAGGGCCATATTTTTCATCGAGTCCGAAGCCTCTTTTTTTGACCCATGCATGTATTTCTCAAAAGATGAATTCAGTTACTAAATAAAAAAATTTAAAAATTAAAATAATGGAATCTAAAGCGAAATCTGATATTGTCATTTTTGATTTATACGTTAAGAAATTAAAGCACGAGTTTCAAACGGAATGTAAAATGTGTACACAGCTTGCTTCTTTTATTTTCTAGCATACTAATGATAGTAGTTAGGGACGACATCAAAAGTTCAATGAAGGATAAAAAACTTAATTCAAATAGTTTTTTCACTGACCCCCTACCCTCCTATTAACTTAATTTGGGAAAAATTGATTGACCCATATGGATATATGTAAAAATCAATGTCGGATAACCAAATCTTGCAGCAGTTCAACCCCCCACCCCCAAACTATTTGAATTAAGTTTTTTATCTTACATTGATCTTTTGATGTCGTCCCTTATAAAAAGAATTTAAAGATACGTTTGTCAGGGGTAGAAATTAAGATCAGCATCTATTAGTAGTAATATAATATTATAATAGTCCTAGATAGATTAATGATATGCAACATATCTATGGTATAAGGTATTCAGAAAAACAAAACAATTTTGGACATTAAACAAGTTACCATGGCAACAAATTATGACTTAATTTGCATATTTTGTCAAATTTCGTGATTTTCTTTGTTTTTCATCAAATTTTTAGTATATTTTAGATTGAAAAAGTATGTGCGCACCCAAGAAACAACTTTATATTTAGTGAGATTTTGTCAATAGTTATAATAAAGCTTCTGTTAAATTATTTTGTTGTTTCTTGGCTGCGCACGATGCTTCCACAACAGAATTAAAGATAGAAAACTGCATAAATTCTGTATTTTTCATCATTTTTGTGAAAACAGTACACATTATGACGTAATTGTGACGTCATCACATAACAATCTTAATGTTTTTCATTGATATTTCTTGACCCTATGCATTTCTAAACATTATGTGCCAATTTGAGAAAGTTATCAAACATTTTATTTTCTTGGGCCAAAACCAGGCCTTAATGCCCCTACTCCTTTAGTATCGTCATCACAAAGGCAGCTCATGCCAAGAAATTGCCTCCATTGAAATTTTGCACACATCCAATAGAGCAAATAACATGAATGATTATTATTGAGCAGTTGATATATGGCCGTGTTCTTAACGACCCGTGCAACCGGAATTTTTAGCGAGGATTTCTTGGCCTGTAACAGATAGAAAACTCAGGGTAAGAATTTATAAAACAGGCAAGGGGCAGTGGCAAATATTTCATGTATATTATGAACACAGAGAAGATAACCCGGCACCATTTGCCAATATTTTTTTCATCCTTGTGCCTTTGGACTTGATCTTGAATTGCAGTTTCACTTTCCATATTCGGTATTCATTCTAATGTAAGCTCCACGTGGCAAAAATCACGTGATGCAGGAATATTGTATCTTGGAGTTAGGCTATTTCTTTCTTTTTGGGCGGGGACGCCAAGCAGACAACATGTATGTTTTATAACGCATCCGTATATTTTCTTATTAAATGAAGAAAATTACTGGTCCAGTCCATGGATGATAGATCGGTTAGAAAGCAAGGTTTTAATTTTAATTAGATTGGAAAGCTTAATTTGAGAGTTGAAAACGGAGAGCACGAAAAAAAAAAGGGGGGGGGGGTAAATCTTCGACAGGGAATATTTCTATCTTATGAACTCTACATAAGAAAGTTTTTTTTTTATATTTTTTTCAAAAAAAGGAAAAACAAATGTAAGGCAAATTGTGAATGGTCTTTCTTTTTTTCTCACGTGAGGTTATCTTGCATATATCTGGTTTACCGCCAAACCGAGCACATGTCTTTTGGTTGTTTCTGTCACTGGGTGGCTGTATCATTGACGTTTATCTCATATTTTCATATTGAAGCACAATGCACACGTAAATATTGTTTTAGAACATGGATTTAGAGTTTCATGTCATTCATAATAAAGCAAAGAAAAGCAAAAAAAAAAAAAGCGACTAAATAGAAAAAGACGAAATGATCTGATTTTCTGTACCTCAAATGTTTTAACTGACAAAAATATGTCTTCACTGGGAACTCTGGAGCTGAAACCTACACTCTTCAGGTTAGCAGGGACAATACTCTGTTTTAAATTTTGTCATTTTTGCGCATGGGGTCGTTTAAGACCCTGTCAGTGGTTCAAAGTATTGCTTGTCAAAGACATTTCTACTAAGTTGACGAATGCTTTATTTGAACAGGGACAGCTCTATTCATTTTCAGAAATTTTGCAATCTTTTGACATAGAAAACACCCTTTTCTATTTAATATAGATATTCTACATTATAAGTTGTCGACTTTAAGTTAGTAATGGAACTTGGATAACTTTGAAAAGTTTAAGATAAAAAAAAAGTTTAATTTGTTATACAACTTTAACAAAAGGTTGCCACATATGTAATATGAAGGACACACCAACCTTTAATGATAGTCCCCTTCTATGTTGCCTTATCCTGGGAAATCTTATATATCTTCTTAATATTTAATGGTTTCCCTTAAAACATCTAACAAAAGTTTTAGATAGTTCTGCTTAAAAGTCCATCTTATCTTCTTATTATCTGAAATTATTAAATATTAAGTTTTTTCATGTCCAGCGGCACATATTACAGTGTTATCCGGATTCATCGTTATACAATTTGAGAAAAACTGCTACTGTCAAATTCAATTTCCATTAAATAGATTCGTGTTTAACAAAACTATGATCTGATGTATTCATTGTTGGTCTTTAATGCCACTTTTATCATTATTTGTTATTTCATGGCGCCCAGCTGTTTTTGAGTGTAGAAAAATGAGACGCCCGGAGAGAACCACTGACCTTCGGCAGGGAAACTGTCAATCCTAGTAAATTAAGATTGGAGTCGAACTAAGCTAACACGTGTAGGGTTCGAACTCTGAAATAAGCAGTGAAGTAGTAATTTTTAATAACGAAAGAAACTTGTTTTTCACTTTATCCAGTTTTCGTTTGATACATACTTTTGTTTTCTATTATTCAAATTAAAAAAAAACCAAAAAACAAGACGTTTTAAAAACGAATTTAAGAAAACAAGGAAGCCGAGTGCATAGTTCTTTCAAACATATTCTTTTATCGTTGGGAGGCTGTGTCGTCGTAACAGATAGAAAACTCAGGGTAAGAATTTATAGATCAGACATGGGGCAGTGGCAAATATTTCATACATATTATGAACACAGAGAAGATTACCCCGGCACCCTGTGCCAAATTTTTATTTTTTCATCCTTGTGCCTCTAGACTTTATCTTTTGAATTGTAGTTTCACTTTCCATATTCGTTATTCATTCTAATGTAAGCTCCACGAGGCAAAAATCACGTGATGTAGGAATATTGTATCTTGGAGTTAGGCTATTTCTTCCTTTTTGGGCGGGGACTCCAAGCAGACAACATGTATGTTTTATAACGCATCCGTATATTTTCGTATTAAATGAATAAAATTACCGGTCCAGTCCATGGATGATAGATCGGTTAGAAAGCAAGGTTTTAATTTTAATTATATTGAAAAGCTTAATTTGAGGGTTGAAAACGGAGAGCACGAAAAAAAGGGGGCGGTTGTTTCTTCCACAGGATTTTTTTAATCTTATGAACTCTACATAAGAATGGTTTTTTTATTTATTTATTTCAAAAAAAGGAAAAATAAATGTAAGGCAAACTGTGAATGGTCTTTCTTCCTTTTTCCCGTGAGGCTATCTCGCATATATCTGGTTTACCGCCAAACCGATCACATGTCTTTTGGTTGTTTCTGTCACTGAGTGGCTGTATCATTGACGTTTCTCCCATATTTTCATATTGAAGCACAATGGACACGTAAATATTGTTTTTAGAACATGCATTTAAAGTTTCATGTCATGCATAATAAAGCAAAGAAAAGCAAAAAAAAAGCGACTAAATAGAAAAAGACGAAATGATCTGATTTCCTGTACCTCAAATCTTTTAACTGGAAAAAAAATGTCTTCACTTGGAACTCTCGAGCTGAAACATACACTCTCCAGGTTAGCAGGGGCAATACTCTGTTTCAAATTTTGTCATTTTTGCGCATGGGGTCGTTTAAGACCCTAGCTGTCAGTGGTTCAAAGTATTGCTTGTCAAAGACCTGTCTTCTAAGTTAACGAATGCTTTATTCGAATAGGGACAGCTCTATTCATTCTCAGTAATTTTGCAATCTTTTGACATAGAAAACAACCTTTTCTATTTAATATAGATATTCTACACTATAAGGTGTCGACTTTAAGTTAGTAATGGAACTTCAAAAACTTACAAAAGTTTAATGTGTCATAAAACTTTAACAAAAGGTTGCCACATATGTAATATGATGCGGGACACACCAACCTTAAACGATAGTCCCCTTCTTTGTTGCCTTATCCTGGGAAATCTTAAATATCTTCTTATTATAATTAATGGTTTCCCCTAAAACATCTGACAAAATTTTTAAATAGTTCTGCTTTAAAGTCGATCTTATCTTCTTATTATCTGAAATTATTAAATATTAAGTTTTTTCTTGTCCAGCGGCACATGTTACAGTGTTATCCTGGTTCATCGTTATACAATGCGGGAAAAATTGCTACTGTCAAATTCAATTTCCAATAAATAGATTCGTGTTTAACAAAACTATGATGTGATGTAATCATTGTTGGTCTTTAATGCCACTTTTTTATGATCATTATTTGTTATTTCATGGCTCCCAGCTTCCAGCTGTTTTTGAGTGTAGAAAGCTGAGACGCCCGGAGAGGGGTGGCGGTGGTTTCTTCCACAGGGAATATTTTTATCTTATGAACTCTACTTAAGAAATTTTTTTTAATTTATTTATTTATTTAAAAAAAAAATATGTAAGGCAAATTAATTGTGAATGGTCTTTCTTCCTATCTCCCGTGAGGCTATCTCGCATATATCTGGTTTACCGCCAAACCGAGCACATGTCTTTTTTTTTGGTTGTTTATGTCACTGGGTGAATAAGACTTAATTTTCTTTAGATAAACTTCGAAATAAAAAAAAAAAATCTTCGCAAAAAAGATCTTTCCAGTTTTACCATTTTGTGTGTTGTATGTTCGGTAAATAATCAAATCTTTCCATTGTTTACATCCGGTTTTTCATAATCACATGATTCCAACAACATGTTGCCAACCAATCTCAGGATGCTACTTCAAATACTATCTGTTTTCATTGGAATTTCGCTTTGTCAAGCAACAGACAAAGTTGATTCACGCCCAAACATCATTTTCGTATTGGCTGACGACTATGGCTTCAACGATGTTGGTTATCATGGGTCAGAAATCAAAACACCAAATCTTGATAAACTGGCCAGTGAGGGTGTAAAGTTAGAAAATTATTACGTGCAGCCAATATGTACACCCACCAGATCCCAGCTTCTGTCTGGAAGGTATCAGGTGAGATTTTTCTAGCCCCAAGGTACCTTGGGAAAGTACATTTAGTCTTTATTTGTAATGCATTTCAGAACTATTTCATGTATTTCATAGTACATCTGTAGAACTATTCCCTTTTGTGATTTTGTGTCCTGATGGTGGCTAAATCAGAAACTCACTCTGAACATAGAATACCAAAAGGAATTAAGCTAGAACTATTCTAGTCCAAAATATTATGATGTGTGAATTGAAATGTTTTTTGTTGTTGCTGTGAAGCATTCTATGTCATGTATATGTCCTATAATATAAGACTCTGCAGGTTCATATCATTTACATTCAACGTTTTTTTATTGGAATTTTTTTTTTTACTATCAATATCAGTCACATCAAAATATTGAAATAGCTTTTCAAGACCTCATACGGTCTGACCTTCTCAGTCACAATTTAAAGACAAGAAGAATTATATAGTGCCAAGAAGCGTCAAGAAGTGACAAGCACTGAAGCAGAAAAAAATAATGACAAGAAGACAAATTGAGTGACAAAATAGTTTAAAACTTTAAATACTATAATATTAAAACAAAAAACAAAATGTAGAAAAAGTGGATTATAATAACAGTTGATTAATTTCTGTTTTATAAAGTTTCAATTTTTGTTAGATTTAACCGTTTTAGAGTTATGCCCCTTTGCAAAGGGAAAAAATGCTGAACTTTTCGTTTCCGTTCTCTAACTTTCGTTTGCCTCAACCAAATAGTATGTAACCTATACACAATGCTTATTACCACAACAAACGGATCAAGTTGGAATTTGGGTGGTGTCACTATAACTGTTTTAGAGTTATGTCCTTTACAAATGGAAAAAATGCTGAATTTTTTGTTCTGTTCTATACTTAATTTTGCCTCAACCAAATTTTATGACACTTATATAATACTTATTACCACAAAACTCAGATCAAGTACAAATTTGGGTAGCATCACTTTTACTGTTCTTCAGTTATGTCCCTTTAAAACTTTAATGATATGCAAACAGGGGCATCATCTGTGTCCCATGGACACATTCCCCATTTATTTCAATCAATATAATACAGTCCATGATCTGGTCTGGTAATCAAATAATCACTATAAAAACAGTCAAGTAATCACATAATCAAAATCCCTATGTGGCGGCTCACCTATCGGTAAAGGTTGTACAACAACCTATATTGGCTAACATCTATAGCATTTGATCTCTAGTTGTCTCATTTTCAAATCATACAGTATCTCCAAATTTTACATTTGTTTTAAAATACATATACATATATATACATGTACCAGTAATGATAAAATGAATCTGTGAAAATGAATACACATGCATGCTTGAAGATTATGTGACAAATAAAAAGGCGAAAGTTCATGAAGTTAAGTACCAGGAAATTCATTGAATGTTTTTTTTCTTCTTCAGATTCATACTGGATTGCAGCATGGAATTATATGGCCACTACAACCAAGTGGCTTACCTTTAGACAGTCCAACCATAGCTGATAAAATGAAACAAGCTGGTTACTCTACTCATGCAGTTGGAAAATGGCATCTTGGATTTTATAAGAAGGAATATTTGCCTACAAGCAGAGGGTTCGATTCATATTACGGTGAGATCTTACTATAAGTTTTTAGTTCATGCATGTATCTGCTTGACCAGACTACCTACCAATAGGAAGTTTGAATGAGTATATGATCAGTACTTAAAAAGATCTCATAGACTATTTGAGAATGCTTTAATATTTGGTAAGGATAAATGTTTTTGTTTGTTTTTGCAGTTATAAGAAATTTAATTGTTGTGGACTCCACAAAAAGATCAATTAAACATAAAAAGTTTACATTACCTAGTTATGAGCCATAGAATCAGCTAATGATGATAGAATTTTAAAGGCAATTTTTTGAAGCACTCATAAATGTTGAACTTGACCAAAGTGACTATGACAGTTTGGTGCTATATGATTGCCTGGCAATGTAATGATGTATTTGTTAACTTAAACTACTGTACATTTTGTAAACATTACATTCATGACATTGCAGTTCAAATATTATATCACATGCTAAAATTACACCAGAAGCCAATTAAATTTTGTATCTTAATAAGTTATGAAATATTTCATGTTAAAGTAGGACCTTGGATTTAGGTTATGGACCTTTCAGTTTGGAGTGTCAAAAGTCCTGAACCTTTCAGTATCAAATGTTAATTTGAACCCCTGAAACATAAAAAAGTAAAAATAGATTTAATCAGTTCAATTGGTCTCTAGAAGAACAACTATGAATATTTGACAACTTGTCCCCCTTTTTGGCTCCTTGATGCCGTGTTAGACTTTTCATCAGGACAAATGAAAACACTTGAAAAATAACCTCTGGCTGATCCCTATAAGGAATTTTTTCTGCAATGTTTGTTTCCTAAAAATACACTTGTTCTTGAAAAAAAAAAACATAATATAATTTCCCATTTGGTTTAACAGTAAACCTTTACATAAACTAGAGACCCATTTTGAATTTAATATTGGGATTCAACTTCAAGTAACAATATTTATTAAGAATCTTTTCACAGGAACATATCTGGAAAGTTTGATTTCAGTTGTAAGGTAAACAGCAATTAAAAAACAACTTCAAAACAAATTTGTATTTAAAGCAGCTATTTAAAGAAACATGTACACATGTACCTGGACATTACAATCCCTTATCCAGTGGACATATGCCATAATCAATTGAAAAGTGTTTATTATATATTTTTAAGTCAAGACCTGATGTATTTTAGATACATTATTAAACGCTAAAAAATTCAAGATCTGGATAAAAAAAACAGTCTGTAAATGAAGAAAAAAGTGACCATGATATTAAATTATTAGGCTGTTAATATAGGACAGACAATAATCATCTAGACATCTTTTGATATTTTGTATTCCTGGGATGCTGTCTAATTTACATATTACCCACATCTCTTAATTTCATATGTAATGATAGAAGTTTGTTCTAATCTTTTCCAGGCTATCTCACTGGTTCAGAAGATTATTTTAAGCACTCAAGATGTTATGGTGGATTTTGTGGAATGGATCTCCGTGACAACACAAAACCTACAAGTGCTGATGGGAAATATTCAACACACTTATTCAGTGAGAAAGTCATAGATATAGTGAACAATCATAATTCTGAGAAGGTAACAGAAAAAGTAATGTTAATTTATAATTGAGGCAGAGGAAATTCCTTATATATATTTGTTTTTAAAGGGCTTTATCAGCATCATAATAAAGAAGTTTCATATCTTTACACAAGGGAGAGATTTCAAATAGGACTGACCTTATAATACTTAATTGTCTTTTTTTAAACAAAGAATTACATTTTTTTGGTATCATGTTGTCGGCGTTCTCGTCAGCATTGTCTGAAGACAGATGGTTTCCGGATAATAACTTTAATATAAGTTAATAGAAATGAATAAAATTTTAACACAATATTATAACCACAAAAGGAAGCTTGGGATTGATTTTTGGGGTTATGGTCCCTAAGGTTTATGAATTAGGGGCCCAAAGGGGCCCAGAACAAGCATTTATCTAGTTTCAGGACAATGAGTTGTGTATAAGTATTTCAATTGCTCTGAAATTGTACCACAATGTTAATTACCATCAGTAGAAGTTTGGGATTTATTTTAAGGGTTATGGGGCAGGGCAAACAGTCTAGAAATAGAGGGCCAAAAAGAAGCATTTTTGTAGTTTCAAGACAAAACTTGTGTAAAAGTGTATTAATCTTTCTGAAATTATACCACAAGACTCCACACTACCAAAGGATGGTAAGGATTGACTTTGGGGGGTTATGGCTCAAACCATTTATGAATTATTTGTCGTATAAAGCTGCGCCCTGCGGAGCATCTGGTTAAACCTTGGTAAAATTTGCAAATGGATAATATCTTAATAGAAAAAATTATGTGCATGTTATAATACATACAAAAAATTATAAATACTGGTATGTGTTGTACAAAACAATACAGAAAATCAGATGTCTTAAAGTAAAAATGCTATCTATATTTAAGCTTTTATTATTCTATAAAATATTTCAGCCATTGTTTATTTACCTTCCGTTCCAAGCAGTACATTCTCCGTTACAAGTACCAGAAGAGTATGTTACACCCTACGATAACATTAAGAACAGAAACAGGAGATCATATGCAGGTATTGTAAATGTACAGAAATTATTACGATGTATTTAGTATTGCAAAAAATGCGACAGGGTAATAATCCCAATAGTTTAAACTTGCATTTTGATGAATTTTTTATTTGAATTAAACAGGATTTTTCTCAATATTACAAAAATTAAAATGTCATTTTAGTCTAAAATAACAAAATATCAATAATAAATGCACACAATAATTTCTGAATTTACAGTTATTCAACATAATTACATTTTTTTGGTAATTAGGGCACCGCCTTTAGGCGGGTCGCCCTATAGTGATCAGTCTGTCCGTCCGTCCTTCCGTAACACTTTAACTTTGTGTCCGCTCCATATCTAGAGAACCATTATGATTTCATACTTTATACTTTACATGTTTATTAACCACCACCAGAGGGCGTGTCATGATGTATGTACAACTTCCTAGGTCAAAGGTCAAGGTAAAAAAACTTTGGTTTCAGTTGACAACCCTGTGTCCTGTGGTGAAGATCGTGTCCGCTCTATATCTTGAGAACCGTTATGATTTCAAAGTTTATACTTGACATCCATTTTAACCAACACCAGAGGGTGTGTCATGATGTATGTACAACTTCCTAGGTCAAAGGTCAAGGTCAAAAACTTTGGTTTCAGTTGACAACCTCGTGTCCTGTGGTGAAGATCGTGTCCGCTCTATATCTAGATAACTGTTATGATTTTATACTTAATACTAAACATGTTTATTAACCAACACCAGAGGGTGTGTCATGATGTATGTACAACTACCTAGGTCAAAGGTCAAGGTCAAAAAATTTGGTTTCAGTTGACAACCCGGTGTCCTGTGGTGAAGATCGTGTCCGCTCCATATCTAGATAACCGTTATGATTTCAAAGTTTATACTTGACATCCATTTTAACCACCACCAGAGGGCGTGTCATGATGTATGTACAACTTCCTAGGTCAAAGGTCAAGGTCAAAAAAACTTTGGTTTCAGTTGACAACCCCATGTCCTGTGGTGAAGATCGTGTCCGCTCTATATCTTGAGAACCGTTATGATTTCAAATATTATACTTGACATCCATTTTAACCGACACCAGAGGGTGTGTCATGATATATGTACAACTTCCTAGGTCAAAGGTCTGTCTGTCTGTTGGTCTGTCCATCGCTAACAAATTTGATCCACACTATATTTTGAGAGGACAGCTGTTATTATTTCATACTTTATACCTGACAAACATTTTCAACTTAACATATATATTAACCAACACCAGAGAATGTGTCATAATGTATGCATCCTAGGTCAAAGGTCAGTCCGTCGGTCTGTCCATCCATTCGTTGTTCTTAACAAATTGTGTCCGCTCTACCTCTCGAGAACCGTTAATATTTCATACTTTATACTTGACCGTCTGTCTGTCGGTTTGTACATGACACAAGAGTGTGTTTGACACCAGAGTGTGTTTTACCAGAGTGTGTGTCGATGTGTCATGATACCTCAAATAATGCTTCATATCAGATTATCCATACAACTTATTTACCCCACGTTATTGACAGCGGGGCCCACAGAGATGGCTCCCATCTCAATGGTATCTAGTTACTTTTAGTCAACAAAAAAAATGTGTATTATATTCCCAGATTTACATTTGATTTTTTGGGGTAAACAATGTTTGAATATGTCAAGTGATAAGGTCTAGGTCAAAATGTTTTCCAATTTATGCAATATGAATGTATGTCTCTTGAAGAAATTAGTACCTTGTCAACATGAAAATAGACTGAATTAATTCAAAACACAATTTTTTTTTAAGAATTCAAGTGTACCAGTATTTGGGTTTTTTTTTGTTAAAAAGGTCAAAATAAGAAAAAATTAAGATGAGAACATGTTATCACAATGTCATGAAATTGAGTAGCTTATGATAAAGTCAAGGGACAGTAGTTGGATTATGTCACAGATTTTTGTGAAATTTTGCATACTACAACTAATTGAACTATGAAAAGTTAATGCATATATCTCTTTTATTATCTGAAATATTACTGATTGTGTTCGTTCAAAAATTGAATTTTTGTTTTTCTTAAAAAACTATTTGTTGATGATACATAATCTTCTTGTTAATGATGTAAAATAAGGGGAGATAACTTCTATTATGTTTTTTATAATTTTATAGGTATGGTATCAGCAATGGATGAAGCTGTCGGTAATATAACTGAGACATTTAAACAGAAAGGACTATGGAACAACACGCTACTTGTTTTTTCTACTGGTATATAACTTGTGTAGTTATTAATTTTTGTTGTTGTTGATAAAAGACATTTTCAATGTCCCTGTCTGGAAATGATTAAGATAATCATCATTTATAGATGGCATATAAAATATGCTACACGTTTGAAGATTTCCTTTGACTTTCTTGTCAAATTATTAAATTGCAAATATTTCTAAAAAAAAAAAAAAAGATGTAAACAAATCAATCTGAGTTTCTTCAATTGAAATTCCAAAATAATTTGCATCACTGCTTTGATTTTTTCATTGATGTCTTTTTGAAAATTCCTTTACGCTGCTAATAAGTTGGTAGGAATAGCACATATAGAAAGGCTACCTGTGAAGTCATAAGATTTGCAACAGGTTACATTTCCCCATTCAATTTATGACCCATTCAATAAATATGTGTTCACAAAAAAAACATCCAAGCATATGTTCATGAAAATTCATCATTACCTACGGGTTCATAATAAAAACACCAATACCTAAGTGTTCTCAAAAACGAATATTCAAATTTTCTAATTAATATCGCAAATAAATTATGTCCAAAGGGACTAGCAACTCTTATTTGTAGTGGTTAAATATCCTGTTGTGAAGTATGTCAGTCTGTAAACTTTAATATAAACATACCTAAACTTTGGTAAAAATGCCTAATGTTTCTAACAACATGCCTGTTCACTCTCAAAATTTCCATACAATTTTAAAATGGGCACTTTCAAAATCTGCCTACAACTTACAAAATGCAGACATTGAAGATCAGCAATGCCTACAGAGTTTCAAAGGTCACTTCATTAATTTATTTTTAAGTCCAATGCACCCAATGCAAGTCACAATTTGTAAAAGAAAACCATTATAGGTCAGAATACCGTCTTCAACACAGACCATTGGCTCACACCTAACAGCAAGCTATAAAGGTCCCCAAAATATTACATGTGTAAAACCATTCAAACAGGAAACTAAAAGTCTAATTCTAATATATATAAAAAATACATTAAACAAAAAACATGTATGAACCACATCAACAAATGATCACCGCTGAACATCAGGTTACAGACATAGGACAGGTGCAAGCAAATGCATGAGTATAAAAAAGTGTATTTACTTTAACTTGTTTTTATTTCATATTTAATACTCCTTTTCAATTATGATTAGACAATGGTGGACAAATTCTTTCTGGAGGAAATAATTGGCCATTGAGAGGATGGAAACACTCTTTATGGGAGGGTGGAATGAGAGGGGTTGGATTCGTTCATGGTAATATGCTGAAAAATAAAGGAACCAGTACAAAAGAATTGATGCATGTGACAGACTGGTTCCCTACACTGGTTGGTCTTGCTGGGGGAGATCTCAATGGAACAAAACCTCTAGATGGCTATGACCAGTGGAAAACGATCAGGTTAGTAAAAGAAATAATTTCAAAACAAAAATTTCCCATTCCAAAAAAACACATGAACTTCCTAAACATTTGCCTTTTAAAAAGGACCACTGTTACCATGAAAATATCGTATAGCGGGAAATTTTTGCTTATTTTCCCTTATTTTTGCTGATAGAACAAAATCGCTGAAATAAACGCTTATTTAAACCGGCACATGCAAAGGTATTGACAACAGTTTTGAATCCGGCAAAATAATAACCGGCAAAATATTTCTAATACCTTATTCAATAAAGATCGCAAAATTTTACACCCGCAAAAATAACCCACTATACGGTATGTAAGAAATTGAAAAGTACCAAACTTATTGAATCTCCACAGCATTTTCTCTAATTTATGTGATATTTTCACATTTAATGAGGCGTGTGAGAAAAATATTTCTTATCACTAGTGAAATGTCCGTTCTCAGCAAATGAAATTTTCTTGATTTCTTCTAAATTTTTATATGCCCCTTTACGGGATGTATTATGGTAGTTAGTTAGTTAGTTATTTTAAACATATTTATTTATAGTGGATTGGGAAACAAGTTATTGCAATTTATATTACTTTCCACTTTACTGGTGCGAGTGCTGCCTTGTAGCGGCATTAGCCTGCTCTTTTTTGAAATCTACAAGGGTATCTTTTACGTGCAAAAGATATTATGGTATATCATTGACCGTCTGTCTGTTGTCAACATGTTAGACATTAACTCAAAAAGTTTCAACCAATATGTATGAAACTTTGGTGAATTGTGTATACAAAAGTTCAAGATTCTTTAATGGATATATTAAGGTGGTACCTAACACTACAGGGAGACAACTCTGTAAAGTCAGCTAAACGTTTTAATTACATTGTGTTGTAAAAGGAATATTAAGCTTCTCAATGATCAAAATTGGTGTTTGTCAAACTGCTATATAACCAGTGTAATTTTTCGACAAAACGGTTGGTTCAAAATATTTGAAATTTTTATAGTTTTGTTAAAGGGTCAAAGTAAATACTTTGACAAAATTTTATGAAAATTAAACGAGCCAAATTAATTTTAGTGAAAGTGTTGGGTACCACCTTAATATTGCTACAATTTTTTAAACACATCTTGTTTACATATTTAGATACTAACAATATTAATCCACCAGAAATCTACTTTCACAAAATAATATATTATGTAATTATTTATTTCAGTGAAGGGGTGGAAGGTCCTAGAAAGGTTCTTCTCCATAATATAGACCCACTATTTAAAACAATTGGTGAACCAGCATACAATGACACATTTGATAGTCGAGTAAGAGCTGCCATAAGATACAAAGATTGGAAGTTAATTACAGGGAATCCAGGTAAATTATATACAGTTTAGACTTGAATTACTAATCAAACTAAATTTTTAGGGGTAAAATACCTCAGAGATTCTGGATCAAGTCATTTAATTTTCAGAAATTGTTAATTTTCCTGTTAAATAAAATTTGTTAATTTTCCTGGTAAAAAAAATGATTGAAAATATTTTGAAAATTCAAAATCTTTACTAAGGTCAGAGATTGATAATTTTGTGTGTGTGTGTGGGGGGAAGGGTGGTTGGGGTTCTCTTTGAAAAGCTTATTTAACTTCAATTTTTAACTGTGATATTGTTAAAAGGTTTAGAATATGGTTTTCATAATAAAACAAAATCAACCTAAAAAATTTCACTATGCAGAGATGTTTCACAATTTTTTTGATTCAACTGTTTTTGCTCCAGTGTTTACAGTACCCAATCTAAAGCCATCAAAATTATATGAGTAGGACTCAGAACCGCTATGGTACTCCGAACTGCGATGGTCACTCTGAAGTGCAATGGTCCACGCTGAAGTGCGATAGTTAACACCCTGAAGTGCGATGGTGACATTGTGACATTAACTTGTTGATATCTACGCTAGGGTGTTCAAGGCCTAGGGCAAAATGAAAACAAATATTTAGCGTTTATATCTATAGGATAAAACTAAGCAGGGTGCATTTCAGTTTATCAAAGTTTTGACAAAACTTAGAAATTGATAAAAACAATTATTCTACTATTTTAGGAAGTACACGTAGGGAGCAGTCAGGTTAATTTCGACCTACTATGTTGCAAACAGTTAACCACAATAAAATAAGACTAGAGTTAGATGTTCTTACGAATCAGTATTTATCTCAGGGTTAAACAACTGTATTAACTTGATTAACAAAAACATTGCTAATACTCTCAATTATTATTTTAAATTGTCCACATAAAATCAGGTGAAGCTTACTTAAAGATAAATCAATATTACTATTTTAAATTATATTAGTATACCTTATTTCAGTGCCATTAGTTTGCGGCATAATTCAGAACACTGTATAGCCTATTTTCTGACCAAGTTCATCAAGTTGCAGCCTAGTTGCTCTCTCTAATTTGCTGCTTGAATGGTTAAAAATATTCTGTTAGGGACTTGAATTGTTCGTTTCTGTCATCGATTGTTTTTTTCCCTTCATATCCTTTTCGAGCATGAAATCTTCATCTACAAAACCCTATCCTTCTATTTGCAAATCAATGTTGTATTTAAACGTTATATAATACAATACTCAAACATCATGCAAAACCATTGTACTTTGACGTGGACCATGGCACTTCAGCGTGACCATCGTACTTCTGTGTCCCCATTGCACCTTCGAGTCTTACATATGAATATGAAAGTATTTATCAGTTTTTGGGAAAATAATATTTTTAAATAGTCAATAACTGTACTTTAATTTCAAATTTGTGTTTATCTTCTTTCACCTGATAAACGGTAAAGCTAAGGCACTGTCTTTTCATCATACATCAGAGCTCCAGATAAGCTGCGTATTTGCGTGATCACGCAATACAAAAAATAAAAAACCCAATGCAATTGCCCATTGCAGGGTTCAATAACCCAATTAATTCAAAGGAAAACCCAATTATATGCCCAAACCATGAGTTCTCAACCCTTTAATTGACTACTTTTTGCGTTATTTACCCTTATCTGTTTACAGTCGTCGCGTAAATCTATGTTTATAATATTTAAAATTGGAAATTTCCTTTCGTTCTAAAAATAGATCCCTGCATCAAGTAGCTGAAATGGGTCCCTGTTGGAGTTTTCCGTTGCTCAATAGCTACACGTGTTTTTGAAAACATTTCGGTCTTCTCTGCGTTTATCCAATCAGCGTGTGTCATTTAGTCATAATTTTTTTTGCAGTGCTCGAGATTTATCATAACATACATTGAATTAAAACGAAAGTGAATGTCCGGTAAAAATATTAAATAGAAGCATGTTTTTTGCTTCTTTTGAAAAGCTGAGGGAAAGTTATGATAACAAGACTCAGCCAGTGTTTTAGGAAGCGTCCATCGAAAGCACGGGCGTGTGTGCGTACCTTCTAACGAGAACATTGCTAATAAACACAGGGTTTCGTCAAAAACGAAATCAGTTGGAAAAAGTGAACGGCCAAATCAATTATGATATGATAAAGCATGAGAAACCAAAAGTTCTAATAAAAGACAACTAAACCCAGATTTATATAAATTGAATAAACCAAAATCATTCAAGTATAATTAGAGTTTATGTAGTATTTTTTTTTTTCATTTTACGGTTAATTAATGAATACACACATAGGCACTGGTCTCAGAATTTATTATATAAAGGTGCAAGACGAGTGCCTGTGAATACACATATCCGTTTTTGTGAGAAAATACAAAACTGGCAGAAGGTTTGGAACGGGACACAAATTAAACCTACAATTGCTCCTCAGTGAATAAACCAAATAAAACAGCTAGCAAATAACCCTAACCCTAAACCAAATAAAACAGCTAAACAAAAAAAGAAACATATTTAAGATGGAAAAAAATCTGGGGTTGATATTGCCTAAATATTCAATATTGTGTTGATGAAAAAACCCAATACATTCAGGAGCTTGGTGGTGAAAAACCCAATTTGATATTAACATGAGGGGTGAATTGGAATTGATAATGCAATTAAAAAACTTTATCCCCCAATTATATAAGAAAATGGTGGGTAAAAAACCCAATTTCTGAATTCTTATCTGGAGCTCTGATACATGAAGGCATGGAATTTTTTTCTAATGACAACTAATTCTTGTGATTTTAGTTATATAAAGAATACAGGAACAAAAATGTTTTTAAAGTCAAAGTCATCTCTTTTTTTTCTAACTAATTTTTAATTAAAACAAACTTCTCTTTTCACTTCTCCTCTGAAAAATATGATTTTTCTCTCCAGAAATTAAGAATCAAACATTAAGTAATAAAAAGAAACCCAAACTCATTACTTCTACTATTGCAAAAATGTTAGGAGAAAGATAAATAGCTGGTGCTGAACATGAAAGGTTTTTAATTACACAAGTTTACATTGGATGTTCCTTGGAACTTCATTGTATTGAATTCTTAAACATTATTGAATTAAAAAAATAACCCCAAAAACATTTTATTTTTTGTTTTACATACATACACAAGCAGAATGACAAAAACTATATTAAATACATGCTACCTTTATCTTTTCAGGAAATGGTAGTTGGATACCTGAACCAACCTCACATCTCTCTGCCATATACCAGTATGAAAGTGAAAAGAAAAATCTCTGGCTGTTTAATATAGCTGAAGACCCAACTGAACATACAGATTTATCCAATAAATATCCAGATATTGTAAAAACAATGTTAGCCTTGTTACAAGGTTTTAACCATACTTCCGTCCCATGCTATTATCCTAAGGAAGATAATAGAGGCAATCCTGAACTTCTTGGCGGCTACTGGGGACCATGGATGTAATACCATAGCCTAAATATTGTGTATTAAAAGTACCAGGACTTGTGCAATATGTTGCATTTTCTCAAAACAAAGTTTATATTGACTAATATAGTTTGCAATTCTAATTGACTGTAATGATGTTTGCTATTCTAAACTACTTAACCTTATATTTTGTAGAATACTTTTTGTGTGCTCATTGTATGACAGAGGAATGAAAATCTTGTTGTTATTTTATAGGTGGTTTACTTCAATGAGGTGATGGTATGATTTTTGAATATTTTGTCTCTCCTCTAAATGAATCTCACTTGTATTGTTTTTAAAATACATTCCACATATATAACTATGCATTTTGTAGACGGAGCTTAATATAATATTTTTCAATTATTTTTTATTAAAATATTTTTTTATGTTACTTTACAATTTCTATATCATATGTTAGATTAAAAAAGTTATATACTCATTTGTTATGTTGACCAACATTTTAGCCTATAATGAGAGATTGGTGCAACAGATGTCATCCTTGTCGTCCCACCTATTTAACATATGCAGGAATCAAATCATGACCTATAGTATCCTCCTATATTCCCACCAATTAAACATCAGGAGGGGTTGAATCAGGACCTTTAGTATTCTCTATACGTACAGTTCTGCCTATTTAACATCAGAAGGGATTGAATCAGCACCTATGTTATCCAACTAAAGTTCAAACTATTTGACATAAGTAAGGATCAAATCATGAACTATGATATACCCCTATACATCAAGACCTTTAGTAGCATTTTAATTAAGATCCTTTCATTTAAGGTACATATAGTCTCTGATCGATAGTTGACTCATTTTCAATTATACCAACCCTTGCTTATTCTAAACCTATTTCGAGTAAAAGTATGGTATAAAAAAATACCTAGGAATTAGATATGTCCTACATTTTGTTATTTTTTATTTTTCAAGAAGAACAGGGTATAATCATTTGCATTATTCCGTTTATGAAATTGATAAAGAAGAAAAATTCAGATCACTATCATTTAGTAGATATACTTTATGTAAAGTCTCTTCTCTATTTTATCAGGATACCATAGCTTCTAATTCGATACCTACGGATGAATAATAGGTGGGACTGTAGGAGGATACTACAGGTCCTGATTCAATTCCTATTTTTGTTTGATAGGTGGGACTGTAGAAGGATAACATAGGTCCTGATTTGATCCCTATACTTATGTCAAATAAGAGGAATTGTAGGAGTATATCATAGGTCTGATTCAATCACTAATCTTGTTTGACAGGTGAGACTTTAGTATCCTTATACAACGATACAGTCCCACATTCAGTATCCTTGATGGATTGTTGACTCATTTTCAATTATACCAACACTTGCTTATTTTATGCCTATTTCTAGTAACAGTAAGGTATAAAAAAAACATCTAGGAATTAACTGTGTCCTACATTTTGTTATTTCTAGTTTTTAGAAGAACAGGGTATAATCATTTGCTTTATTCAATGCATGAAATTTATACAGAAAAAAAAATCAAATCAGTTTCATTTATTAGATGTATGTATGTAAGTCTCTTCTTTATTTTAGGAGGATATCATAGGTCCTGATTCAATCCCTATTTTTGTTCAAAAGGTGGATCTGTATTAGGATACTAAAGGTCTTCATTCGATCCCTACTTATGTTTAATATCCTTAAGACCCACATATTAAACATGTATAAGTAGTGATCAAATCTAAACATTCAGTACCCTTGATGGATTGTTGACTCATTTTCAATTATACCAACACTTGCTTATTTTACGCCTATTTCGAGTAACAGTAAGGTATAAAAAAAATATCTAGGAATTAACTATGTCCTACATTTTGCTATTTCTTATTCAAGAAGAACAGAAAATAATAGTTTGCTTTATTCCGTAAATGCAATTGATAAAGAAGAGAAAAAAAACATGTTCATTTATTAGATGTACTTTATGTAAAGTCTCTTCTCTATTTTTGGAGGATACCACAGGTTCTGATTCAATACCTACGGATGAATAATAGGTGGGACTGTAGTAGGATACTATAGGTCCTGATTCAATTCCTATTTTTGTTAATTAATAAGAACCGTAGAAGGATAACATAGATCTGATTCAATCACTAATCTTGTTTAATAGTTGGGACTTTAGTATCCTTATACAGTCCCACCTTTTAAATATAAGTAGGATCTAATCAGGACCTGTAGTATCCTAATACAGTCCCATCATTTAAATATAAGTAGGATCTTATCAGGACTTTATTATCCTTATACAGTCCCATCATTAAATATAAGTGGGATCTAATCAGGACATTTAGTATCCTAAAACAGTCAAATCATTTGAATATAAGTAGGATCTAAGCAGGACCTTAAAGGGAAACTTCGCAAAAAAATAAAAAATTGATATTATGTCCATTCTGTATAAAAATGCTCAAATTTATAGATATTAAAGTTTTATTCCGCTAAATAAGAGATCACCATCGATTTTAAATTTTCAGTATCAGTTCTCTGCTCTCCGCCATCTTGTCACCTTCTCCGATGAAAAATCCCGATATGTCTATAAACCACAAAGGAACAAAACTACAGTAAACGATGTAGTCGTAATTGCGTGTCGATATCTTGTCAATCGTACGGTTGTTTTATCTGACTGACTAACTTGATACGGAAAATGGTCTTATTTTTAAATAACCATATAGTCTGTTAATTTTAAACTGATAATATTGTAATTAGTTAAAAAGTCAAAGTTCAAATCATGAATAAGTGTTCCGTGGAAATTGTTTTCGAAAATCTAATTCGTTCATAATTCTTTCAAGTAATAAACTTTATTTAAATAAATTCGGATCTTCCCTCATCTGATCACCAGCATGGCTAAAGGTATTACTCCCAAAGGTATTGGAAGGGGTGTAAGGTGACACGTCCAGGTATTCAATCGATTTCCTGTCCGGCGGGCTTGCAAGTTCATGCATCGTTTCACTTCTGTAGGTATTGATCAGTGTACACGACCGTTACTTATAACTTTCCATTTTGAACTATCAGGTGCATGTATAATATACATTTTTGTCTTGCGTGTCCGAAAGTGATATAATATACTAGATTACTAGTCATTACTGAACTCATACGCTTGTTTATAAATAACATTTCTGGTGTAAAGAATATTATTTACAAAAAAAAAATAATACAAAAAAAAAAATTTGAAGAAATACAAATCTATTTACATATTTTTCCAAGGGTTAATTTGGGAAAATGTAATATATACTCGTTGTCAATAGTTTAGGACAGATTGGAACATACCAGAATTATTGATTTAAAAAAATGTGCGCACTTGTCAACGATTCGTGTATACATACGCCTGGGTAGAAAGTTACGGAACTATAGTCGGTAGCGCAATTTAAAATATGTATACATGTATACATTGAACATAAGAAAGAAACATACATTTTGTGTAAATTGTGGTAAAAGTTTTGTAAATAGACTAGTCCACGTATGCCAACAGTATGTAATCAACGAATTCGATAGACTATTGTATATTTTATCTAGTGTTATTTTACAATGTAAAAAGATTGATTGTACTTTTTGAGAGATGAGACTTTAATAAAACATTGAATTTGTATACCAAAAGAAGAAGAAGAAAAAAAAGAAACAATTTGATTTAAATACAGGTCAATTTATAACTTGCTTTGGTTCATCGAAGTTAAGAACATAGTAAACTCACAGATTTATATATCAATTAGATTGTTCTCGAATAAGAACGAAATTCGTCATCATCACAATTGTTCCAACATTCATGTAAAATATATGCAACTGGACGTACACTAATAATCCCCAAGGGATGTGAATATTTTCTAGGAAAACTATTGAGTATCAATTTCGGGATTTATTTTCTTTCTTGATATTCAATGACAGCAATTTAAAGAATAAACTGCTTGTCGGATATTTGTCCGCTTTAGGGGTATTCTTGCAAGTTGAACAGACTTATAAAAACATTCAAAAATAGGGAAAGATAACATTAAATTCGTTGTCTTTTAATTTTAAACATCGTTGGTCAAATAGTTATTTAAGTATATATATACGTTGGGAGACGACGATTATTATAGTAGTCTCAGATTTTAATAAGGACGTTCCCGATTATGAATAAATTTGGTTGACGTTTTTCACACTTGAAAAGAATATCTATTCGTAATTTTTCGATTCCATTCCAATACAAAAGTATTTTTTCTTTATTCGTACATATTATATTCCGCTTTGGTAGAGTTATCTTCAGATAGTTTCATATATTAATTAATACATGGCTTTCAAAAGTCTAAATGTAAGTGTTCTCGTACATTTTTTCGCCTAATAAAGACAAATAAAAATGATTTAGTGAAGCTATTTCTAATTTCTAAGTCCCCCTTTTTTATGAGACATAAATCAAGGACAAGACTTGTATATCATTTCATTCTGACATATGAATTAAGTTTCCCGTCTTTAACCGAAAATTGTGTATTTCTTAGTAAATTAACTTATTTGAATTCAAATAAATAATAGCACCAAATATAATTAAATAATTCCACGGCGACCAATTTTTATTTGTCACCAACTTGAATATGTATTTTTAATGTGTGTATTAAATGCTCCCACTGATCCGAATAGACAGTCACACCTGGCAAGGTGTGCCCTAGAGGCGTGGTTAAATACCGAAGTGCAAATAACAATTTACCTTTCAACAAGCCATCTACTAGTATTGCCACAGAACCGTGAATACACACATCGTATAAACCTAGTCATAGCAGAGATAGTAAAAGGTCAATAATAGTACACCAACATATTGTCTTTACAGATTATTTTACTTTAATTTGTTCACCTTATCAGTCCGAAAATGCATTTATTAAAAATAAATTTATAACTTTTTGTGTTGTCGAATATATACGTTTAACATAGATAATTTATCTCACGAATGAGTACAATTGAACGTCTGTGCGTTTTATCTTCTTATTATCGGATGGTTATTAGATAAAGCATAAGTCATCGGCGCGCTTACGATTACGTTAAAATATGATTAAAAACCAAGACTTTTAATGATTGTATTTTAAATCCCGGCATGCAAAAATCAGGAGAAAACGTCACGACCTACAGGAAGTAGTTGATATTTTTTCATTAATTATTGAATTTCTCCTTTATTACTGCACATATAGCGATAAAACTTTGTGAATATATATATTATGTCATAATGAACATATTTAAACCATAAGTAAAAAATCGTGAATTTTCCCTTTAAGTATCCTTATACAGTCCCACCTTTTAAATATAAGTAGGATCTAACCAGGACCTTAAGTATCCGTATACAGTCCCATCATTCGAATATAAGTAGGATCTAATCAGGACCTTTAGTATCCTAATACAGTCCCATCATTTAAATATAAGTATAATCTAATCAGGACCTTTAGTATTCTTATACAGTCCCATCATTTAAATATAAGTAGGATCTAATCAGGACCTTTAGGATCATAATACAGTCCCATCATTTAAATATAAGTAGGATCTAATCAGGACCTTTAGTATTCTTATACAGTCCAGTCATTTTAATATAAGTATAATTTAATCAGGACCTTTATTATCCTAATACAGTCCCACTTTTAAATATAAGTATAACCTAATCAGGACCTTTAGTATCCTAATACAGTTCCACCTATTAAACATAAGTAGGGATCGAATCAGGACATTTAGTATCATAATGCAGCTCCACCTATTAAACATAAGTAGGGATCGAATCAGTACCTTTAGTATTCTTATACAGTCCCACCTATTCAGCACAAGTAGAGATCGAATCAGGACCTTTAGTATCCTTATACAGCCCCACCTATTAAACACCAGTAGGGATCGAATCAAAATTATATACGGAATAAAGCAAATTATTATGCCCATTTCTTCTTTCATGGTTAAAGATAACAAAGTCTACTTAATTCCTAGTTAATTTTTTTTTTATACTATATAGTTAATCGAAAAAGGTATAGAATAATTAAGTATTGGTATCATTGCATAAGAAACAACTATTAACCAGAGACTTAATATTCTTTAAAGGTACGGAACTTAATTGAAATTTCAAAAGGCAGAAGGATACTATTTATGTTATGATTTAAATCAAATGTGTTTATTAGGAGGGACTGTAGGAGGATAACATAAGTCCTGATTAGATCCCTACTAGTGTTTAAGAGGTGGAACTGTAGGAGTGTATTCATAGTTCTACCATAAATGCTGATTCGATTGCTACTTATGTTTAGTAGGTGTGATCGTAAGAGGATACCATAGATTATGATTTATGAAAGGTCAAAGTTCAAGGTCATTTTTTAAAGTCTTTGTTGAATCGTGTATACGTGCCATTCAAGGTGAAATTTCAAGGTCATTTTTCTGTCTTTTATGAATCGTGTGTGCAACTGTCCTTCAAGGTCAAAGTTCAAGGTCATTTTCAAAATGTTTTTTAAATTGTGCAAACGTCTGTCTTTCAATGTCAAAGTTAAGGTATTTTTTCTATGTTTTGATATTCATTAATTAAATATATACGATATTTATTACTCCTGTTTAATGCTGTTTTAATATATAAGACATCCAGTTTAAGTCCCACCATTATGGAAAATTGAGTGTTTTACCATGCAAGTAGGGACTAAAACAGGATTAATATATATAATCCACCTTATATAACTCATGTTTAGTATAACAGACACATATATATTAATCCTTTTTTTACTCATTTTGTTATGTTGACCAACATTTTAGCCTATAATGAGAGGTGCAACAGATGTCATCCTTGAAATGTAAAACACCATTCATCTCTTCAAACAATATCAGATGTTCTACCAATAGAGAGAGAAAGAAATGTTTTTTCTACTACATTCAAAAAAGTTTGTTTAAACATAGTGTTAAAAGTGTTCCCCGATTGTTTCACCAGCCCAGTAGTCAGCACTTCAGTGTTGACCTGAGTTATTGATATGTTCATAATTTAATTTATAAATTTACTGTTTACAGAACATTAAATTTTTGAAACACTAAGGCTTTTTTACCTGAGTAATAAATTACCTTTTAGGTATATTTGGTCCTCAATGCTCTTCAACTTCGTACTTTATTTGGCCTTTAACAATCTTTTGATTCAAGCTTCACTAATGAGTCTTTTGTAGACAATACGTGTGTCTGACACAAAAATTAAATTTCAATCCTGGTATCTATGATTAGTTTATTTGTACCATCTTATACTGTACTACAGGAGCGCTTAAAAGCTAACTTCCTTGTAAAGTAGTGTTGAATACATTATGTGCAGGCACATAATGAAAAATCTGGAAAGACAGGAAGTTTTTTTTTAAATCATAAAACTATGGTTTCAGATCTGGCTACTCATTCAAAACCTAATTACTATTCACACTAAACGACTTCATGAAAGCATACGATAGTGGAAGATATTAGCAAGCAAAATCGAGGAAATTGTGCAAATGATGATACAAGCATGAAAATTACCACAAAGCATCATTATTATATACTTTTTAAGAAATAACTGCTGGCCATAAAATTTTTTTTTTTTCAAGATGCCCATGTGCAAACTATTTATAGACACCAAGAGCGATTTGTATGCACTACATGTACCAGGCAATTCTCAGGTATTCGATGGATAAGGCGAAAATGTGGTGAATCCCGGAAAAACATCAATTGTAATTGCAGATCAGCCACTTTTGGAAATGCCTAAGCAAATTCACCGGGAATTGCCTGATTTGTACAGAAAAGATAAGTTTATCGTCATGTTTGGTGGATTGCTCATTGAAATGACTTGTTATAAAACTCTGGGTGATATATTGCGTGATAGGGGATGGACATGTTGTCTTACTGAAGCCAATATTGCAACACCAAGAACGGCAGATTCGTTTATGTATGTTCAAATGTACCTAGGACTAGACAGGCGCATCAGACAACTGCATGTATTTTGCTTAAACTGTTAATTTTGGATTATGAAAGCTAAACTCAGAATATATAATTATGTCATGACTCTGTGACGTTCAATGATTTCAAAGACTGGTGTAAGGAAATAGAGTCATCTCGACCACAGTTTCATTCCTGGCGTTCAATTATAAAATAAGAACTTCTGATTTTGATATTATGCTCATTTCATGAGTGAGATTTCGTACTTTACAAACAGTCCATATAATGCATGATAGCGTATTGTTTTAGGTCTTGATCGTGTTAATTATGCTCGATCGTTATCGACCCATCTCCAAGATATGACTTCCCTTCCTGAACATCACCCACAGGTGGCAATGGAATTTGAAAATGATAATTTCACTGTACGTAAGACCAGCAAATTTCTTTCTTATAACACAATTGATCAGACACAAAAACAGAATAATGCAATTTTGAAGGGCGATGTTGGTGCTCTAGGATTAACCGAAGATCCCATTTAGACAAATGGATGGTAGCTGGACCAGGAGTCTAGTATACTAGAAGATGAAGTTGAAAGATCTTGTGGTTGGGTCATTCTGTAACAGATGAAGGACCTAATGAAGACTCTACGAAAACACAAAAAAGATGTCTTTAAACAGCTTTAAAGGCTTTGAAAAGTGATGAACGAGTTTAGAAATTTATTTCTAGAAGAGTCGTCAGATTTGTAAAAAAAAGATACTCCATTTAGGAAATTGTTGAACAGTTAAATATGTGAATAAACTCCAAGATATTGGTCCAAACAATACGACGATCTTTTGAAGCAAATGCAAAACGAAGGAGAACCTGCTCTTTATAACCAAATAAAAAATAACAACTTCCTATTTTGGACGCAAAATTAAACTTGAAACTTCTTTGTCAAAAACAAAGCTAGAGAACCTTAAAGGTGATTGGGAAACTTCTAAGACTTCTTGTCACAGTAGACAGTTTTACTTGAAATATTTCTTTATCCATAAAAACCAAACTGCTCCTCCGTCTTTATCTCAGGATGTTTCTTGAAATAGTGGTATTAAATAGCTGCAATTGGGTTTACTTGAAACATTCTGCGATTTGTTGATCCAAATTCGGACGCATTTATCGTTGGTGGGGCAGCAATGGTTACTTCCAGGTCACAAAGTTGGGCAAAAATATTTGATGATTATGCAAATAATGTCATACTGCCTTACATATAATCTTGCATCGATAAGTATTCAAGAGTAGACATTGTATTTGATGTTTACTAAATGAAAATTTAAAGGCTGTGAGAAGACAAAGGCAAGGTTTTTGTGCCAGATAGAAAGGTGTTGGTTCTGGAATAACACCAAGGGTTTGGAGTAGTTTTCTCTGTGAAGATGACAACGAAACGAAATTGTTCAAGTTTCTTGCTGACAAAATTGCTTCTTAAGAGACTAATAAATATGTGTATGTTACTCATGGTGAAAATATTCTTTGCGATTTCAATAAGGATACTTCCTATCTACCCCTTGTAATCACGAAGAAGCAGATACACGAATGTTTGTCCATGTTCGGCATGATTATGAGAAGTGTTGTAAAATGTAATTTTAGGTAGTACTGACACAGATGTAATAGTATCAAGAATTGTAGCAATCTCAAAACTAGGTAGAACACATTGTGGATAGGTTATGGAAGGAATAAAGACTTTTGATGGCTTCCTGTACGTGACATATCAAATGCGTTTGGTCCTTGTGTAGCTGCTCTTCCTTTCGTCCATGCATTCAGTGGATATGACACCTTATCGAATTGTCGTAGGGAAAGGAAAAGGTCAGCTTGGCTAACAATGGAAGGTTTTCCAGATGTAAAGGACATTGTTTTGGGCTTAAGTATTAATCGAGGCACGATGTGAATTGTTTGCCAGGACGCAGCCTACAAGAGGTTCTTTTCCAGAGCACATCACAAGAGAAGTAAATCAAGGGGGAGTTGTTTGGGCTCAGCCTGATTCATGTATTCGACAGGTACATGTACCAAGTTATGAACACTGGGGTTGGATGAAAGAAAGAATCAATGACAGTTGGAAACTGAAATGGACTTCTTTGACTGCCGTTGCATCCTCGTTTCAGGAACTTTTGAAATGCGAAGGCAAACATCCAGCTGTGTTGGTGACTATAAATGATACCGTTCTGGCTTTCCTTGTACGGGTTGTTGTATAGGCAACTGTCAGAGAATTATAAGATAAGCAATATGTCTTTCTAACCAAACTAGGCATTTAAACTTAACAAAGAGTGTTATCACTTGTTAAGTTGATGGAAATATTTTCTACGTATTAATTTGTCTCCATTTTGGAACCGGAATTCACTATTTTTCTCCATTTATGTGGTTTTTTTTTTGTCGTACTTAGGAACTGTTTTTAACGTTTTATCATAACTTATTTTGGATTATACCTATAACACATCTTTCAAGGATTTACATCCCTTGTGAAATTGCTTGAAAGTACAAAAATTAAAATTTTTGACTTTTTGCCGGCATTTTGAAACCGGAAGTCACATAAAGTTTCATTAATGTATTGTCTAGTCGTAATTTAGGAACTGCCATTTGCTTTTAATCAAATCTAACATTGGATTTTACATATAACACACCTTTCAAAGGATTAACGAATTATTTCCATTTTGTAATGACGCCATTTCCAAAATGTGTGGTGGCCATCTTGAAAATTTGATTTTTTTTTCTGGCCAGCAGCGGATTTTTTTCATCATTTAGTCAACCTTTATACCAAATTTCATGCTTGTATCACGATTTGCACAATTATGTCCATAATATCTCCCACTACGACGCCGGTCTGCACACTGATAATGCCATCTTTGACTTCACCAAAGGCTTCGACACAGTACCCCATAAGAAACACTTTCAAAAACGGGCGAAAATATGAAATAGGAAGATAAATACACAACTGTCTGAATATGTTCTTTACAAACAGAGAAATGAAAGGAGAAATAGAACAATCTGGAGAAGTATGGGCAAATAACTGAGGTATGAGGTTCAACGCAAAGAAATGCTACATTCTAAGCATGAAAAAACAAGAGCCAAAAATTCCATAGTTTAAACGGACATATTCTACAACAAGTCTAAAATGAACCATTCTTGGGACTAAAAATTCAGAAGGCCTTAAATGGACTACCCATATTTCCAACGTAGGGAAGACGGCAAACTAAGCACTCCGCTTCCTGGGTAGGAATTTGAGATATTATCAACCAGAATGCAAGAAAACAGAATATATTTCACTGGTCAGGTCAACAATGGAGTATGGAGCAATAGTATGTTACCCCTTCACATCTCGAACATCAACAAGCTGTGAGATTAATAACAGGAGACTACAAATCCAGAGAAAATGGTTGCGTCTCAAATATGTTCGCCAAACTGGAATTGCAAGATTTACAGACAAAACGCTATTAAAGTCAGAAGACAATGTTTCTGTACAAAGAGATAAAAGTGCTGGTTCCTGCTATAGAACGAGGCCACTATTTAGAAAAGCACGTCCAAAAAGAACTATAACTGCCAAGAAATTTGTCAATCACCATATAATGAATATTGTGGAAAAATAAGTCAAGAACAACTCACAGTGTTTTGATAGTACAGCGAGCAATATTCCAACTTATTCTTCGTAAAAACAGTGATTGAGTAAACCCACATTTAGGACACTGCTCTTGCGTACCGTCAATTACTCAATGGCGTTCCGTCGGCCGTTGTATTAAAGCCAGTATTGGTATCCTCAACGTATTCAAATATGAATATTTTACTATATTATGACTTACTTAATATTCATTTGCTATATGACTCACTTATAAAATTCGAACTTGACTGATGAGTCTTTTGTAGATCAAACGCTAAAAATACCAGAGGGATAGTCAAACTCATAGGTTAAAAATAAACTGACAAAGCCATTGCTAAAAATAAAAAGACAAACAGACAAATAATAGTACAGAAGACAAAACATAGAAAACTAAAGACTAAGCAACACGAACCCCACCAAAAACTTAGAGTGATCTCAGGTGCTCCGGAAGGGTAAGCAGATCCTGCTGCACATGTTGCACTCGTAAACTAGTTGATGCAATTTTGATACTGAGATTTTACAATTAGTGGATGGTATTTTTTTTGTTTTTTCATAATGGTGGTTCTGACTAACCACGAAGTCGCCAATGGATAATCAATGTCATTATACGATCCTCTGTATTACAGTGAAGACGGGTTTTCTTTATTTGCGAGCCATTACTCGACAGTCTTAAATCTGTTTATACATGTAGTAGCTTGACACTTGAGGACTTTAAATTCAGAACAAAATAAAAAACGACCTTTTAATTGAACGAACAAAATAAAAAAACGACCTTTTAATTGAACGAACAAAATAAAAACCGACCTCTTAATTGAACTTACAAAATCTGTGTAACTGTAAATTTCACAGCTGTTGACAGCAACTTATCTGAAGCTATTTAAGTTTGAATGTACCTTGAGATATGACATCACTTTTTAATATACTTGTCAACTAAATAAACAATACTCATTGGTACTCATTTTACACATCAAAGTATCTAATAAACCATGTCTAGTATATATAAATGCACAGATATATATAAACATAAAGAAATGTGACATCATTGCCAATACTATCTAGTCTACTGTTGTATGAATTACTATGCTACAGTTACTGCTAATTATTTTCAATGGTTCACTATTCTGCCGTGCAGCAGATAGTGCTGAAACACGACCGAACATTATTCTAATTTTAGCTGATGACTATGGTTTCAATGACATTGGTTATCATGGATCAGAAATAAAAACACCAAGTTTGGATCAACTTGCAAGTGAAGGTGTAAAGTTAGAAAATTACAATGTTCAACCAATCTGTTCACCTACGAGATCGCAGCTCTTGTCTGGCAGGTACTAGGTGAGCATTTTGCCGTAAGCTAAAAGCTATACTTTTGATTTTTTAACCCTATTTGCTAACATTACCTATGTAAATTTTAAAATTGTTTGCATGCACATTGAATTTATGTGACGTATAAAATTTTCTGACGCCAGACACACAAATCAATGAATGTGTCTGTAGATATATGTTTTTGTGTTCTGTTAAATTGTTCCTTTTAAAATTGTTATACGATGATGACTGATGTACCCATATTTTGACTATTTTATTTATTGTGTCTGTTTAGTTGACGCATCAATGTAAATATAACGGAATTTGATGAGACTATCATCAAAGTGAGAGGGTTAGCGCTATAAAACCAGGTTTAATCCACCTATTTTCTACATTTGAAAATTACCATTTTCTACATTTGAAAATTACCATTTTCTACATTTGAAAATTACCATTTTCTACATTTGAAAATGCCTGTACCAAGTCAGGAATATGACAGTTCTTGTCCATTCGTTTTTGATGCGTTTTGTTATTTGATTTTGCCATGTGATTAAGTTCAGTATTTTTGTGATTTTACTTTTTTTTGTAACATTTTTAATGAAAACATTAGCTGATTTTCATGAAAAACGTTATCTAAACCTTGTATCCTGTTTAAGTCTCAGTTAAAACTGAAAATATATTATTTACATTTGTTATCATATGCACATACATGCACATATTTTCAAATGCATTTCGTTTGCACTATTGAATGCCAAAGTATTTCAACAGTGGAATATTTGGAAGTCTGTGACATTACATATGTCAATACTAGATACTCAGATGCAAAGACATATGCAGTTGTAAATAATGTTGCAGTGAATATAATGGATAGTCTATACGGACTACAAACTAAAAGTCACATGAAAACACCTAAAAATTTGGTCGAAATATATATTTATACAAGTTTCGCCCATCTTTTTAAAGTTTAATAAAGGAGAACTAACTACATTAATATAAAGTTTGTCTCATTCTTTAATGGGGAGTTGATAGACTATACCCTCTTAAAAAAGCCATTGTTTTTAGTTTAACGCCATCTTAATAATTTTCGAGCTGACTTCCGAAGACTGCAGATGGTCATATAAGCGATATATAAATATAGATAAAAATAGATAGCGAACTCGTGCAATTAGATTTGTCTTTGTCTGTTTGATTTCATATTATAGGTTACACATACTGTTTATCATCGTTATAACCTGAATAAGTAAGGATTTTTGTTGATAGAATCATCAGTCAATCAAATGGTTTACCAATTGATACGTTATGCTCGTGTATTTTAATCATACGAACTACATATACAAGAGTGTGCTTCTTACGCAGAATTTCCTCCAAGAGAGTTATGAGAAGGAAAGACCAAAAATGACAATCCATTAGTTTTATAGAAACCACCACCAATTGGTTGATCTAATTGATGTGTCTGTGTCTGTGTCTTGACTGACTATCGACATCTTTATCATATCTTAGATCATGATTTGTTATCTACATCGTCTGGTCTGCTAGTCTGAAACGTGACCTATTTCCGAAAATTCACATTGCTATTTGGTGTGTCTCAGTATTTATACGTCAAACATTCATATAAAATATTTAGTAATGATGTTTCTTTTTTAAGTTTGAAAAGGAGATTGTGTTTTTTCTTATCGTATGGGGTTTGAAATCTAGTTATATTTTTGTATGTAATGTAAAAATCATGATAATTTATCAGCTAAGTAATGATGATGATTTTTAGTTTAAAACAACTATATGTTTATTTGTTTTTACAAAGTTTGAATTAAGAAAAAAATCCGAGATGGTTAGAATAAACAAATAATTACACCATAATAAACACAATTCTATATTGATATTCTTGTTTTGGTTCAAATACATAAAATAACACCATTATTTCCAATTGTATGTTGAATTTACCGGTGATTAAATTAACATAAAAGGTCACTTTTTGTGGCGTTAATACATTCGCGTGTTCTATTGTCATGAACTGATGTACTGTCGAAAATGTATGAGATGTCTACTGTTGTTCTGTGGTTTACATGTTGTAATATACTTTCATCTTATCTTCCTATGTTTTTCTCTGTCATTGTTTACATTATTTTCCTAAACTCCATGCGATAATAAAGGCAGCAGTTGTAATGTCATAAATCGCTTGAGAGAAAACAAATCTGAGTTACAAGCTAAAACTGAAGGAAACAAAGGAACAACAGAAACACTGTTGAAGGTTTTGCCAAAGTGTCTTGCAAATGGCATATTACCGAACAGTTATTCAAGGAGAAATACAGTTAATGCACCAACATTTATTATAACAGCTTCACGTTTTTGATTCATACAGGACTGCAACACGGTGTTATCCGTCCTAGACAAGCAAATGGCCTACCACTTGAAATTCCAACTATAGCTGATAAGATGAAGTCGGCAGGTTATGCAACTCATGCAGTTGGCAAACGTCATCTTGGATTTCACAAAGAAGAATATTTGCCTACCAACAGAGGCTTTGATACATTTTATGGTTTGCGCATTATGTTATTAGTATAACTGTAGATTCATTATTATTCGTTGGATACCAATTTTCGTGGATTTCGTGGATACAGGTGAACCACGAATTCAAATGTTCAACGAATAACATCTTTTCAATAAGCTTTGTATACAGCGATATGCAATACCACGAAATCAAATATCCACGAATATGAAAGTTTTCAGCAATCCACGAAAATTGATACCAACGAAAATAAATGAACTATGTGTTTTTATTTATCGGATTCCAAATAGTAATACTCGAATTTTCAATACAATCTGACGGCTTAAAACTGTATCAATCTTTAACACCCGTGAGGAAACCCTTGGGGATAGGAATGTGACAAAAGTCTTCCTGCTCACGAATACAAATCACCATGCAAGGTTATTAGATTTATCAAAGACGTAATAAATCCTTGGTATCGGCCTTTATGGTCTAATTAAAGAGAGACCTTCTGTTCAGGACACAGACCTCTGTAATATAATATTGTCATTATTGATATGAATGGCTCAATCGGGATCATAAGGTTATATACATTGGACCGTATCAAAATCTGAAAAAAGATGTATTTCTTTTTGGCGGCCAATCATCGTTCCTTTTGAAGCCTCATCTCATTCAATTTACTAGTAAACTTTATATATCATATCTATTTCATATTATCCAACTCAAATATGTATCTTCTTGTCTTTCTTTTCTGTTAGGGCGTATACTTACACTCTAATAATTAATATATTCATTTGTAATCTAGTTGATAAATGATTGTAAATATTGACAAACGGAACTTTATAATAAAATTGAGAATGGAATGGGGAATGCGTCAAAGAGACAACAACCCGTCCATAGAACAGACAACAGACTAAGGCCACCAATGGGTATTCAATGCAGCGATAAACTCCCGCACCTTTAGGCGTCGATGCCGGTTTAGCAGATAACGCTTATCTTGACTACACACCTTGTCCAGCTCCTTCCAGTATTCTTGCGATTTGCTAAGTTGTTTTCATTCAAAATTCTTCCTGTATAAAATTTACTCGGCAATATTTGAGTTTATTTCCAGAATTATACAGATACAGATATACAAATTATATTCATGTACAATTAATTAAATAGATAATGGAGCAAAACTAAATGATGGTGGAAGTAATTGGCCACTAAGAGGTGGGAAAGGCACACTATGGGAAGGCGGAATGAGAGGGGTTGGATTTGTACATGGTAAAATTATAACAACTTGATAAAGGAAGTATCTCAAAAGAATTAAATCACGTGACAGACTGGTTCCCTACACCTCCTCAACGATACACTTGATGGATATGACCAATGGAAAACAATCAGGTAAATAAAGGCAAAAGTAGTATACCGCTGTTAGAAATTCATAAATCGATTGAGAAAAAAAAACCAAATCAGGTAAGTGACATTTGACATGCATGGATAATTTTAGTCAATTTTCAACACATACTAGTTAGTCAAAATGAGTTTATTACAGATATTTACATCTGTTTTATTGTAGTATGGGGGAACTGGATACTGGTATATTGTATCTATGCACTGCATTTTTTTTTATGGAAGATAACATAATTTCCTTCAGTTGCATTATTATACTTTTGATAATATTCAATTTTGTTTGATATTGCCATTAATAATTTTATTCATATCAAACACAAACGGTTTGCAGCTGCATTGCATAATGTCTGATGAAGTAAAATAAATAAACTCTTTGAAATAATTATGTAGAGTAGCATTGGGTATTTCAACACATATTAAATATTTAACATACAATACATTAATTTTGTCTAATATATCGTTGCAACACATTTTTATTGTTCCTCTTTAGGAAAACCATAAAAATAGTCACATTATACCCTTTTTTATATACTAAACAGTGAAGGAATGAGAAGTTTAAGAGAAGTCCTTCTACACAATATCGATCCATTGTTTCCTAAATCTGAGACAGAACATATAACACCACATTTGATAGTAGACCAGAGCAGCTTTAAGATATAAAGATTGGAAATTAATAACAAGAGATCCAGGTAAGATATAAACCAAAACAAACATTCAAAAGGGAATATGATAATATTTGAAAAAAAAGTAACTACTTCAAACCAACCATGATTGCAACAACCAGATCCAGTTTGAAGATTGATTATACAATTGTTGTAATATTGTGAAAATACAACCCAACTCAATTGAATATAACAAAAATTAAGAAAGAAATGAAAATAAACAAATGAACAAAAAAATCTGGTAAAAAACATAGAAACCTGTTTTATTCCATCGCAACCCTTGATTAAATTCTTTCCCTATGAAGATATGTGCAGACACCTAATGTATGTTAAAAATGATAATTTTATTGGTTCTGGAAGTTAATAGATACTGATATTAGTACTTACAGTTCTTTTAAAAATCGATGTAACTTTTAATTGTTGTTTAAATTTTTGGATGTAGGAAGAGGAATCTGGGAGGCTGACCCAAAATCTGGACGTACTGCAATACATCCACATGAAAATATAAACAAAAATGTTTGGTTATTCAATATCACCAACGATCCTACCGAATCCGTGGACTTGTCCATGAAATATCCAGAAATGGTCAAACATTGTTAGATATGCTGCAAACCTTTAATAATACTGCGGTACCCTGTAGATTTCCAGCCTCGGATCCCAGGAGCAACCCAAGTAAACATGGCGGCTATTGGGGGCCTTGTTTATGAAAACATTTATATTTACTGTGATATGACTTATGTTAATGCTGCTGTCAGATCGAATTCAAATAAAGTCCCTTTGATATAGTCTTTGTTTCTACACGTAAAATAATGAATAAATGCTAAATATGTTAACATACAACAGAATATCTTATCCGAATATCAATTGTTATACGTCGGACTCAATATCCGAAAGTAAATTAGCGGCTAGTACCCCTGATCAACACTCACAGAATGAATGTTTTTTTTTGTTAACTACACATTGTGGAATCATAAAAAGTTAATGTAGTGCTTTGACATGACATAAATGCCACTCTATTTGAACATAACACGGAAGAGCCATTAATGCTAGAAATTGAGGAATTTAGTAACATATAAATAAGAACACCAAAAGATCTACGATCTTCATCATGCACCCATACATTTTAAAAGTTAAAAATTCACATAAATAAATGGGCATGACATCCTTTAAAACATACACCATTTTTTTCTCAAGAAAAAAATGTCTTGACCGCAACATTTTACTTTCCTGCCTAGGACAATTTCGTTCTTGGGCAATTTAAACAAAGGGTGTAGTATAACAGACAGAGGAAAATATGCATTAATATAAAAGACATTGTTTATGCACTTTCCTTTTAAAATTTTCTACGGAGTTCGGTATTTTTTTTTTATTTTACAATTTAAAACAAAAGTTCTAGGCTATACCGTTTTGCTATGATAAAAGTGCTCACAGAAAGCCTAGTTGTCAAAGCGACAATTTGTCAAATTTTGTTCGGGTCAACATAGGCAATAGGAAACTTTGGATACAATATCGACCAACTGGTGATATGAACCGAAATCAGGATAAATGACTGCAGCACCCTGTTTCTACACACCTTCCAATAAGTATACATACAAAGTACAAGTATTGGAGACAACACGTACTTGGTATTATTATAAGTCAAACATTTACAGTTATATGTGTGGGTTATTGAACCATAACAAAACACCACGCGTTGACATATGTGCACATCGTCAGATACTATTTTTATATAAATACAGAGAAATAATGCCGTGTCAACGAAATGAAAAAGTTAAATTATGATACGAATAGCTTTTTCTATATTGTGCTTTACAACTATAGTCAGGACAAAGCGACAACCACACATTTTGTTTATAATTGCCGACGATTATGGATATAATGACATTGGATATCATGGATCAGAAATTAAAACACCAGTTATAGATAGACTGGCTGCAGGTGGAGTCAAACTAGAGAATTACTATGTCCAGCCGATTTGTTCACCTTCAAGGTCACAATTGATGACCGGTAGATACCAGGTAAGATGGTATGACAACCTTAGCCACGTGTTAATTTACCTGTGGTTTTTATAACAAAACATTACAGTACACACTACTTGTCAATATTATTATATTTAGTGTGTATTCTCAACATACATGACTGTGCAGAACTAGTTAACGTACAAAAAGTATGTTAAATATAACGTCCAGTCTATATATTGTTAAAATCAAAATGTTTGGAGAAATAAATATTCTTTTTTGGTAATCAATGGTAATATATTTGCAAGTAATTTTTCTTTCAATGCACAATAACTTGACAATCGACAATAATTTGATTTAATCAAATCCATAAATAAATACCTTATATTTACAAACGAACAATTAATAATAAAGAAAATAAAAGTGATTGATTAACATTTGCATTTATAAATGCAAGGCAAGTTTGAATATTTTAGCTCTATAATAATGGGATTTTAATGATATATAATAAGTTTATTTAGTGTAAATAGGTATAGGAAGATGTGGTATGAGTGCCAATGAGACAACTCTCTATCCAAGTCACAATTCATAAACTTAAACCATTATAGGTCAAGGTACAGTCTTCAACACCTTGGCTCACACCGAGGCTCACACCGAACAGCAAGTTACAAAAGGTCCCCAAAAATTACTAGTGTAAAACCATTCAAACGAGAAAACCAACGGTCGAATCTATATAAAAAAAAACGAGAAACGAGAAACACTTATGAACCACATCAACAAACGACAACTGCTGAACATCAGAATGCCTATTATATGATATTGAACAACTATCGATAGACCAAAGGACAACAGTTCTGAAAGTCACCGTTTGACTTTAAAGATCCTTACACTATGGGGTTTTCCACCGCATTGTAAGCTATACTAGGCCCAGGTATGAACAAATGTGAAATAATTCTAAACTCGTCATTGAAATAAATGTTAGCATAACCATATACTACTGACCGAAAATGCAAACATACTTTAAGGTGGTACCCAACACTTTCACTAAAATTAATTTAGCTCGTTTAATTTTCATAAAATTTTGACAAAGCATTTACTTTAACCCTTAAACAAAAATATAAAAATTTCAAAAATTTTGAACCAACTGTTTTGTCAGAAAATTACACTGGTTATATAGCAGTTTGACAAACACCAATATTGATCATTGAGAAGCCTAATATTCAATTTAAAACACAACGTAATCAAAACGTTTAGCTGACTTTACAGAGTTATCTCCCTGTTGTGTTAGGTACCACCTTAAGAAAGTAGCAAAGGGACATAGGAAACATAAGTCGGAAAAGACAACATCATGACTAAACGAAAAACAGTTTCTACAGTTTTTGACTTCATATTATCATATTGAAAATCTCAGGAGGAAGTTATATATCTGTCCGTCTTAGAGAACTAACTAACTAACTAACTAACTAACTAACTAACTAACTAACTAACTAACTAACTAACTAACTAACTTCATATTATCATATTGAAAATCTCAGGAGGAAGTTATATATCTGTCCGTCTTAGAGAACTAACTAACTAACTAACTAACTAACTAACTAACTAACTAACTAACTAACTAACTAACTAACTAACTAACTAACTAACTAACTAACTAACTAACTAACTAACTAACTAACTAACTAACTAACTAACTAACTAACTAACTAACTAACTAACTAACTAACTAACTAACTAACTAACTAACTAACTAACTAACTAACTAACTAACTAACTAACTAACTAACTAACTAACTAACTAACTAACTAACTAACTAACTAACTAACTAACTAACTAACTAACTAACTAACTAACTAACTAACTAACTAATAGATGGAACAAAGTTTACACAGAAGAAAAAGAGAATTACTTCCACTCTAATTGCAGATATTTCATAATAGCATTTTAAAATATTTTAACATTTTGCGCAATTTATTAGCGATGCTTCATCCATATACTATAAGCAACCAATCCTTTTTTCAGATACATACAGGTATTCAACATGGCATATTTTGGCCTTTGCAGCCAAACGGGCTTCCGCTTAAAGACCCAACCTTGGCAGATAAATTGAGGGAAGCAGGCTATTCCACTCATGCTGTAGGTAAATGGCATCTTGGATTCTTCAAAGAGGAGTATTTACCAACAAACAGAGGCTTTGACACTTTTTTTGGTAAGTATTTTTAACAATAATTCATTATTAGGTTTCTCCCCTCCCCCCTAAGTCGAATGGTAAGGAAACTAAGCTTTACGTAAAAAAGGGTAATATAAGTATTCTTATTATGAAGTTCTCATGCATTTATATGCAGCAAAGTTCTATGAGAAACTGCATAGCTGTCGTTGCCTTTGAACATTTTCTTACTGTGGTAAGCTGCCAAGGAGCAAAAGTTTTAAATGGTAAAACTTAAACCATCAATTATAACATTTGTTGCCTTTTTTTTATCATTATGAAATATCTGTGTCACTTCATTTGTCATATTTCACTCCTTCCTTCCTCGTTCATGACTTTTTCCCGATCCATGATTTATCATAGATATGGCATAATGCATACGACAAAAGAAGTTTGTATTTACCAGGAAACTGCTTCGAGAGCATCCTAAGTAACCCCTCTTTTTTTAAGATTTTTAAATAATCATAATTAGAAGTCGACTTTTAATTCTTTTGTGTTTTTGTTTTGTCTTCCTTTCTTCAATCCGAGAAATTGGTGTTAAATCATTAGCATTTTCTGTTTTTTTATGTCGCGAAATTTAAGTGACAGTGCGCTAATGATCATGATGTCACACTTTTAATAGTTAAAGCCTCGGTCACACCTTACCGGATAGCTCGAACGGACGCCTAACGGATAACTTTTTTTCAATCCGTTCATGTCCGTTAGACGTCCGTTCTTATCCGTTAGGCGTCCGTCCATATCCGTTGCATGTCCGTTAAGCGTCCGTTTTATCCGTTGACGTCCGTTCTGTCCGGTGGAAAATTTTGAGCATGTTCAAAACTTTGAACGGACGTCCAACGGATAAAATGTCAGTTGAACGTCCGTTAGGCGTCCGTGAGGCGTCCGTTTTGTACGGTGCTCGTCCGTTTTGTATCCGTTACGTGTCCGTTATGCATCCGTTGGAGATCCGGTAGACCAATTCACCAACGGACGTCTACCGGACGCCTAACGCACGACTAACGGATAAAACGGATGTGAAACGGACATTAACGGAAGGATAACGGATAAAACGGATGCCTACCGGATGTAAAACGGACAAATGCCAATTGAAATTTCGCGTCAGAAATGCCAATAATTGGTATATCAGATTTTCTTGAGTGTCATGAATATTTATTATTCGTGATGGATCTTGGAGTAAGAGCACGTCTTCGCTACCAAGCAGCTCTTATTCAGGCTAGACTCAACTTAAATGTAGCAAATATAAACCTTATAGCTGTCGAAAGGAGAAGACGGAGAAGACAAAGGAGATGGTGGACACGACCATGGCTTAGTCCTGAAAGACGATGCAGTTTTGGTCTATTTGACCAACTCATGACCGAACTTAGGCGGGAGGATCGGCAGTCCTTTGTACACTTCCTTCGAATGCCCACAGAGATGTTCGACGAGATATTGCAGGTTGGACCTCGCATAGCCAAGCAGAATACCTTTTACAGAAATCCACTGGAACCAGGACTCAAGTTAGCAATTACACTTAGACACCTTGCTTCTGGAGCAAAATATCGTAGCATGCAGTACGGATGGAGAGTTTCGCATAACACCATATCCGTTTTCATACCAGAGGTACATAATATAAACAAATTCAGAAAATCAACTTAAACTCTATAAGACTGAATTACCACACTGCTTCTACCTTGATTTTTTTTAATCAGAGTAGCTCTATATTTGTACACATATCATGCTAAACAAGACGCAATACAAAATAAAATCAACTAAACCAGTTAACTAAAGTGACCCTCGTGTTTAAAAACATAAAAAAAATCGGATAAATTGTTCTATTTGTTTGGTACGTGTGACCTTGATACCTGTCCTACTGACCACACTTTCCCAGAAGAAAATATTATAACATATATACATGTACTAGATACAATCATTTTAAGGTCACGTGTATGTGGTTTATTGCCTTTAATTTTCAGATGGTTTATTGCTTTTAATTTTCAGATGGTTTATTGCCTTAAATTTTTAGATGGTTTATTGCCTTTAATTTTCAGATTATTTTGTTCATCCGTTTTATCCGTTACGCTTCCGTTAGGTGTCCGTTTTATCCGGTACTCGTCCGTTGGATGTACGTCCGACGTCCGTTCTGTCCGGTGCGTATCCGTTTCACGTACATTCAATGTCCGTTGTATGTCCGTTAGGCATTCGTTACATGTCCGTTAGTACACCAACGGACTCCCAACGGATAAAAATTTTGTCAACGGATAACTTTTTTTTTATCCGTTAGGCGTCCGTTCTAGCTATCCGGTAAGGTGTGACCGAGGCTTTACAGTCTATACAAAACTATTCAAATTTGCCAAAGAAGATATATACACGTAACAACTTTTGAGTACATAAATTATGAACGGTCGAAGATATGCTGAGTATTTATAATTAATAACATAGAAGACTACAAACGGATAAAAAAATCATAATTAGAGGGGCATGAAAAATGAAAATCAAATACAACAAAAAACACTAGAGACCTAAGTTATGGACAAAATAATGGACGAAAAACAAATGTTATACAGCAACAAACGACAACCACTAAATTACAGGCTCCTGAGTTGGGACAGTAACATATATACAGAATGTATGGGGCTTAAACTTATTTAAAGGCGCCAACCCTCCCACTAACCTGGGACAGAGTTGTAACAGTACACCATAAGAATACACTATACCAGTCAGTTATTAAAAAAAACATATGGACGTCAAGTTGATTACTTATTCCCTATTCCCTATTCGTTACCTATTCCCTATTTCCTATTCGTTACCTATTCGTTACCTATTCCCTATTCCCTATTTGTTGCCTATTCCCTATTCCCTATTCGTTACCTATTCGTTACTTATTCCCTATTCCCTATCGTTACCTATTCGTTACTTATTCCCTATTCCTTATTCGTTACTTATTCGATTTTTAATATCTTTCCCCCTTTTTAATTGTTTATACTCTTATATCTGGTAATAGTTCTAAATTTGTTGAGGTAAATGATCTTTTTATGACCTATTTATATGTGTTTGTGCTCAACCGATCCTTTTACTTTATGTTCGATACTCATTTGTTCCTTATTTGATTTTTATACGTTCTACCTTTTAACTGCTTTATGTCCGTATGTTTGAAGATGGATCTTGGTTCGAAGGGATGAAATCACCGTGTTAGCGCTTGCATAAAAAAAAGATGTAGTATGATTGCCAATGAGACAACACCCCACAATAGACCAAAATGACACAGAAACTATCAACTATAGGTCAATGTACGGCCTTCAACAATGAGCATAGCCCAAACCGTGTAGTCACCTATAAAAGGCCCAGACATGACAATTTCAAACAATTCAAACAACAAAACTAACGGCCGTATTTCATATACAAAAAAATAAACGGAAAACAAATATGTAACACAAAAACAAACGATAACTACTTAATTTCAGGCTCTTGTCTAGGGACAGGCACATACTAACATAATGTGGTGGGGTTAAACATGTTAGCAGGGTGTACATCGTTTCGGAGCATGCTATTACCTTGTTTAATTCGTTCGTTCATATCTCTGGTGGTAATAATGTGTTCTTATAGATGAAATACCCCTATTAGCGCGTATGTACCCGTTCCAGCGCTCGGATAATACCCTGGTACTTATTCGTTCCTTATTCGCTTTTAATGCGCGGGGTAAGTATACGTTGCACCTTGAAATAAATCGTTTTTTAATTGTGTTCATGTCTCTGGTGGTAACAGTGTGTTCTTAGAGACGAAATGACCCTATTAGAGCGCATGTACCCGTTCCAGCGCTCGGTTAATACCCTGTTACCTATTCGTTACCTATTCGTTACCTATTCACTTATAATACGTTTGTTGTACGTTGCACCTTTTAGAAAAGGATTTTCAATTGTGTCCATGTCTCTGGTGGTAACAATGTGTTCTTAGAGATTAAATGACCCTATTAGCGTGCATGTACCCGTTCCAGCGCTCGGTTAATACCCTGTTACCTATTCGTTACCTATTCGTTACTTATTCGCTTTTAATACGTTTGTTGTACGTTGCACCTTTTAGAAAAGGATTTTCAATTGTGTCCATGTTTCTGGTGGTAACAATGTGTTCTTAGAGATGAAATGACCCTGTTAGCGCGCATGTACCCGTTCCAGCGCTCGGTTAATACCCTGTTACCTATTCGTTACCTATTCGTTACCTATTCACTTATAATACGTTTGTTGTATGTTGCACCTTTTAGAAAAGGATTTTCAATTGTGTTCATGTCTCTGGTGGTAACAATGTGTTCTTAGAGATGAAATGACCCTATTAGCGCGCATGTACCCGTTCCAGCGCTCGGTTTATACCCTGTTACCTATTCGTTACCTATTCACTTATAATACGTTTGTTGTACGTTGCACCTTTTAGAAAAGGATTTTCAATTGTGTCCATGTCTCTGGTGGTAACAATGTGTTCTTAGAGATGAAATGACCCTATTAGAGCGCATGTACCCGTTCCAGCGCTCGGTTAATACCCTGTTACCTATTCGTTACCTATTCGTTACCTATTCACTTATGATACGTTTGTTGTACGTTGCACCTTTTAGAAAAGGATTTTCAATTGTGTCCATGTCTCTGGTGGTAACAATGTGTTCTTAGAGATGAAATGACCCTATTAGCGCGCATGTACCCGTTCCAGCGCTCGGTTAATACCCTGTTACCTATTCGTTACCTATTCGTTACTTTTCCTTATGATACGTTTGGTTGTACGTTGCACCTTTAGAAAAGGATTTTCAATTGTGTCCATGTCTCTGGTGGTAACAATGTGTTCTTAGAGATGAAATGACCCTATTAGCGCGCATGTACCCGTTCCAGCGCTCGGTTAATACCCTGTTACCTATTCGTTACCTTATTACCTTTATTAATACGTTTGTTGTACGTTGCACCTTTAGAAAAGGATTTTTCAATTGTGTTCCATGTCTCTGGTGGTAACAATGTGTTCTTAGAGATGAAATGACCCTATTAGCAGCGCATGTACCCGTTCCAGCGCTCGGTTAATACCCTGTTACCTATTCGTTACTATTCTTACCTATTCACTTATAATACGTTTGTTGTACGTTGCACCTTTTAGAAAAGGGATTTTCAATTGTGTCCATGTCTCTGGTGGTAACAATGTGTTCTTAGAGATAAATGACCCTATTAGCGCGCATGTACCCGTTCCAGCGCTCGGTTAATACCCTGTTACCTATTCGTTACCTATTCGTTACCTATTCACTTATATACGTTTGTTGTACGTTGCACCTTTTAGAAAAGGATTTTCAATTGTGTCCATGTCTCTGGTGGTAACAATGTGTTCTTAGAGATGAAATGACCCTATTAGCGCGCATGTACCCGTTCCAGCGCTCGGTTAATACCCTGTTACCTATTCGTTACCTATTCTTACCTATTCACTTATAATACGTTTGTTTGTTGTACGTTGCACCTTTTAGAAAAGGATTTTCAATTGTGTCTATGTCTCTGGTGGTAACAATGTGTTCTTAGAGATGAAATGACCCTATTAGCGTGCATGTACCCGTTCCAGCGCTCGGTTAATACCCTGTTACCTATTCGTTATCTAATTCGTTACTTATTCGCTTTTGATACGTTTGTTGTACGTTGCACCTTTTAGAAAAGGATTTTCAATTGTGTCCATGTCTCTGGTGGTAACAATGTGTTCTTAGAGATAAATGACCCTATTAGCGCGTATGTACCCGTTCCAGCGCTCGGATAATACCCTATGTTACTATTCGTTTCCTTATTCGCTTTTAATACGTGTGTTAGTATACGTTGCACCTTTGAAAAATCGGTTTTTAATTGTGTCATGTTTCTGGTGGTAACAATGTGTTCTTAAAGATGAAATGACCCTATTAGGCGCATTGTACCCGTTCCAGCGCTCGGTTAATACCCTGTTACCTATTCGTTACCTATTCACTTATAATACGTTTGTTGTACGTTGCACCTTTTAGAAAAGGATTTTCAATTGTGTCCATGTCTCTGGTGGTAACAATGTGTTCTTAGAGATTAAATGACCCTATTAGCGTGCATGTACCCGTTCCAGCGCTCGGTTAATACCCTGTTACCTATTCGTTACCTATTCGTTACCTATTCACTTATAATACGTTTGTTGTACGTTGCACCTTTTAGAAAAGGATTTTCAATTGTGTCCATGTCTCTGGTGGTAACAATGTGTTCTTAGAGATGAAATGACCCTATAAGAGCGCATGTATCCGTTCCAGCGCTCGGTTAATACCCTGTTACCTATTCGTTACCTATTCGTTACCTATTCACTTATGATACTTTGTTGTACGTTGCACCTTTTAGAAAAGGATTTTCAATTGTGTCCATGTCTCTGGTGGTAACAATGTGTTCTTAGAGATGAAATGACCCTATTAGCGTGCATGTACCCGTTCCAGCGCTCGGTTAATACCCTGTTACCTATTCGTTACCTATTGACTTATAAAACGTTTGTTGTACGTTGCACCTTTTAGAAAAGGATTTCAATTGTGTCCATGTCTCTGGTGGTAACAATGTGTTCTTAGAGATGAAATGACCCTATTAGCGCGCATATACCCGTTCCAGCGCTCGGTTAATACCCTGTTACCTATTCGTTATCAATTCGTTACTTTTTCGCTTTTGATACGTTTGTTGTACGTTGCACCTTTTAGAAAAGGATTTTCAATTGTGTCCATGTCTCTGGTGGTAACAATGTGTTCTTAGAGATATAATGACCCTATTAGCGCGTATGTACCCGTTCCAGCGCTCGGATAATACCCTGTTACTTATTCGTTCCTTATTCGCTTTTAATGCGCGGGGTAAGTATACGTTGCACCTTGAAATAAATCGTTTTTTAATTGTGTTCATGTTTCTGGTGGTAACAATGTGTTCTTAAAGATGAAATGACCCTATTAGAGGGCATGTACCCGTTCCAGCGCTCGGTTAATACCCTGTTACCTATTCGTTAACTATTCGTTACCTATTCACTTATAATACGTTTGTTGTACGTTGCACCTTTTAGAAAAGGATTTTCAATTGTGTCCATGTCTCTGGTGGTAACAATGTGTTCTTAGAGATTAAATGACCCTATTAGCGTGCATGTACCCGTTCCAGCGCTCGGTTAATACCCTGTTACCTATTCGTTACCTATTCGTTACTTATTCGCTTTTAATACGTTTGTTGTACGTTGCACCTTTCAGAAAAGGATTTTCAATTGTGTTCATATCTCTGGTGATAATAATGTGTTCTTATAGATGAAATACCCCTATTAGCGCGTATGTACCCGTTCCAGCGCTCGGATAATACCCGGTTACTTATTCGTTACTTATTCGCTTTTAATGCGCAGGGTATACGTTGCACCTTGAAATAAATTGTTTTTCAATTGTGTTCATGTCTCTGGTGGTAACAATGTGTTCTTAGAGATGAAATGACCCTATTAGCGAGCATGTACCCGTTCCAGCGCTCGGTTAGTACCCTGTTACCTATTCGTTACTTATTCGCTTATAATACGTTTGTTGTACGTTGCACCTTTTAGAAAAAGATTTTCATTTGTGTTGATGTCTCAGGTGGTAACAATGTGTTCTTAGAGATGAAATAACCCTTTTAGCGCGTATGTACCCGTTCCAGCGCTCGGCTTATACCTTGTTACTTATTCGTTACTTCTTATTCCAAGGTGCAACGTATACCACGCGTATTAAAAGCGATTAAGGAACGAATAAGTTACAGGGTATAAACCGAGCGCTGGAACGGGTACATACACGCTAATAGGGTTAATTCATCTCTAAGAACACATAGTTACCGCCAGAGACAAGAACACAATTGAAAATCATTTTCTAAAATTTTCATTTTTATACAAGCGCTAAAAGAGGGACGAAAGATACCAAAGGGACAGTCAAACTCATAAATCTAAAACAAACTGACAACGCCATGGCTAAAAATGAAAAAGACAAACAGAAAAACAATAGTAAACATGACACAACATAGAAAACTAAAGAATAAACAACACGAACCCCACCAAAAACTAGGGGTGATCTCAGGTGCTCCGGAAGGGTAAGCAGATCCTGTTCCACATGTGGCACCCGTCGTGTTGCTTATGTGATTACAAAATTTTAATCCGGTAAATAGTCTAATTCGATAGGTCACATTCATGAAAGGGAAGGGAATTGTAGTTACGACGTAAGGAACATATCCGATATCATTTGTGAAACGGTTATTCCATAACGGTCAAACAACTGGTGATGGCGTCCGTAAAATTTACGAAAGGATGATTTCAACTTCACCATTTGGAACTCTTGGTTTAATAGCTTCCTTGTGAGCAGCAACCCTCTATCAAGAAAATCATGATAGGAAATGCAAGCACGGGAATATCGTATCAATTGGGAGATATATACCCCGTATGCAGATGCTGCTGGAATGTTGCTACTTGAAAGTTCACAATTGGAAAGCTGAAATCATCTCTTTTGTCGTAAAGTTTTAAAAGGTGATTTCACCTCTTCGAACCAAGAACCAGATCTTCAAACATACGAATATAAAACATTTAAAAGGTAGAACGTATAAAAATCAAATAATAAACAAATAAGTATCTAACATAAAGCAACAGGATCGGTTGAGCACAAACACATATAAATAGGTCATAAAAAGGTCATTTTACCTCAACAAATTTAGATCTATAACAAGAGATAAGAATATAAACAAGAGTGCACACGCTGAAATGTCTCGCCTTCTTTACTAATCATTGATATTATGTTGATAGTCTTAAGTATAAAGCGTTATAACAACTGTCACATAACTTAACATTAACCAAGATAACAAAGACCAATGAACAATGAAAATGAGGTCAAGGTCAGATGAAACATGCCAGACAGACATGTACAGCTAACAATGCTTTCATACAACAAATATAGTTGACCTCTTACTTATAGTTAAAGAAAAATAGACCAAAACACAAAAACATAACACTGAGCAATGAACCGTGAAAATGAGGTCGAGGTCAAATAAAACCTGCGCGACTGACATACAGATCATATAATATTTCCATACACCAAATATAGTTGACTTATAGCATATAGTATTAGATAAAAAGACCAAAACTCAAAAACTTAACTTTGACCACTGAACCATGAAAATGAGGTCAAGGTCAGATGACATCTGCACGCTAGACATGTACACCTTACAATCATTCCATACAACAAATATTGTAGATCTATTGTGTAAAGTATGAGAAAAAGAGACCAAAACACAAAAACTTAACTATAACCACTGAACCATGAAAATAAGGTCAAGGTCAGATGACACCTGCCAGTTGGACATGGACACCTTACAGTCCTTCCATACACCGAATATACTTGCCCTATCGCTTATAGTATCTGAGATATGGACTTAACCACCAAAACTTAACCTTGTTCACTGATCCATGAAATGAGGTCGAGGTTTAGTGAAAACTGTCTGACGGGCATGAGGACCTTACAAGGTACGCACATACCAAATATAACTATCCTATTACTTAAAATAAGAGAGAATTCAACATTACAAAAAATCTTAACTTTTTTTCAAGTGGTCACTGAACCATGAAAATGAGGTCAAGGACATTTGACATGTGACTGACAGAAACTTCGTAACATGAGGCATCCATATACAAAGTATGAAGCATCCAGTTCTTCCACCTTCTAAAATATAAAGTTTTTAAAAAGTTAGCTAACACCGCCGCCGCCGTAGCCGCCGTAGCCGCCGCCGCCGCCGCATTACTATCCTTATGTCGAGCTTTCTGCAATTAAAGTTGCAGGCTCGACAAAAATTAAAAAGGGTGAGGATATCAAAAATCGAATAAGTTACGAATAGGTAACGCATAGGGAATAGGGAATAAGTAACGAATAGGTAACAAATAAGTAACAGGGTATTAACCGAGCGCTGGAACGGGTACATGCGCGCTAATAGGGTCATTTTATCTCTAAACACATTGTTACCACCAGAGACATAAACACAATTGAAAATCCTTTTCTAAAAGGTGCAACGTACAACAAACGTATTATCAGCGAATAAATAACGAATAAGTAACAGGGTATTAACCGAGCGCTGGAACGGTTACATACGCGCTAATAGGGTCATTTCATCTCTAAGAACACATTGTTACCACCAGAGACATGGACACAATTGAAAATCCTTTTCTAAAAGTTGCAACTTATAACAAACGTATTATAGCCGAATAAGTAACGAATAAGTAGCAGGGTATTAACTGGGCGCTGGAACGGGTACATACGCGCTAATAGGGTCATTTCATCTCTAAGAACACATTGTTGCCACCAGAGACATGAACACAATTGAAAATCCTTTTCTAAAAGGTGCAACGTACAACAAACGTATTATAAGTGAATAGGTAACGAATAGTTAACGATTAGGTAACGAATAGGTAACAGGGTATTAACCGAGCGCTGGAACGGTTACATGCACGCTAATAGGGTCATTTCATCTCTAAGAACACATTGTTACCACCAGAGACATGGACACAATTGAAAATCCTTTTCTAAAAGGTGCAACGTACAACAAACGTATTATAAGTGAATAGGTAACGAATAGGTAACGAATAGGTAACAGGGTATTAACTGAGCGCTGGAACGGGTACATGCGCGCTAATAGGGTTATTTCATCTCTAAAAACACATTGTTACCACCAGAGACATGGACACAATTGAAAATCCTTTTCTAAAAGGTGCAACGTACAACAAACGTATTAAAAGCGAATAAGTAACGAATAGGTAATGAATAGGTAACAGGGTATTAACCGAGCGCTGGAACGGGTACATGCACGTTAATAGGGTCATTTAATCTCTAAGAACACATTGTTACCACCAGAGACATGGACACAATTGAAAATCCTTTTCTAAAAGGTGCAACGTACAACAAACGTATTATAAGTGAATAGGTAACGAATAGGTAACGAATAGGTAACAGGGTATTAACCGAGCGCTGGAACGGTTACATGCGCTCTAATAGGGTCATTTCGTCTCTAAGAACACATTGTTACCACCAGAGACATGAACACAATTAAAAAACGATTTATTTCAAGGTGCAACGTATACTTACCCCGCGCATTAAAAGCGAATAAGGAACGAATAAGTAACAGGGTATTATCCGAGCGCTGGAACGGGTACATACGCGCTAATAGGGGTATTTCATCTATAAGAACACATTATTACCACCAGAGATATGAACACAATTGAAAATCCTTTTCTAAAAGGTGCAACGTACAACAAACGTATTAAAAGCGAATAAGTAACGAATATTTAACAGGGTATTATCCGAGCGCTGGAACAGGTACATATGCGCTTATAGAGTTATATCACCTCTAAGAACCCAAATCTACCACCAGAGACAACAAAACAATTGAAAATCATGTTTTAAAAGGTGCAACGTATGATACACGTATTATAAGCGAATTATAAGCGAGTGATGGAACGAATTAAACAAGGTAATAGCATGCTCCGAAACGATGTACACCCTGCTAACATGTTTAACCCCACCACATTATGTTAGTATGTGCCTGTCCCTAGACAAGAGCCTGAAATTAAGTAGTTATCGTTTGTTTTTGTGTTACATATTTGTTTTCCGTTTATTTTTTTGTATATGAAATACGGCCGTTAGTTTTGTTGTTTGAATTGTTTGAAATTGTCACGTCTGGGCCTTTTATAGGTGACTACACGGTTTGGGCTATGCTCATTGTTGAGGGCCGTACATTGACCTATAGTTGATAGTTTCTGTGTCATTTTGGTCTATTGTGGGGTGTTGTCTCATTGGCAATCATACCACATCTTTTTTTTTATGCAAACGCTAACACGGTGATTTCATCCCTTCGAACCAAGATCCATCTTCAAACATACGGACATAAAGCAGTTAAAAGGTAGAACGTATAAAAATCAAATAAGGAACAAATGAGTATCGAACATAAAGTAAAAGGATCGGTTGAGCACAAACACATATAAATAGGTCATAAAAAGATCATTTTACCTCAACAAATTTAGAACTATTACCAGATATAAGAGTATAAACAATTAAAAAGGGGGAAAGATATTAAAAATCGAATAAGTAACGAATAAGGAATAGGGAATAAGTAACGAATAGGTAACGAATATGGAATAGGGAAGGGGTAATGAATAGGGAATAGGTAACGAATAGGTAACGAATAGGGAATAGGGAATAGGTAACGAATAGGGAATAGGGAATAGGTAACGAATAGGGAATAGGGAATAGGTAACGAATAGGTAACGAATAGGTAACGAATAGGGAATAGGGAATAGATAACGAATAGGGAATAGGGAATAGGTAACGAATAGGTAACGAATAGGGAATAGGGAATAGGGAATAAGTAACGAATAGGTAACGAATAGGGAATAGGGAATAGGTAACGAATAGGGAATAGGGAATAGGTAACGAATAGGTAACGAATAGGGAATAGGGAATAGGTAACGAATAGGGAATAGGGAATAGGTAACGAATAGGTAACGAATAGGTAACGAATAGGGAATAGGGAATAGGTAACGAATAGGTAACGAATAGGGAATAGGGAATAGGTAACGAATAGGTAACGAATAGGGAATAGGGAATAGGTAACGAATAGGTAACGAATAGGGAATAGGGAATAGGTAACGAATAGGTAATAGGGAATAAGTAACCAACTTGACGTCCATAAAAAACATGCATCTTAGACTAAAATTTTATGACTTCATATTATATTTCATGTCATTCATGATATAATATGTAAATGTTATCATTTGTTCATTTGTTTTTATATTTGATATAGTAACATTGATTATTAACCTGAAATTAACTGCAACACACTATAAAAAAAATTAATCACTATCAAAATAATTCCTACTTTTCCCACATTTTAACTTCCCAATTGTCCCACAAAATGTCTTTACTTTTTTCCTGTAACATCATAAAGTGGAACAATCGGGAAGACACCTCATTGAACATTGTATGTAAACTATCTCTATCAAAGAAGAAAGTCATACACATGATTTCTTTCTGTGTTACTGTTTAACAAGATTTTTCCAATTGAAGGTATTCTTAATGGAAAAGCCGATCACTACCTGTACAATGACTCTGCAATGGGAATAAATGGACTTGATCTAAGGGATGGAATTCAGAGAGTTAATAATGAATATAGAGGACAATATTCTACTAATTTATACACCAAGAAAGCTGTGGAAATTGTGGAAAAACATGATTCAGAGAAAGTACGTATTGTTCCTCTTTACTAGTCTACTCCTCTCCACGTAGGGACTATTCGCAATCCTAGGCTAGCAAACATGCGTTTTGTCTGATCTTTATGTGTTCAAAACAATGAAAAATAAAATACATGTCATTTTCATTGTAACCATGGAAAACAAAAAGTAACAGTATTCATTCAGTTTTTGATCTGTTAATAAGGGCAATCTTTCTACTATCGTGTTACATAAAATAATTTTGAATTATTCTCCAGGTTGTTTTTTTTTGATAAATAGCAATAACATGATGTTAAAGCACTCAGATGTTCTACAATTATATTTAATAAATACTTAAAAGTTCGTTTCACTTAACACATATTCAACCCTGTATTTGGAAAAGCTATTCAGCAAATTGAAATGATTGATTTTATGGGGAAATAAAACAAAATAATCTGTAAATCATTGAAAATTCACCTTATAGAGACTATTGTGAATTGGGTTGGTTTTAAGATTTTTCAATTACAAGTTTTAACTTTGTATGAAATTAAGGTGTACTGTATCCTTTCATATAATGATATTGAAGTGTTCTTAGTTCATGTGAACATGTAAAACAATTATAAAACAATTACTCATTTAGTTTTTATCATGTTAATATCATTTTTGCCAGCCGTTATTTATGTACCTGTCCTATCAAGCAGTTCATTTACCATTACAAGTTCCAGACAAGTATCTTAAACAGTACGGACATATCAAAGATATGGACAGAAAAATCTATGCAGGTAAAAACTGATACTGGAGATAATTGTTGTTTTACATGCTTGTTGGCCCTTTTATTTCAAAATTCCACATACAAACTTGTAAATATAGCTTTTGGTTGATTTAATTTATCGTACGTGCACAAGACTGCAATACTCAGAATCTTTTGCTGTATTTCATTTGACCTTTTTTAATATATTTTATACATGGTGTAATTTATATGTATATAATAAAATTGTAATTTGATGTGAAGTCGTGGTAAGTAAAATTAACTGAATTTACGACAAACAAAACACAGGTGGTCTACAAAAGTTAGCCATTTAGCTCTGTCACCATACAGACAAAGCCGACAAATAAAAGCATTACTCGGCTAACGAACGCTATATTTGTATAGCCTAGTTGTTCGATTGGTAGCAGGATGGATACAGAGCAGGCGAGGTTGCCCTGATAGTTCAGATGCATTCGTCGAAATCCGATGAGGGAAACATCTTTTTGTGTTTTCTTTGCAATTGAAGTTATAAAAAAGAATCCCGATGAGGGAAACATCTTTTTGTGTTTTCATTGCAATTGAAGTTATAAAAAAGAATCCCGATGAGGGAAACATCTTTTTGTGTTTTCATTGCAATTGAAGTTATAAAAAAGAAGATTCAATATTTAATATGTTTCATGCAGCTGTACCATTTTGCAGTTATAGTCCGTCAAATCAAGCTGGTTTTAGATGGTCATGGCTAAATTAAAGAATTGGTGTAATAACAATCAAAATAAAATCTTTTACTAGTATATTGGATATTTTATTTTAATTTTAATACAGATTGTATATGAAAGGGGCGAATTGTATAGTTTTATGCCATGATACAGCAACACATCAAAATCCCTGAAATACGTCTTCTCATCAAAAATCTGTCTCTTTCGTTATAGGTATGACATCGGCAATGGACGAGGGAATAGGCGATGTTGTGAAGTCTTTCCAGTCCAAAGGGTTATGGCAAGACACATTGGTGGTCTTCACAACAGGTACACATAACGCCAAAAAGTTAAATGTGATATCGCCGACGGTGGGGTTCGTATCTTTAGTTTTATATGCTGTGTGTTGTGTACTACTGTTTGTCTTTTGGTCTTTATCTTTTTTAAACCATGGCGTTGTCAGTGTATTTTTGACTTTAATATGACTTATCTTTTGGATAATATTTTTTCAAGGTATCTGAATTTTACTAATTTTTTAAATAAAAAAGATTGAAGGTCAAAGTCAAGCATATCAATAACCTTTGACCTTTAGGTCAGATTTTCATTTTGTATCTGTCACTGTTTTAAAGCTATTTTAATAACAATGTCAAAATTATATTACAAAATACCAAAAATGACGCTTTTATGTTCCCATAGCAACCACCCTATTTACCGATTTCCCAAACCTTTATTGATAAATTATACTTAGGCAACAGTGATAGTTTACATTTATTACCTTAGTATCATTTTTTGTGGATGCAAAAGTGTAAAATGATGTCATGCAAAATGTCTAATTTGCTTTCTTGAATACATCCAAACTCCAATCTTTAAATCAGTGCTGTTTCCTTCTTCCCGTTTTGCCAGAAATGATTTTTATCTTTCATCTTACTCATAAAGTGTTATATTTTAATGAACAAAAGTCAAAATATTTTTAAAACTTGAAATGTGTGCATGATAACTGCTTTAAATATACCATTTTTGTTCGTCAAAATATGCATTTTTCGAGTCAAAATCCAAGGGGACCCGTTTACCATGGGAACGGGGGCGTTAACAAATTGTTTGTCAACATATTTCTTTTTTGTTTATCGATAGCTATCAACAAACCAAATTTCAAGAAAATCTGAGACTATGACATGATATTATTTTATGTTTCACAGACAATGGAGGACAAGTGTTGTACGGTGGAGACAACTGGCCATTAAGGGGCTGGAAAGGTTCCTTGTGGGAAGGAGGTGTCAAAGCTGTGGGATTTGTTCATGGTCAAATGATACAAAAGAAAGGCGCGATTTCAAAAGAACTAATCCATATTTCTGATTGGTTTCCAACTTTAATTAAACTTGCAAATGGATCATTGAAAAGAACGAATCCGCTTGACGGTGTGGACCAGTGGAGAACAATAAGGTATGGAGTGTTTGTTAATGTGGCCATTATCTTAACATATAACGCTTGTACCTCACCAACGCTTGTTAATATACTTTATCAAAATCACTGAAGTGAGATTAAAATCTCTGAATGAAATTTGTTTGTCTTTTAAAAGTTAAAAACACTGCTGACAATTTCATTGAGTCACGATATCATATTCTTACGAAACATTCATCGGTTTCAGTCAAATAAAGTTGGTAAATCATGGCAACAGGCATACAATCTTTCAAATGTAAAAAAATACCCATAATCTGATATGTGTGAAACGACATTTGAACAATTTGAAATAACAAGCTAATGTATGATTGATACATAAGTGTCCGTCCCAAGTCAGGAGTCTGTAATTTAGTGGTTGTCGTATGTTTATGTGTTAACTATTTGTGATTTGTTCATTTTTTTGTAGATAAATAAGGCCGTTAGTTTTCTCGTTTGAATTGTTTTACATTGTCATTTCGTGGCCTTTTATAGCTGACTATAATGTATGGACTTTGCTCTTGTTGAAGGCCGTACGGTGATCTAAAATTTGTAATTTCTGTGTCATTTTGTTCTCTTGTGGAGAGTTGTCTCATTGGCAATCATACCACATCTTCTTTTTTATATCATGAGAAAATTTCCCCCAGAGCTCAAATGACATAAAAGTTAACAACTAAAGGTCACCGTACGGCCTTCCCAAATTTGCAAAAAATTTTACTTATAGATATCCTATCTATATGTGCTTTAACACTGCTTTGTTTAGGAATTGATATGTCTGTTATATTTCTTCACAACTTTTAATAATTAGGATTTAGAGCATGATATACTGGATAGTTATACTAACTTGTCTAAGTTGCTCATTGTTTCTCACAACTTGTAATGTCAACAATATATGTCCCTTTTAAATCAATCATAGGATGGTTTCGATACCAGGTGAATGTTCATTCATGCCTGAGTCTAAGTGAAGCTACAATCAAGCTTTTTTTTTTTATTAAATGCATGAATTGGCTGCGTTGAATACCAGTTGGTGGCTTTGGGCTGATTCCTGCTCTATGACAGGGTTGATGTCTCTTTGAAACATTCCTTGTTCTCATTCTCTATTCCATAAAACTAGTAAATGAATTTGTTCTAATCGATTTATTTTTGGTCACAACATGTACAGATTTTTATAGGTCTTTATCCAAGATTATATTTGACATAATTGAGTTATGAAAGATGTTTTGATTGTGCTTCACATTGTAAAATGTTATATCAAATCAAAATTGAAAGACCTTTTTAAATACAAAGAAGTTGGAAATCAAATAAACATACTATTCGCTTTATCAATCTTTACCGACAGTTAAAATTCTCTTTGGTTTTTGTCTAGGTTTGGCTATAGTTTTGTCCATTTTTGTTTCATCCGATTGTCAATGTTAGTTTTATGGTTTGAATTTTCAAATATTGTTCTAACATAACTGAATAAATATGCGTTATCTTTTGCAGTAAAATTATTACAATTTACAATGTAATGCTAAAAACTGAAAGACAGACTAGTAAATGAATTTTTATTCTAAACAATGATGACCAACATATAAAAATAGATGCATTTATTTTAAATCAAAATCGTTACAATTGGAATAAAATTGGATTAAATTGGTCCAGTTTTGTCATACTTTAAAAATGGTGTATTGGTATGCAGAATGCAATAACGTAGTGCATATGTTTATTTTTTAAACTAGTTACGGTGAACAGAGTCAACGAAATACTATTCTACACAACATTGATCCATTATTTTCCCATGCTGGAGAACGAAAATCTGATAATCAGTTTGATACTAGAGAAAGAGCAGCACTTCGACATAATGAATGGAAAATTATTACAGGCGATCCAGGTATGAACCTAAAAAAAGTTCTATTTATTGATTAAGTAAAGAATTTACCAAAATTTTCGTCAGTAGCCAGTTTTTATGAATTTATTATCATTGGCAATGTACAAACACAATGATAAAAAGACAAAATTCCACCAAAGTCGAAGGAAATCAAAAGTGGTGTCCATCGTATTCACCTTTCTATGTAAACACTGTCATGAGTTCGATGGGCCATTTAGTTGTCTTACAAATGATATAGTCATGAATTCGAGGAGATAACATTTTCTATTAGCTATATGCTTAGTATTTCTCTTCTGTCTATTGTTGTTTCGACAGCATATGTTGACTGCATAGTTGTTTTTTTTGTTCATTACATGTTTCAATAACTTCTCTTTATTCAGTTTTGGAAGACCATGCTTTTAATTATATGTAATAAATTCGGGGCAAGCTACTGTCTCCTCATACCAACAAAACAAAATTATGGTCAAGGGAACATTTGTGTAATTTAATAACGAAGCCAGAGAAATTGACAGCAAAGTCTGAATAAAAAAGCAAGATTATTAAATTTCTCGATATATTGTAGGAAATGGATCGTGGATATATACTTCAATTCGAGGACAGAACCAGAATAAACTGTATGAAAGGCCAGATTATAAAAACGTTTGGCTTTTCAACATTGAAAATGACCCATATGAAAAACATGATTTATCTACAAAAAGACCAGAAGTTGTTACAGATTTACTTGAGATGTTGGCAAAATTTGAATTGACTTCGGTACCTTGCTTTTATCCTGAAAATGACTTCATGGCCGATCCGAAATACCATGAGGGATATTGGGGTCCCTGGATTCAAAATCAAGAGATAACGGAAGAAATCGAACTTCCTTCTAACACGAAAATATTTAGATTTTCATTTCTGTCGATTTTTATTCTTGCGCTGTATTGTCTTTATTATCGATATAAGAAAAAGCATCCACACAAAATAAGTCCATATTAGATATGAAAGAGGATATGGTAGATGAAATAAAGAATTTGTGAGAGAGAGAAATGAGAAAATGTAATAAATATGTATGAAACATTTTTGAAAATGTGTGCAAAAGTTTGATTTTTCATGTGTGGAAACTATAGTTTTCAAGGTTCGAATGCATGTAAACAACTTCAAATTATAAATAACGTTACAGATTTTGGTGGGATTCGTGTTGCTTAGTCTTTTGTTTTCTATGTTGTGACTTCTGTACTTTTATTTGTCTGTTAGTTTTTATTTTTAGCCATTGCATTGTCAGTTTGTTTTTAATCTATGAGTTTGACTGTCCCTCTGGTATCTTTCGTCCTTCTTTTACAAACCATCACAATAAAAATATGTGCTATGTAACCATTTCTGAGTGCATTGTCAATCAATACATGACGTGTATTTAAAGCCTGGATTATGCAACTTTTGGGACAATAGAATCCAGAAGTATTCAAAATAAAGAGACAGTCGGTTAACTGTGTATGAGGAAATTTTGTTTTACATATAAAAATTACATCATTGTTTAAACGAACCTTTTTCAAAGCGATGATAGTCAGCCATCAGCAAAAGCAAATTGACAGACACACTTATTTATTTCAATCATATGAATAATTAGCACACAACACTTGTAAAGGTAGATGAACGTTAAGGACAGAAATAAAATAGCCAAACACTAGATGATATATTTTTGGTTGGAATTTTTGCAATATTTAGATTTTAATAATTTTGTAATTTATGGAAGAAGACGGAACTAAGTTGAAAAACTTGTGTCTAATCCATTTGTTTTTGGACAATAAAATATGTTTAAGTTAAACTATGGAAGTTTGCATTAAAAATATATCTTTTAAATTGAAACAATACCGAAGAAATGACTACCGAGGGATATTAATCTCCAGGACTGACAATTTACAAGCAGAAATGCGTTAATTTCGTGGTGCCTCATTGGCCCTTTTATCCTTCTAAAGTCGATCGTCACTGCTGAGTCTTTCATATACGAACGCGCGTTTGACTTATATAATTTTTAATCCAGATACATTGTATCTATGATGATGTTTTCTGTTTACTCAACCGCAAATCATCACGTACCTAGAGACCTGCTTTGTCCCAACGTGTGTCGCTCGTATCTCATATGATACCCTTTAGATTTACAAATCAAGTAAAATTGAGTTATATATAAGGTTGTGTTCATAAAAAAAGCAGTAGTGAATTTAGTACTGTGCGTGTATATGTTTTGCTGTAAATGACCTTATACGATTTTAGGCGTCTGCATTAACTAATCACAGACGATTTTAGTTGTTCTGAATTAACTGATCACCTTAGACCAGTTCAGGTGTTTTCAATTAACTGACCTTAGACGGTTTTTAGTTGTTCTGCTTTAACTGACCATATACGAATTTAGGTGTGCGGAATTAATTGACCATGGACCGTTTTTAGTTGTTCTTCATTACCTGACCATACATGAATTTTGGTGTTCTGAATTTACTAACCTTGAAGTTCGACGATTTTAGATGTTCTGCATTACTGACCTGGACGGGTTACGCGTACTGCATTAACTGACATCGGACGGTCTGATAATTGTTCTGGTATATACTGACATAATGTGGATTTAGCTGTTCTGTATTAAGTAACCTTTGACGATTTTAGTTGTTCTGCATAACCTGACTTGACATATGTGGTTTGAGCTGATTTTCATTTTTTTATGGTTTTAATCGTTTTACGGTTTACTGTGGATTAACATAAACTCTTTTTCATACATTTACATTGTAAAATAAAGATCAACCAAAACATATTTAGTAACTAAAACTTTTATACAGAAACACTCGGATCCTCCCACCTGCAAAAAAAAAAGTACAGAATAATTCGTTGATTAGAAGTAGACATTCGTTTTTTCTTAGCTCTTAAAATGAGAATGAACACGTTTAAGCAGACTGAGAATAGAACCGCCCGATACTCAAAATGGTACAGCTATATGTTTCCGCATATTCAAAATGATAGAAAATGAAATTACATGAATAGAAAAATTATTCGTAGATTTAACAACTGAATTGATATAAACTGTAGCTTTTATTCTGTACAGTCAGGAAATGGCAGTTGTTATCTTATAGTTTGTTTCTGTGTGTGTTGCATTTTAGTGTTTCTGTTGTGTCGTTGTTTTCCTCTTATATATTTGATGTGTTTCCCTCAGGTTAAGTGCTATTTCCTTTTGATAACATAACAAGTCCTTTTTAATTGAATTTTTTTTAAGGTAGAAGACATATCATGTTTTTAATAATATATCAATAGAAAAAAGGAACACTAAAATTACCTTATCTTCCATTATGGCCGTGTGGAATATGTCCAAGATGCTTCATTATCTACAGATGACAAGAAATAAATAAGTATAATCACATACCGGAAGATGTATCAAACAAATGAGAAGTCAAATCAATACCCTTCAGTAAAGTAAAATCACAAAAATACTGAACTCCGAGGAAATTCAAAACGGAAAGTCCCTAATCAAATGGCAAAATCAAATGATTAAACACATCTTTTACTTTAAACGCGAATAAAAGTTCTCACATGTAATTCCAAATGTTTTAATTCACTGATATTCAAAATTATTACAAATTAGATACATGTGCAATTAATAGAAATAAGTTTGGTATTGAACAATGTGTTCTGCACCATGTAAATTATTTAGACTTTACCTGTGTGTAATAATGTTCAAACTCGTGCTCATTCACAGTTCCATCACCTGTTTAAAAAAGGATTTTTTTTAGTTTCATTTGTTGAAGTATTTGTTTGCAGTTTGGTCATCTAAGCAAAGATTTGGTTTCTCGTTCCAATTTTGCAATTAAAGAAATAATTTGTGACCGAGCTTAGATGGCTCAACGGCTAATACATTTTCGTAACCTTTTCTAGTGTCTACATTTGGTACAAAACTTAAACTCAACATATGGGAGAATATTCTATATATAAAGTTCATAACTAAAGATATATGTTCTCTGTCCGTAAGAATTAATATCAAATATTGGATTTGTAGACAAAGAAAGTGGAAGAAATTGAAAAAAACAAAACAAATATGGCGTAATAAAACGATTACAAATCAATCTAAAATATAACGACACGAGTGCGAATAGCGTTTTACTTAAAATAATTTCGTATATTGAACAGATATATTATGTTAAGGAGGGGCATTTGCAAAAACAAAAAAAACCAGTCAAGGGACTGTAAAATTTCCCAAGCCGCTAGTGTTTTTCACCACTGCCATGCATTTGAGGCATATTCACCGGCAGTGGTGAAAACCAGGCAATTTGATTGAAATGAGGCAAAAATATTAGAATATGCGAAAAATACACTGGCTATCAACCAATCAAAATCTGGCTTACTTATATAAGGTGTTATTAATACATAAATACCGTTTTGGTCGATTTTTACACTGGTTATCAACCAATCAAAATCTGGCTTTCTTATATAAGGTGTTATTAATACATAAATACCGTTTTGGTCGATTTTTACACTGGTTATCAACCAATCAAAATCTGGCTTACTTATATAAGGTGTTATTAATACATAAATACCGTTTTGGTCGATTTTTACACTGGTTATCAACCAATCAAAATCTGGCTTTCTTATATAAGGTGTTATTAATACATAAATACCGTTTTGGTCGATTTTTACACTGGTTATCAACCAATCAAAATCTGGCTTACTTATATAAGGTGTTATTAATACATAAATACCGTTTTGGTCGATTTTTACACTGGTTATCAACCAATCAAATTCTGGCTTTCTTATATAAGGTGTTATTAATACATAAATACCGTTTTGGTCGATTTTTACACTGGCTATCAACCAATCAAAATCTGGCTTACTTATATAAGGTGTTATTAATACATAAATACCGTTTTGGTCGATTTTTACACTGGTTATCAACCAATCAAATTCTGGCTTTCTTATATAAGGTGTTATTAATACATAAATACCGTTTTGGTCGATTTTTACACTGGTTATCAACCAATCAAATTCTGGCTTTCTTATATAAGGTGTTATTAATACATAAATACCGTTTTGGTCGATTTTTACACTGGCTATCAACCAATCAAATTCTGGCTTTCTTATATAAGGTGTTATTAATACATAAATACCGTTTTGGTCGATTTTTACACTGGCTATTAACCAATCAAATTCTGGCTTTCTTATATAAGGTGTTATTAATACATAAATACCGTTTTGGTCGATTTGACGAAGTGTAGCTAATGCATCTGCATGACTCATGATACAATCTCCATCTTGATCATAATGGTGGAAAATCTCAAGTGCTAGAGCATGTGGCTGTGAAGTTGCAGCTGCATATTCAGCACAAGTTACGTTTCCATCACCTGTGAAGTAATTTCAAATTTAATTTGATTTTGATATGCAATGATCATCATAATTCAAACATAATATATATATATATATATATTGTTGCTATTTTTAGACATTATATATATATATATATATATATATATATATATATATATATATATATATATATATATATATATATATATATATATATATATATATATATATATAATATAATGTCTAAAAATAGCAACAATCAACATTCAATCTATTTAAGCGTGGATCAGTTTGTGAAAATAAACTGATACAGTTACTGAATTAAAATTATATAAATGTCTAAGAATATAACTTAAACACACTAATTAATACATTAAAAAGTTCTATTAGATGTTAAATAGAAATACGCAATATTTCGCTAAACAAATTAGCTTCATCAGGCGTGTGCATCTCTCAAGGTGAAATCGGATGCATGACAAAAAATATTTTTGTAGCTAAATTTATACAAGAGTTGAGGAAAAGTGTAACATATTGTTTGATGTTGCATAAAATATGTTTGTAGCTACAACTACATGAACTTGGAATAAAAGTTTAACACATTTATAGATGTTCGATTAATTGTATGAATTTCTATAAATTAATATGTATGATTTCAAGATAATTATGGTTTTGATTTGTTTTTAAATCTTTTTTCGTCTCTCTCATTGAGTCCATCAGGTTCAAGAGTTCGTAACTGGTGCATCCAAAATCTCTCTCTTTTTTGTCTTCCTTGTGTATCCCAATTTTGATTTTTCTCAATGATTTGAAATGTGACGTTTTCAAAATCATGTCCTGCACTTGTTACGAACTCTTGAACCTGATGGACTCAATGAGAGAGACGAAAAAAGATTTAAAAACAAATCAAAACCATAATTATCTTGAAATCATACAAATTAATTTATAGAAATTCATACAATTAATCGAACATCTATAAATGTGTTAAACTTTTATTCCAAGTTCATGTAGATGTAGCTACAAACATATTTTATGCAACATCAAACAATATGTTACACTTTTCCTCAACTCTTGTATAAATTTAGCTACAAAAATATTTTTTGTCATGCATCCGATTTCACCTTGAGAGATGCACACGCCTGATGAAGCTAATTTGTTTAGCGAAATATTGCGTATTTCTATTTAACATCTAATAGAACTTTTTAATGTATTAATTAGTGTGTTTAAGTTATATTCTTAGACATTTATATATATATATATATATATCTTTATAAAATAACAATATTAAAGAATGAGTACGAATATGCAATTGATTATGACTTGATTATCGTGGTCACACCAGCAGGAGTTAACAGTTTAATAAATTAGTTTTGATTAAAGTGCTAGCGTTGACCAAAATAATTACATTTAGTACTACCATTTTAGAAGCTTTATTGTACATTTTGTATCAAGGTACTTTAGAAAATCTAAGCTTAAAAAGCATGAGTTGTTTTTAAACGATGTTTAAATCCAAAAAAATATTTAAGGAGATACAATAGGTAACAAGCGAGAATAACAAATTATAGGGGAATAGGATTATGTAAAAGGTTCGTCTTAAGACTGATGTATTTGACAATTAAAACTGAAAAAAAAAGTCTTCAATCTTTTTAAAACGATCAAATTTAAAGATAGACAAGGTTTAAGAATAGACGAGTAAAGTGATACTAGGCATATTAGGACTGAAGCGTCATATTCTTTCAACAAACTTGTTCTTAAAGGATACCAATTCAACACAATATCAAGATATTTGAGTAACATTTTTTGTAAGTGCTTACATTGATTTTGATTTTGATAAATCAAAACATAAATATGTAGTATAATGTTTGCCATACATTTATGAGAAATAAGCTCATCATAAATAACAGGACTTAAACTTTGTATCCGCTCCAAACGCGTTTTTCGTTTACAAAAGACTCAATAGTGACGCTCGAATAAAATTAAGTTAAATAGACCAAATAAAGTACGAAGTTGAAAACTCGTGGTCTTACATCCTGTCAGTATATATAATGTAATGATATTTTGGCATTGCACAATGTCATATTTTTGCCAAACTAGTTGAGTACGTCATAAATTAAACCCTTTACTGTGTACTAAATGATATTGGAGTCTTATATATAACAAATTATTACATGTTCGGATTTTTTTTTAACAAAAAGAAACTGCCTGTCTTCGTGTGTTTAATGAACGAATTGTAAAAGGAAGATACATTTTCTATTAATTTCAAAGTTTATATATTCATTTTCAACCAACTTACCAATTCAATATACTTTAATAAACATTAAAATTGTCAATGGTATTTAAATTTCGAAATTAAAATTCGAAGAATTAAAAGAATTATTACTTGTACCTCAATGACCACTGTCATGTTAGCATTTCACGGGTGATTTTTTTTTATGAATTTATAGTATGTTGTCATTTCAAAATTCACGAGACAATATTCCATAAATGATGTAAGAATACAAACCATTGGTGTCAGTGCCTTGAACAGAAGCTTCAAATTCGGCCATCTCTAGAACACCATTGTGATTGTGATCAAAGCTATTAAACTGACTCTGAGCCAATACTTTCAGTTCATGACCATGGATAGTCTGACTGCAATACAAAAAAAGAGAATTAAATCACAACAAAACCGAACTCCGCGGAAAATTTAAAACCGAAAGTCCCTAATCAAATGGCAAAATAAATGATCAAACACATCAAACGAACGGACAACAACTGTCATATTCCTGACTTTGGTACAGGCATTTTCAAATGTAGAAAATTGGTAAATTTTATAGCGCTAATAGTTATCAAAGGTACCAGGATTATAATTTAATTATAAACCTCTCACTTGACTTGTACGAACTGATTGTAAATGCTTTGAAACAAATTCGGAAACACATAATTTAGCAAACTGCCAGGCTTGGACTCAAAGGGTTAGACTTAGTTAAACTACTAATAAAACGCAGATAAAAAAACCCCATATTAATTCATTCATTAACTTTAGATTTCAAACTTATTGTGTACTATTATTTTTGCGATAAAAAAAATGAATAAAGATTCGAGATAACTTATTGTGATTTCCGAGAAATCTATATACAACTCAGTATCATACATCAAAATGCAGGTTCATATTATTTTAATATTTACTAGCATGCAACTGTCATACAAGTAAGAGGTTCATCTAGCTATAAAAGCAGGTTTAGTCCACCCTTTTTCTACATAAGAAAATGCCTGTACCAAGTCAGGAATATGACAGTTGTTACCCATTCGTTGATGTGTTTAAACTTTTGATTTTGCAATTGATTAGGGATTTTTTCGTTTTAAATTTATCTTGGGATCAGAATTTTTGTGATTTTACTTTTTACCAAGTCGTATTATTCGGATCAATAAAAGCCTTGCAATGATGTTAAATTTACAGTATTATTCAGTTTAATGTAATAGGGAAACATGATTATAAAAAATATAGATGCTCTCGTCAATTATAGATGACACATGTTGCATATATGCACCGTAATCAATTCTTCTGTGCTTCTTTGTTGAAATACATTGTAACAACCTAACATTTTGTACATGCATTTGACATGTTATCTAGGTCTATTAGCAAAATTTAGTAAAAATAATGAAAATGTACGCCGTACTAGATCTGTTAGTCTCTGAATTTATAACTAGCGCAATAGTCATTGCTGGGGTACGGACACGATTTATAACATACATTTTTCAAAATTCCCTGTTAAAAAATTAAGAAATTACTGAGAATCTAAGATTCAGTCGTCCTTAGACAAAGTAAATGAATTTGGCTCTCTTCTTTTAATGTCCTATATGTTTTAAGCTCCAATATGTGTCTGCCTTTATACATAATTGGCTTTTAAATGTTCTGGTTTGAGCGTTCTTGGTTTAGGTTAGTCTCAAAAAGTACTTTGGACGTAAACAATTTATAAGGTATATTTTTTTCATCATACATTTTGTACATACCAAGTGACATATCCAAGAAACAGAGACAAAGCAAGTATCAGTTTCATTCTGATCTGTGAATATAAAAGTACATAATCTTCATTTAAATTAATGACAAGGTAGTTATAAGTAAATTTGCTGTTTATCATTATTTATTATTCGAAACACTCCAGATTTTCGACTTAAGAAAGAGACGGTCCTAGCCGTATTGGGCACGTCTTTTCCATTTTTTAAAAATTTTTTCAGTGCTCTTCATCATCGTATTCGAATTGCTATTCTAGTACAAAGCAGAAAATGCTCCTCTAACTTAATAAATTATTAGCTTAATATCTTTCATGAGTAATCGACTTGATAAAATGAATGTATCTGGTACAACGTAAAATATTCCTCAAACTGAACAAAGTATAACATTTTGGTACGCATTTTACTACTATGTTATATGCAACAACTTACCAACATGGATTGTAAAATATCAACAACAATGATAAAATATGCTCATTTACGGAAAGATGAATTAGGTCATAACTTTTTTAAAACCCGGTTTCACTTTATTCATCTACCATTATATAAATAAAGGCAACAGTAGTATACCGCTGTTCAAAACTCATAAATTTATGGACAAAAAACAAAATCGGAGTAACAAACTAAAACTGAAGGAACCGCATTAAATATTAGAGGAGAACAACGACACAACATTAAAATGTAACACACACAGCAACGGACTAAGCATTAGACAACATCCGATGAGAATAAACAATATAACATAAAAACCAAATACATGAATTTGGGATAGAAAAGTACCGTGACACGTCTTATAGTAATGTGAATTCACACTCAAGAATAGGAGAAAACAAACGACACAACGGAAACACAACGTAAAAATGTTACACACACAGAAACGAACTATGATATAACAATGGCCATTTTCCTGACTTGGTACAGGACATTTTTAAAGAAAAAAATGGTGGGTTGAACCTGGTTTTGTGGCATGCCAAACCTCGCACTTTGATGGCATTGTTAAATATAACATTAAAATGACAACATAATAATACAGGACTACAATACAAATAAATAGCAGAACGTATTAGGCATAGAAACACATGAATAATAGATAACAAAAGGCATTAAACATTAAAAAAATAGGCACACATTGTACTTGGACAAAGAGAACCATTTCAAAATTAAGATTCGTCTTTATAACTAGTGTCACTAGTTATTAGATTTAATTGAATTTCTTTTCCCAGTAAAACGACCAGTTGTGCCCGAAACTTGTTTTTGACAATGATATAATCTAAGAAGCAAGTCCTGAGATTAAGACTAGCAAATGTCCACATGTTTAATGGTTTTTGGCAGTATGGCTCTCGTATAAGCTTTGTGTGATATCGGTGTTCATCTACAAAACACGCTTTTTTGTATTGACCTTCTGTATGTCTTCTCAAGCCTGATAGGATGATAACTCAAAGTCGATATCAAACAGCATGACGAGTAGCCACGCATCCTATTTGGAATTTCTTAAATTATATCAACATCATACACTAATTTTGAAAATGATTTGAAAGTTTCTGCAAAAACGATCTAAAGGAAGCATAGAAAAAAGATATATTCTTACTTTACAATATTCTCCTTTTTCCGTAAAATATTGATCACAAATGGTTAATGTCAAGATGGTCGAAGGTGTATATATACTCTGATCGTGGACACCTTTAACCTTCAATCTCAAAAAGTCCGCTAAAGTACGTCAACATCGTGCTTTTATTCAAGGTAAATTTAAACATTACAAGGAAATTCTCTCTGGAAGAAATTCGAATACGGTAGTAACAATAAGTTATCAGTATATTTTACTTACACCTGAACTTATTAACCAAAACATATCAAAACTAGATACATAAAAGTTGGCCATTTTAAACATGACCTCAGCCGACCCAAACACGGACTTTTCAAATACGACTGAGGCATCAATGTCAACACTTACTGCATAAAACCAATAATTGAAGCCTAAGCAACCACATCAACAACTAAATGATGAGACTTTTAACCACAAAGAAATTTATAACATATCAATACCATGTCAATCGATTTGTTCAACAACATCAGTGAATGTTACAAACGTATGCCATGTCGATTTAACTCAATTCTCTTGTGAATAGATCCTGCATGGATAACTGCACTCTGAATTATATATTTTTCTTTACTTTAGTATATAATAAATAATAAAACATGTGTTGCAATTATAAGCTTAGTAAATAGCTAGTACCGATTTGGTATAAATATCTTTTTGACAATTGTAAGTTTGATAATTGCTTTACCCTTTCAAAATTGTTCAATCTATAAGGTCGTCTTCAATTTTTTATATCGGTATTCCTCATTGAACTTAAAAGAAAATGTATTCAAACTTTGATTCTACAAATGAAGATACAAATATCTTAATGCAAAGGGCAAATCGCACTTTGACTGTAAATAGAAATAAGACCCCATTCACAATTGCCATAGTAGCATAAGTGATCGGCGCGTTTTCAACAGTCTGTAGCTTTAGTGCTGAACTCTAAGAATACCAAAGTGTTCTCATTTGATCTTATCATGATGGCTAAGATTTTATTAACACCAAATCTGTTATTCGAGTTGGATCATGTGTTTACCAAAAGATAGTCGGCATTCCTATAGGAAATAACTGGGCGTTTCTTCTCATTGACTTGTTTTTCTACGCATATGCCGTAAACATTAACCATTTGCTTCTCAAAAGAATACAAAAAGCATGTATTAACATTTATGTCCTGTCACTAGATTAGCAAAATTTATATATGTGATTATATTGATTACAACTATTGTACTTTTCTTTAGAAAAATAAGAGGATACTACAGTACATGTGAATGACATGAAGGGGATGCTGCAGTGCAATGATCTGCACCAAAGTGTGATGGTTCTTTCGCTGAAGTGCAATGGATTACATGACGCGTTATGGCTAGTTTTAAATCTACAGATTTGCAATCATTACGGAAAGTATATTTTTTTTAATTTTTATTCGCATATAAGTTTGTATTCATTATTGTCCATAAATTTTTTTAAGGCATTTCGATATCGATTATATATATGTTTATGGTTAAAATAATAGACTCGTAAAAAGAATTGCAACAATTTACCATACAAGTAATGATAATGTGAAAATCTGCTTCTAACAAACAACACATCTCAACATGATCACTGACGCAATTCGGTGTAGCTATCAATAAGATAGCATCACAATCCCACCAACGCCCTTCTTTTCTTTTCTTAAGGAGGCTCGAGGGTATAAAAATTTCAGACAAAAAATAAACATTTGTTTTTTCATTTCAAATTTTATTTGTTACCTTTTGTAGTTGTTACTTATTATATGGTACAAAAATCATTCAAAACAAACAATTCGTGTTGGCCACAGATGACTTTTAAAATGTATACATCATTGAAAAAGTTCCAAATTATCTCCCTTTGGTGGAAAAATGCCATTTTTGTTTGCTTTAAAATTGAAATATCTTTTTTAACTCATCGGTAACCTATATTTTTTAATATAATTTCCATATAAGCCGTAATTAAACTAAATTATTATAAAATTTGAGCGATTTCTGTAATAAATTTCTTTCTTTTTTTTTCGATATTACCTTTATTTCTCCTATTACTTCAACAGAAGAAAAACACCTTTACAAAAATGTATGCTTCTTTCGAAGGAGGATTGTGAGCGCAAATGAACGGTGAACCCACTTTTTTATTTTATTTTTCTATCAACTATAAGATAAAGTTCATTTATAGAAAATATAGAGAAATTCTATATAAATGATTTAGACCCGCGCACATCAGCGTCAAACCGTCTTATTTCATGACCATCGCCAGTGGTATTTCCATCGCGTTTTGGAATACCATCGAGTTTCAGAGTCATATATGTATACTGTAAGCCATCGTTTTATTTGGTTAACTTTTGTTATGTTTGTACATAATTGAGGGTTTTCAAATATTTTTACCCTCGAGTATCACTGAAGAGACATTACTTGTGGAAATACGTATCTACTGCAATACAATTGGTAACGTTTATCGTATCAATACCACTGGGTCTATACATATAGTGAACTGTCAGTTTCCTATGGTTTCGCCAGCATGATAGAAAGTGCCTTGGTACGGGTGCGAAACGATTATTGTTTAAACAAATGTGCTGTAATAATAAAAAAATGTCTTCAATTCAGGAATGTATTCCTTCTAGTGCATAGCTTTGATTCCTTCTATGACTTTGGCTTGATCCCAATGAACTCAAGAGAGTTGCTTGGGTGGTATATTTTTTTGTATATTGTACAAAAGCAATTTAAAAAATAAGATGCATACATGTATAACTGGTTCCATGGTAGCGAAACCTGTACTTAATACTGGGACAACTAGTTTTATCTTTGAAGTGGTACATAGTTTTGCCAAAGATTCATTTTACTGACTACTTTGCAGGCAAACAATCTCTTGCCATAAAAAAAAATTGTAAAAAAAGAACTACAATATTTCGAAATGAACGTCAAGTGAAAATTGTTAACAAACAACCATCATAATATTTGATAGGTTGCTCCGTCCCATTTTCAATGTAGCATTTATGTGCAGTGTTGTCTAGGTTCGATTAATAGTTTTATATTGGCAAATTCGTATCGGCTCCTGATTCTATATTATCATTCTACATGTACATAGACACATGGTTTCGCCAGCTGGAATTTTAAATGGGATAAACTATAAATATTCTCTCTATATTATCACCTGGTTAGAGAAATGCAACTTTTAATTCTGTACCAATACATGTATTATTTCTAAATATGTGTCAACGTCCCTGAACTCAGCCTACATATCACTCCTCGCCGTTATCTAATTTGAACGTGACAGTTCTAGTACAGGCTGTTGATTTCCCAATGCAGAAATTGATTTTTTCCTAAAGTGAACAATGCATAGCAAAATTAATCTTCTCGGTTAAAATATAGTCAGCTATTTTAAGGTACGTATGTACATTGCTACTTGCATTATGCTGTAAAACTATCTTACATGTCGAGCTGAAATAGCATTAATTTGAAAAAACAAAATATCACAATAGAATAAAAGCCATGTTTATCCATAAATAAATTCATCCTAGATACCAGGACCAATATTTTACACTTACGCCAGACACGCGTTTCGTCTACAAAAGACTCGTCAGTGACGCTCGAATCAAAAAATGTTTAAAATGCCAAATAAATTACGAAGTTGAAGAGCATTGAGGACCAAAAATTCCTAAAAGTTTTGCCGAATACAGCTAAGGTAATCTATTCTTGAGGTAGAAAAGCCATAAGATTATTAATCCAAAATACTTTGGTTTATTCATCTAGATCAACACTTGTAGGTGTTACAATCAAATGGGAGGAGGTTTAAAGGAAATGGTTGTGAAATTTTCTTAAATGTGTTCTGAGCAAAACCCCGTTGCGCTTATCCTGCTTCAAAAAAAGAATGCTTGTAAACACCTGAATTATAAATAAAATGGGGAATTTTGAAGATTTTTTTCGCAAATCTATTTGCAAACATGATGATGAAATACGTATAGTGCACTCACGTTGCGAATTCATTTTTCACTGGGATATACTTTATAAAGCAAAGGTATGTTAAAAAAAAAACTAAGTCGCCCAATAAGGATGTACAAAGCGTATTCATTGGATCAAATCTCTAAAACCGACAACTATGTTGCTGAACGAAACTGAAAATCGTCTGCCGGGTTGATATCCGTGTAAATTAATACAGAATAATATTTTACAAGATATACAACAGTATTTTCGAATCTGCGATTTCCGTTTTTTTTTTTGTAGAAAAATCACTGTTAAATGCAAAGATTGATCAATTGAGTCTGAGGAACTGTAGTGTTATGTAAACAATGTTTTGGTATCATTGAAAACCGACAATTATCGTATTTGAAGATTTATATATGATTCTTAATAATTCACATCTGATTGAGACCGCTTGTTATAATATCACTGTAGAATAAAAGCCATATCTTTCCAATGGATTGAAAAATCCAAAATACTTTGGTCTATTTATCTGGATCAACAACTGCAGGTGTTACTATCAAATAGGAGGAGGTTTATTCTGAGCAACAACCGCGTTGCGCTTATCCTGTTTCAATAAAAGATTGCTAGTAAAATCGTCTTCAGGGTTAAAATCAGTGTAAATTAGGGACCGTTCAATATTTATCAGATGGATGGGCCGGTGCAAAATGGGGCGGGGCAAGCACTTTTTTTGTGGAAATATTTGGATGGGCAAGAACTTTTTTTAAAATATTTAGTGGATGGGCCAGAACATATTTTATAGGAAAAATTTTGCTATCAATTTTATCTGTGTAGGAAATTTCCTTTGCGGACACTCAAAACATGTGTAAACAAACTGGTAGCTTGGCTCATTTCTGTCAATTTTAAGGATTTAATTAAGGAATAAAAAGCTAGAATTTTCTGTTCAGACTATCTTTTAAATTATTTTGACCTTATACAATACCAAATTGTTTAATAGTTTGGTATATTGCGGTAACATTTATGGATTTCAGTAATAGGTAAGAAAAAAAAGCTCAAATTTTTAGATAAGGCTAAATTCAGATAGTGAACTTTATTTTTTTTTCTAACTTTTTCAAATCAACTTAGATTTTCCTAAAACTCTACAGTTATTTCATTTATATATTAATCTTATAGAAAGCCAGGTTGCTTGGTAGTTAGGTGTTACGCTGTTAAATTTATAGATTTAATTAATAGGTAAAAAAAAAAGATCAAATTTTAAGTTTAGGCTGAATCTAGATAGTCATCTTTGATTTTTTTTATAACTTTTTTAAATCAACATGGACTTTTATAAAACTCTACAGCTATTTCATTCATATATTGATCTTACAGAATGCCAGGTTGTTTGGTAGCTTGGTGTATTGCTGTCATTCTTATGGATTTAATAAAAAGGTTAAAAAAAAAGCTCAAATTTTCAGTTTAGGCTAAATCCAGATAGTCATCTATAAAATATTTTATAACTTTTTCAAATCAACATGGATTTTCATAAAACTTTACAGCTATTTCATTTATATATTGATCTTATAGAATGCCTAAATGTTTGGTAGTTTAGTGTGTTGCTGTCATTCTTATAGATTTAATAAAAAGGTTTAAGAAAAAGCTTAAATTTTCAGTTTTTGGTCATAGTCATCTTTAATTTTGTTCATAACTTTTTCAAATCAACTTGCATTTTCATAAAACTCTACTGCTATATCATTTTCATATTGATCTTACTGAATGCCAGGCTGTTTAGTACTTTGGTTTTTTGCTGTCATTTAATGGATTTAGTTAATAGGTTGAAAAAAAGCTACAATTTTAAGTTTAGACTAAGTTCAGTTGGTCACCTTTCATTTTTTTTTATAACTTTTTCAAATCAACTTAGATTTTCATATAACTGTACAGCTATCTCATTTATATATTGATCTTAAAGAATGCCAGGTTGTTTTATAGTTTTGTGTTAAGCTGTCAAATTTAGGAAATTAATTAATATGCGAAAAAGGGTGCATCATTAAAGTCAAAAACATGTCTGCCTATATTTGCTAAAAAAGACCATATTAAATTTCTTTTTTGAAAAGTAGAATAGATAAAGGGACATTGATATTTGAACTATAAACATGTTCTGTTATTAGGACAATAATTAGTAATTCAGTATATGATAATATGTTTACTAGTCCAAGAGTTATTGTCCCTTAATTTAAATTATTTCCTTTATTTTAAATCAATATTGTATTTGAGGCTGTACATATAAAATCAAATCTGTACATGTATATTTATACTGGTTTTGAAAATCAATAAAATGTATGGTTCTGATACACACATAGATATATACATATAGAATTAACTAGCACATTTTAAATTTTGTATAAAGTCTATTCTTTGATTTCAAGACATAAAAATTTAAAAACTTAAAAATAGAAAAAGAACCTAAATCATTTTTGATTGTCTTTATAGAGTTTTAGAGGGACAAGGACTTTTTTATAGACTTTTTTTTAGATGGGCAAGGACTTTTTTTCAGAATTTAAAAGGATGGGCAATAACTTTTTTAATGAAACAATATTAAGAATGCACCGGCCCATCCATCTGATAAATATTGTACGGCCCCTTAATACAGAATAATATTTTGCAAGATATAAAACAATATATTAGAACTTGCGATTGCCGTTTTTTTTTGCAGAAAAATCACCCTTAAATTGTTCAATTAAGCATAAGGAATGGAAGTGTTGTGTAAATAATATTTTGATATGCAATGATCGTAATTGAACATGTCTCATCGGATTTTGTTTAATGCTTAGTTCGTTTCTATGCGTGTTACATTTTAATGTTGTGTTTCTGTTGTGTCGTTGTTCTTATCTTATATTTAATGCGTTTCCCTCAGTTTTAGTTTGTAACCCGATTTTTTTTTTTATCAATTTATGAGTTTCGAACAGCGGTATACTACTGTTGCCTTCTTAATAATCCACTTTTGGTTGAGACCGCTTGTTATAAAATACAAAAAAGGATAGAAAAAGAGTTGTGATTTATTTCACATTTCCACTAAAATGAATAATGTAAGTGTTTTAAAAGTAGGATTCTAATAATAGAAATGAATCCCAATTTATTTTGTTCATCTATCTAAAAACAGGATTCTTCATTTGCCTTATGGAATAGAAAAATAATTGTTATAACAGAGATAACGCATATTTAATCTCAATCGTTTTAAAATACAGTGAGAGAGTTTAGACTGCAGTTTGAAATGCAAACCCGAACAACTTTTATATATTCAGGTGTTTGGTTTATTCCCATTTTGCTCGCGTTCAGACGTTTCTGACATATTCCTCGGTTGCACCAATCAGTAAATTTATTTGTCATCTTGATAGGCTGGGGAATGTAGCAGCTTTAGTCTTTAATTGACAACTTCTACAGTTGTATTCTTGTTTACGATGGCAAGGTACCCGGATAATAACATGACAAGTATAAAAACACTTGTATGGGGAGGACTTAGGGCAACAGTAGTTTACCGTTCTTCAAATCTCTTGAAGCTGATGAATCTCATGAATCGAATATACACACTCAAAATCGCAATAAAACGGAGGGAATCGCATGAACTTACCCCTTCCGGAGCACCCGAGATCACCACCAGTTTTTGATGGGGTTCATGTTGTTAAGTCTGAAGTTTTCTATGTTTTGTCTTGTGTACTATAATTATTTGTCTGTTTGTCTTTTTCATTTGTCTTTTCGTTTTTAGCATTGTCAGGATTATTTTATGTATGAGTTTAAAGGCCACATTTCGGCTATGTTTTTGACACGGGGTGGCAATTTCGAAGTGGAAAAAAACTATCAAAGTAAGTTCAAGTATCAAATATTTTTTTTTTAGAATTATTAGTACTATATAACGTATTGCACGGAATGAACTGAAACATAATCTATTTCCGGCAAGCATAAGCAGTCGTTTTCAGTGCTCTGTTTCCTCAAACACCTCTTCCTAGTTTTCCGTGTTGCAGATTTTGAGGCTTCATATGCAAATTTCTGGATAAAAAACTACTTTAGACGACTTTCTCCCGTATCATTTATATAGAATTGAATTCCTATCATGGAATTTAACCAAATACCAGCTATTTACTTAAAATTAATTGGTTTTAAAACTAGTTTTTCGTCAAAATATGAAGTGTCGCTCGGGGTGTCAGATTTTGCATCTCCGCGTTCTACACGGTGATTGTGGCTCTGGGAACTTTCGCCATTCTCTTCGCCAAAAGGAGACCAATTACATCGACAGGGTTAGCCTCTCCTGATAAGCATGCATAACCTGCCAAGCGATTGCACATCCAATTGGGTATAGGAGACAATCGGTGAGATAACATAGCAGACCACTATCCTTTTATCTAAATATCTAAGCTCGCGAACACATGTCATGTCGCTAGTGAGTTGCTACACAGAATATCGTATTGAATAACCGATTTTTGCTAGTGACCGTAAATTTATGTCGTGTCGATTTAAATCGTTGTTACACGTATGTTAGATAAGAAGCACAGCCTTGGTAATGAACTCCATATAGTGTGAACATACCCAATCGTACTGTATATCAATTTAGATATCTAAGCGCCATAAGATGTGGCGAATTTTGTGATACCGATAAGAATTGATAAATAAGATATATAGATAGATTTTTATTTTGTATACATCCCATAGGTTAAATTCTGCTTATCCTTCCGGAGCACCTGAGATCACCCCAAGTTTTTTGGTGGGGTTCATGTTGCTTAGTCTTCAGTTTTGTATGTTGTGTCTTCTGTACTATTATTTGTCTGTTAGTCTTTTTATTTTTAGTCATGGCATTGTCCGTTTATTTTCTATCTATGAGTTTGATTCTTCCTCTGGTATCTTTCGTCCGTCTTTTATACCTTTTGCGTTGAAATGTCTAGGATGCAGTGGGTTTGGTGTTGATATAACAAATGACGGGTGAAGTTTGATCTTTAAAGAAATAATGTATTACTTGTACATACTTCGGTAAAACATATTGCTTATATTTATCCTCACACTAATCAGTGAATTCTACTTTAAAAATAAATAGGTTTTCGTCATCTTTGGAAGTAGAGTGACGGATTTGAATAGTCTGCGATTAGAAAAATCTATTAGCAAAATTCTGTATCAAAAAGAGTTTGTGTTTGCCTCTCAAAATAGTTAATTGAGCTTTGATAACTTTACATATGACACTCTGTACTTATACATACTGTCATTGTGTTAATTGACAAGGTTAATGTTTGTTAATATATTTGTTTGTTTTAGAGTGATTAAGATTATAACACAATGTTTACTGCTGCACCCCTATTGTTAACATTTTTATCTATTATGTCTTTTTGTTTTGTTTACACATCGTTGTCAATATAACGAAATTTTATGCGACTGTCATACAAGTGAGAGATTTAGCTAGCTATAAAACCAGGTTTAATCCACAATTTTCTACATAAGAAAATGCCTGAACCAAGTCAGGAATATGCCACTTGTAATCCATTCGTTTGATGTGAACGAACTTTTGATTTTGCCATTTGCTTAAGGATTTTTTTTTAATTTTCCTCTGAGTTCAGTATTTTTGTAATTTTACATTTTTTAATAATTGAAGGAAATCAATTTGAAATGAAAATGTTTATAAACACTGGACAATAGATTATCCATTACACGGTATGAGACTCGGGTGACGTGTAGTAATAGCCGTGGCCGCTTGTGATATTATCCATTACACAATATGAGACTCAGGTGATGTGTATTAATGGCCGTCACTGTTTGTGATATCACATTTGATAAAATATCTGAACCATCAATTTTGTAGTTCATTTTTCAATTACAGATAACAACTTTTTACTAATTCTCGAATCCATTTTTCCTCTTGTATCATGTGTACTAATAATTATTTGTCTTTTTGTCTTTTTCATTTAAGCAAAGGCGTTGTCAGTTTGTTTTCGATCTATGAGTTTGACTCTGGTATCGTTCGCCCCTCTTTTTTTTAAGCCATCATGCTATTAAAATCGAAAAAACAAATCTAAGGATAAAAGTATAGTCCTTTATTAAAACTTGGTCTGACTCCTACATTTGTATTTGGTATCATGTCACTTTAGTAAGGGGAGCTGAAATATGAAATGTTGATTATCGTGAGTTTTTAACTATTATATCATCAGAAAAGTATTATCAATGTTAATTATATGTTCAATGACGTTTATTTGTACTTTTAAATTACATGTTGTTTGTGAAGCTAGAATCGAGATCTATAATTGTTAATATATATATTTTTGCTCTTTTTTGTATGGATATTTGTCTCATTGGCAATCATTCCGATTCTTTTTTCTTATAAAGTGATCAAACTATTTTGAAAGTTTTTGAAATGAGCTTACGCATATCGTTTAAGTTTCTTTCTAGAACAACGAAATGTGAAATTCTTTGCACATTTCAGCAAAAATGTGTGTTTTAGTTTAATTTTGAAAAAGGCTGATATGAAATACAATTTGACAAGCAAAACAAATAAAATCGTCCATTTTATGTTTATATACACTTTTACAACATTGAAAAATGAAATTCTAATAAGTGGACGAAAGAGAAACACCAAACAGATCTAGAGGAATAGAGGAAGAAAAGGTAGGCATATTGCTTCTACAAAGAATGTAGCTTCTACTAGTACTGCAACTGTTACCACTTCTCTGGTACTGCTACTGTTGCTTCTTATTCCAATTTACCGCTATTTTATACGTCACTGATGAGTCTTATGTAGACGAAACGCGCGTCTGGCGTACTAAATTATAATCCTGGTTTCTGTTGATAACTATTTACACCACTGGGTCTATGCCACTGCTGGTGGACGTTTCACCCCCGAGGGTATCACCAGCCCAGTAGTTAATACTTCGGTGTTGACATGAATATCAATAATGTGGTCATTTTTATAAATTTCCTGTTTACAAAACTTTGATTTTTTCTTAAAACTAAGGATTTTCTTATCCCAGGCCTAGATTACCTCAGCCGTATTTGGCACAACTTTTTGGAATTTTGGATCCTTAATGCTCTTCAACTTTGTTCTTGTTTGGCTTTATAAATATTTTGATATGAGCGTTACTGATGAGTCTTATGTAGACGAAACGCGCGTCTGGCGTGCTAAATTATAATCCTGGTACTTTTGATAACTATTATAAGCTTCTGTTATATTATTGAAGTTTAATTATCTTATTTATGTTCCTCATATAGCACAGCTATTTCTCGAATGACTTTGACTATGTTACACCACGGTTCTTTTGGTAGATATTCTCCTTGTTTTGTCTTTCAGTAGTTCAAACAACAAACAAAGGTTTCAACTCCCTCAAGCAAAGTTTAACTTAGATTGATATGGCTATTTGTTGATGTCATGTTTGGTTATATAGCTTTCCAACTGTTAAGGTTCTTACATATAATTGGCTTTCAAATGCATGAATTTTGTATCGTGTAGATTCATTTATTACTGGACTATCAGTTCCCGAGCTATCATTAGCCCAGAAGTCAAAATTTTGGTACAACAAAACGTTTAAAAATTGTTCGTTAATAAGTTTTGAAATTATTAGTAACTAAGGTTTCAACTCCCTCAGCCAAAGATGCCTTTAGATTGATATAGGTATTTGGTGAGGCCGATTTTCCGTCTTTTGTGCATTTCAAATAAATGTTTTAGGGGCTAAAAAGTCTACGCACGCTTAAAGTAGCACAATATCTTATACATTCTGTGTGATACAGTTATTATGGTTATAGTATATTTTTGTGTTCAGAAATAAATAGATTACAAGAAAACAACATTGCATAATGTTAATAATCATAATCAACATAGAACTTACAGATCAACCTACTACTTGGTGACCATGGTCCACGTGACCGAGGTGTTTCAAGATCTGAAAAAAATACATAATATAATTTTGTTTCGATCTTGAACAAATATATACAACCCTAGATTATATCAACGAACAAAGTCATTACGTGTAAATCTACCCCCGAAAGCTATATTTTTGTTATGTAGCCAAAGTGGTCCAGTGGTGTAGGGTGTTGATCACGGTCCAGTCGATGTTGCAACGATGTCACAGACGGAAATGTTCGAACCCCACTGAGGGAAAACAAAACTTTGCTAACACAAATTAAGCGATCTTACCATGTTTGGTTAAATTTGAGATGAAACATCTAGGTCTATAGAAAATAACCGACCAGCAAATTTATTATGTACAGGACGATGCTGCGCAAATAAGGAAAATGTTACAAAGTTTAAAGATTTGCGCAACGGTATTCATATAAATGATAATATATGAAGATAATGTTATAAAATCGTGTTGACAAATAATTTGGCTGAACAAATAGCCTTCGTCAGGTCATATGTAAACAGAATCATTTTTATAATTACGTGGACAAGATTTTTTTTTGGCGCGCTCCGGTTATCAATTGACTGGGTCAGATTGGGTGAACATTCGTCTGTAACACCCACTTGTCATATCGAACGTGTTACAGACATTTAAACTGTGGGGTTGTCAAAGGTTCTAAACGCCTAAATCAAATAATACGAATAACGTGCAGAGGACTAAACCTTGTGTGTTGATTTAAATGTTGCATCCTTAAACTTTCATTTTTTTTCTCGTGCACCTGCATGTACTTTACTCTTTTATTCTATTTTAATCACTATTTGAAGGCTTCTGACACACTGAATGAGCGTAAAATCACTGTTATAGATAGCCGATGACAAACAAAACATTTCCAATAACAAACAAAAGTCATGACATTATTGTACTAAAAAATGATATTTTCATAAGGGAGCTACAATTTCATTTTTTTGATTTTTTGTGAGAGGGAGGGGGTGGTCTAGGATGAAAATTTCTGCCCTGTCTTTTTTAAATTGTAATTTCTGTCCTGCCTTTATATGTGTTGCTCTAGTCGGTCCCGCCTATGTTCATTCTAACTTTTTACATAAATTGTCATCCTGCCGTTTTTTGGCAAAGTTGCTCCTTTTGCCTGTTTTTTACTCAAAACTCCTGTCCAGTTTTTTTTCATTACTCAAAACTCCTGTCCTGTTTTACGTATAATCATGATTAAAAATACTCAAACATTGGGAGAAGTCTATTGTCGTCAAATCTGTTTTATATGTATAAATTAGTTATTTTAAAGATTAATGCTGATGTCTCTGCCACACAAAAAAGTAAAATCACAAAAATACTGAACTCCGAGGAAAATTCAATCGAAAAGTCCCTAATCACATGGCAAAATCAAATGACAAAACACCTCAAACAAATGGACAACAACTGTCATATTCCTGACTTGGTACAGGCATTTTCAAATGTAGAAAATGGTGGATTGAACCTGGTTTTATAGAGCTAAACCTTTCACTTGTACGACAGTTTCATCAAATTCCGTTATATTTACAACGATGCGAGAGCAAAACAGACATAATAAATAAAATAGTCAAAATATGGGTACGGCAGTCATCACTGTGTTAAAATCTTAAAACAAACAATTTTACAAAAATCACAAAAGCATCTATCAAATTAACATCTGTTTGTTATCTTTGTCATTAGGCGGCTAGTTCATTGACGTTGTACCCAAAATAAACTGTTATGTACAGTTGTATTTGTTTATGTCTGTCATATGTTAAACTGTTAACATATGACTGTTAACATATGACAGACATAAACAAATACAACTGTACATAACAGTATATTTTGGGTACAACGTCAATGAGTAAGCCACCCCATGACAAAGATAACCACACAGATCGATGTCAAGAGGACAACACCACTTTGTAGTAGGCAAGGTATATAGTCTCATACAAAAGCAACCATAAAAAGCAATTTATAGAGGTATCAAAAAGCAATTTACAGACGTATTTAAAAGAGATATTCAATGTTTATGTTCCATTTATGGGCATTATGTTTTCTGGTCTGTGCGTCCGTCTGTTCGTCCGTCTGTCCCGCTTCAGTTTAAAGTTTTTGGTCGAGGTCAGGTTATAGTTTTTGGTCGATGTAGTTTTTGATGAATTTGAAGTCCAATCAACTTGACACTTAGTACACCTGTTCCCTATAATATGATCTTTCTAATTTTAATGCCAAATTGGAGTTTTTACCCCATTTTCAAGGTCCACGGAACATAGAAAATGATAATGCGGATGGGGCATCCGTGTACTTGGGACACATTCTTGTTATTAATGAGATACATAATCGAATCAATCTGTTGCTTTTGGGAATTTTTTCAATTTAAAAAAAATGCATACATGGCCAGTATCTTGAGCACTGGAAGTTGCCATTATAGTCTTACCTGAACGTAATAATGTTCAAACTCATGTTCGCTGACCTGTCCATCTCCTGTAAAAATGAAATGTATACATGAAAATAAATACAGCAAATCAACAAGCACATTCGGTTACCATAGTTATTTTCTTAAACATATTAGGTATAGAAACCCCCTGATCAGTGATGGCGTTGATAACTGGTCCCTATGTAATGTAGGTGTCAGTTTTGCCTTTGTTTGGTCTTTTGTTTCATCTACTATATATTTCTTTACTGTATAAAATTCATTTTAAATATGTTGCTTTAATTCGTGTAACTTTTGTCTGGAATAAAAAAATCATTGAACTTCCAAATGCGTGAGATAAATAACGTTTCTTTTTATGATTTCAGTTGTGCGTCTGCTGTTCATTTATCGAAATGTATGTTGACATCTTTGATATTCATTTCTCAAACTGAAGAGTACAAATAAACAACATTTCGAACCGTTAAATGTGAGACATACATGAAGTATATGACAAAAAAGGTCATAGTATGCATCTCCCAGATTATTCAATAGATATAGGAAGATGTGGTATGAGTGCCAATGAGACAATTTCCATCTAAGTAACAATTTATAAAAGTAAACCATAAAAGGTTAAGGTACGGCCTTCGACACTTGTATTCGATTTTTCTATGATTTGTAAATAAAAAAAAAATACCTGTTTGGTCCATTTTTGTAAGTAAGCTCAAAGCTTCTGCATGAGTAAGTGAACAGTCATGATCAGGGTCAACTGCGGTAAATATTTGTAAAGCAAGTGCCTTTGGCGCAGACGAGTGAGCTACGTATTCATCACAGGTAATCGTTCCGTCACCTTTAATCATAGAAACATTATAACAGTACAAATAGAATGTAACGATGTCTTAAAATAATATGTTGTATTTAAAAAACGTTTTGACCACCTAGAAAACAGACGTATGGTATCAATCTCCCATGCAAAGTTATCGGTCCTTTCTCTCTATTGGGAGATTGGTATGGTATATGGAATATATATCTTAAACTCAGATCGACAACCGGTCTCAAAATATACGTACAATTGTAAATCAATGGCAATAAATATTGTTCATCTTCTAATCAAAATCAACTATGACGTCATGTATTACAATTACAAAAAGATGTCCGATCTGTTATAGACTATTGGGTTCTCTCCTCTAATCGACGAATAATATATGATATAATGATTCGTTTTATTCCCAGTTTAGACTTTACTTATTTCTTCTGTATTCCATGTATTCATTGTTTTGGTTTTGCAGTTGTGTCGCCGAAAGAGGCATATATATACAAATCATACTGACGTAGTTGACTTATGAAAATTGACAACACAGAACAGATTCCCGTCCCAAAGAGTCACCTTAAGGAAGTTCGCTACTCAATTTCAAAATAACAAGCTTTTCACAGTACCAGTATATATTGATAGTGGATTAATAAAGAAATCGAAAGAGCGAAAATAAAATATAGGTTAATGTGCTTGTTTTCGAGATATTAGCCATTGAAATTTTTGTGGGAAAATGTTCTCTCTTGATTTTTCATAGCTTTATCATTGACAAGTTTAAGTTCTCAAAAACTATTAAAAATATCAAAAATGTTATAAGACTTTTTACAGATGGCTTATAAGACTTTACATGTAAAAGATTTATAAAAAGAAATATGGAGGTCAATGGACAAATTGTTTTAAGGCATTTAAATAGATAAAACCAGAGGATTTCGAAAATCTGACAAAAATTCCAAAACATGACAAGCGAACTTCTTTAAACAAGATAAAAGAACAAACGTGGGTTCTGTAAACGACAACAAGACAATCAATGACAACATACAATTAATTTGATTAAGCTGGGGTCACACATATACGATTTTTACTGCCGTCCTTGACAGGACCATTCCCGATTAAAATTTGTCAAAAGTCGGATCAAGATCCTGTGAATCGTGGATGGTAGTTCAAACTTTAATTAAAATATGTAAAACAAATAATTTAATCACAACAACAATCAGATATTGTTCAGGAAGCGTCGATATTCAACCGTTTCCAAGCGAATTTATCCCGATAATCCTCTTCTAATCCAAGTTGTATCTTTCGCCTGGTAAAATTCGACCGACTCTGTCATGACTGCGTCCCGATTTTACCGAATGTAATCCGACAGAGATCATACTGTGACAAGACAGTGAACCGACGCTGACGGAAGTTATCCGTTCGAAAACTGTCTGCATACTCGGGAGGATCAGGTACTGTCGTAATGTAATCTTATCAAGGTCCGCACTATCGCATTGCAAACGGCTTTGTCTGGTCTTAGTCGTATTGTATTCTGTAATTGTCGGGACTCTGACGTGGGTATCATTGACGAATTTCGTATCAATAATGGGACTGTTCCGGAACGGTTTCGGCAAAAACGGTTCGCAATCGACAAGATTTGGATGCAATCTGGATTCAATCGGTAGAAAAACAGCAATGAAAATTTTCTTCAGATCATTCCCGTTCCACAGGACACCGTCCAGAATACACAGAACATTGTTAGGATTTTGATCCGATACAGCAGAATCTGTCACGACATAGGCACGATTGTAATCCGACTAGACAAAATCGGCTGAGTTTCCCCGAATGTTACGGGACGCACATAACTGTCGGGGTACTTCGGCGAACTATTCGGACCCTTCCCGACCCGTAGGAATCTATTACGAACTTAAATGACTGCGTTTAGACAATGATAGGACATTCCAGATAATTGAGGATAGTAATCCGACTTTTTCACTTTTCGCGTCGTATCGCTGTCTGATCTCAAACGGGAGCAATAATAGGCAATGTGTGAACCCTGCATTAAATAATACCGCAGTCCCACTAGGCCACGATCGCACTACGATCTGTGAAAAATATGCAAATTTTGATGATCGTAGTACGATCGTGTAGATCGTATCACGGTCGTATCACGGTCGTGGTGAGGTCTTCAAGATCGTGATGAGCGTGGCCAACTTTGAACATGTTCAAAACAATCGTGGTGCGGTCGTGGTGAAATCAGGTCGTAGAAAAAGCGTAGTGAGAGCGCACTAAGGTCGTAGTAAGATCGCTGTACCATCGTAGAGAGAGCGTAGCGAAAGCGGGATTCTATTCGAAGAGACTGCGCTACGATCTCACAGCGACGTTATTACGATCTTACTACGACCACCACGTTCTCCCCGCGACCCAATTACGCTTCCACTACGACTATACCACGTTTACACCACGCTGTTCAAGACCATAGTACGATTCTAGCACGCCCTTGTCGTCCTCATCACGCTCTTCTTACGACCTGACTACGTTTATACTACGACCATCATTCTCATTGTCGTTTTCACATAAGATATATTAAATCTCTCCAGGTTTTGTTTGTCTGAATGTTATTAGGACTTCTTGTCTATTTTCTCTAACGGCTTAATCATGCCTCTCGTTTTTATATAGATAAGACCGTTGATTTTCCCGTTTCAATGGTATTACACTAGTATTTTGGGGCCCTTTATAGCTTGCTGTTCGGTGTGAAACAATGCTCCGTGTTGAAGGCCGTACCTTGGCTTATAATGGTTTACTTTTATAAGTTGTTACTTGGATGGAGGGTTGTCTCATTAGCACTCATACCACATATTCCTATATCTATTGACACATCTGTGTCATCTCTGCTATCGTTCACTGAAATATCGTCATTTGAGCTTTATGGACCAACAAAAGGTTGTAATTTAGGTTGGATTGGTCGGCTTCATTACTATCTGAGCTCCCTCTGCCTCTTCATCAACCCCTACCACCACGCCCACGTGTTCTAGTAGATTTTGGTGGCATGACTGTATTGTTTTCGCGAAATTTACGTATTAATCAGAAATAGAAGGAATGGAACTGTATTGATATAGAACACGACGTTGACGTTATTGCTGAGAACGTAGTAAGATCGCGGTATGAGCGTAGTATAATCGTGGTAAGAACGTGCTATAATCGCAGTAGAAGCGTGGTAAGATCGTGTTGCAATCGGATAACTCGTGGTATGGTCGTTGTGAGAACGTGATGAGCGTAGAAAGATTTTGATAAGCGTAGTAAGGTCGCAGAATAAGCGCGGTGAGAACGTGGTATAATCGTAGCGGGATCGTTGTAGAAGCGTATTGATGACGTAGTAGCATCGTGAAAGCAACGGAAATTTTCATTTTCATGCCGCGACCTCACCACGATCTGAATTTATTTTAGATCGCGGTGAGCGTGGTGCGATCGTAGTCTAGTGGGACTGGGGCTTAACATTCTATCCTGTTTGTTTCACATTTTATTTTTAAGGTCGTGAGTCAAAGATTTGGACGTCAATTTGTGATTTGAAAATAAAAACTTTGATTAGAGGGCCATAAAATCGGCCATCGATTTGGGAGTCCTATTGAAGTATGTATTATATATTATTACAAACCATCAGTGTCGTCAACCTTTAAAACAGCCTCGTATTCGTTGGTTTCCAAGATTCCGTCTTTATTCGTGTCAAGACGAGCAAACCCTTTAGCTACCAATACATTCAATTCATGTCCATGGACATGAATCTGACTGTAAAAAAACGCAATGCATTTGCAAGAACATGGGTTTTTTTCATGGGTTAGTTTCTCTGATTTCAATAAAGGCAACAGTTGTATACCACTGTTCAATAGTTATGAATCGATCAAGCGAAAACAAATCCGGGTCACAAATTATAACCGAAGAAAACACATCTACTATAAGAGGAAAACAACGGACCCCGAACATCAGATAACTAATTTGAAATCAACAAATTAAAAAAAAACCAACTTTATAAGGTATTTCATTATATATGATCTTAATATTATACATTTTCACGAGACATAAGATAGAAAATTCATTTTGTATATACCTAAACAACTACTTAGTAAATAGTGAATAATAATTCATTGTCAAATTTATAATCATTTAAGTAGATAAAATTAGGGAGATTACACACTGCAGAATATATAACGAGTTTTTGTTTTTCGAGAATTTGATGACAGTATAAAAAAATACAATTATGACTTACCAATAAGCATATCCAAAAAGTAAGGATAATACAACGAGCAACTGCATGGTGATCTAAAACAAATTTCAAATAAATCTTTAGTGTTTGAATGTTTTTCTGACAACATTAAATTGAGACGGGGAATATGTTCCAGAGACAACAACCCGAACAGATAGCAGAAAACAGCCAAAGGCCACCAAAGGGTCAATATTTGTTTTGATTGTTGAGTGTGTTCTCAAGTTTATGTGGACGTATGTTCAAGTCTACATAGACGTAGTCCATATTTTTGTGGGTATGTCCTTAGTCTACATGGAAGTATTTATAAGTACATGAACGTATATCTACGTCTACATGAACGTATTTCTAAGTCGACATGAACGTCGTATTTCCAAGTCTACAGGAACTTATAGTTATTTCTAAGTTGGAATATACTTCTTTCTAAGTCTACATGAATTTTTTGTGAGACTACAATGACGTATTTCTTTGTCTTAAAGGGTGTATTCAAAAAATAAATGGACATTCTCTGTACTTCAATTATTTCCAAGTCGATGTTGTCTTTATGCCTATTACAAATGAACAAACAGTTCGTATGCATATTGAACTAGTGTGCTCATGTTCCAGTTGTTGATTGCACATGTGTTCGTGCATTTCAGGAGTTATTGAGAGAATTTGTAATCTTTTTTTATCCTTGGGTCAGGGAATACATATATAAACTTATTACCGTCGTCTTTTACTATATTTTTTTAATTTTAATTTTATTCACTTATTTTTCTCTTCCAGAAAGGAAAATTGATTTACAAATATCTTAATTTAGACTGAACTAAGTTGGACCCCATTCAGAAGCATTCTTTAGTAACTTTCTACGTTTTGTAGAAAGAAAGAAAAACAGCTAAAAAATCATATCATATAAAAATTTAAAAATTTGATTACATTAATATCTCAAAGAAACAGCAAAATTTGAAGTACAAAATTTGAATACACATATATGGCAGTGTAAGTTTTACTATAAATTTGAAGGTATCTAGAACGATATAAATTTAGAACTCACCTTGATCCAAAGAGAAGACTTACAAAGACTAGATAGACTAGACTGGTATTTAAAGCTAAGTCATTAGTCCTTTATCTTTCACTGACGTTATGACAGATCACGTTTTCCTTAGTTTGGCTGACCTTAGTTACACTTTCCATAGTTAGAAATAGTCCTCATTATTTCAAGTCATTATAGCGTTGATGCTATTTGTGTTGTAATATGTTTTGTCTCACCATATTAATCTTGGTTGCTGGAACGAAAAACATTACACGTAAAATTGCATGCATTATCTTTTTAATGGTCAATCAAATGGGAGATTAAAGAGAATCCATACCAATAATACGAAAATATCAACCGTTATAACAATTGTTAATTATCTAATAGTTATATTTTCAGAAGCTAACAGTGCGTTTATCAACCAGAAATCATCATAACTGCTTTTGAAGAACACAACTAGCAAAGGCAAAATAGCATAATGCGAAATTCGAACAGGAGTCCAGTCAGACTGCGGACAGACAATTGGACAGAACACTAATTTTACAACACAATTATTTTCTATGCATCACAAATATTCTTTAAATGATAGTCTTATTTATCTATCTGGAATTATAATTGATACAAATAATCTCTATTATATTATCATCAATGCTTTCAATTTGTATAAACCATATACACGTTTAAGTGAGTGAAAATTAGTGATCAGTGCATATGGGGAATTTTTGTGTTTACCAGTTCAATCACAGGTCATTGTCAACAGTTAATTATGTTTCGTTCAACGGAAAGATGGATACATTCGGTGGGAAAACATCTAGAGACTGACCGACTATATTGAAAGCATGTCCCAAAGGAATCATACTACTGTCATTATAGAGTATTTAGTCTTTGGTTTATACTTGAAGCCGTGTGATACTTGACAGGATTTTTATTAACTATAAAATACACGTACAAGGACTGACTTTTAACTTAAAATCCTAAACATTATCAAAATCATCGTTAGAACTTTGGCAAAACAAGAAATTTACTTAGCAGCCAATGTTTTCGATCATCATTCGTTGAATGAAATATTTATGTCGAACATACTTTATGGATTCGTAATAAATGTAACTATAAAGCGCGCATAGAAGACTTCGTTTAGTACATATGAATACATTGGTTCAATAATTGACTTTAATATAAAGTTAACAAACTTGTTTCATTTTACTATTAGAGTTGTATCATTGGCATACATACATTAATAGTGATATATGGCACGGAACCTTTGTTTATACAAAAAACATCTTTTTGACCCTGTCAATGATTCGTGCTATACCTATCCTAAACATATTCTTAACCTGGACAGAGGCGGATTTAGGGGGGTGCAGGGAGCCCGCCCCCCTTTTGAGAAAAAAATTTGGTTGCTTATATAGGGAATCACTGAAGCGTGACGAGATCTGGCCCCTCTTAGGCAGCCAGTGGCCCCACTTATGAAAATTTCTGGATCCGTCACTGCTGGACGTAACGATCTAAAAACAAGTTGCTTTCTTTAAAAAAAAGAAAAGCAATACATGAACCTAAGACCGCTCAATGCCGAGTCACCAAAAGATTGTTGCTGAATTTGTGTTTGCTTTTGAATTGAAATAATTGACTGTGAATAGAAGAAGCCAGTTAAACGTATATATTTACAGCTTCTATTTGAATATTTGTTTTAAAGCTGGACTATTTTATTTATTACTTGAGAATAAACATAATTTTTCCGATTATAACCCTTTGGCAAATCCTAATTTCTACTAACCGGATGACTTATGCAAATTGAACAAACCTATCGCAATATAAATTATGCACTCAGTTTGCTTTATAATCTGGAATTCTGGATGCATTTATTTCATCTATCATATCTTTATATTTTGCTTCCTACATGAATGCCTTTATTTTCTCAACTCATATTTGAAGCTGTCTTGGCATGCAATTGTTTGGGACCTCTTATGAAGAGACTTATTTTTGATTCATAAAACATCTCAAATTTTAAGGATTTCCTGATTTTACTTAAATCAATTTAAACATTCTACAGGGAAACTTAGTTTTGCCGAAGAATTTCTTAATTCAGAAGTTTAGGAATACATGTACACACTTTCAAAATAACCAATGTATATAAAAAGGTATGTAGATATAAAAAACGCCAGAAACGAGTTAAGTCTACAAAAAAAACCCATCAGTGACGCTCGAATAAAAAAAGTTAAAAGGCTAACTACATTACAAAGTTGAGGAATCTATTCCTTGGGTAGAGAATCCTTAGCTTTTCGAAAAGGTCAAAGGTTATAATAGGACAGTGACTTAAAAACGAAACAATTCGAGGTCAGAATACCGTTAATAATGATGACCGTGCTTGAAAGACACATGTAAAGCTCTTTCTGCCGTGTCCTTAATTTAGATAACAAAAACGAAAATTAGCTTTCACGAGTGAATTTAATAGTATTACATGCAAGCAAGTAGTATTTTAGCGCACGAAATAGTAAATAGAAAGCATCTCACTGCTACTCAGGAAAAGAATACGCATTTGCGTAATCACATATCTTAATTTAATATTGAATTCGAATGTCAAACAGCCTACATTAAATGTTTTGATTCCGGATTCATTGACATTTTATCCGTAATTTTTGAGAACGTAAACCGTTAGTGTGCTTTTGAAATGTGATCTATAATTTGAATGAATCAAGACGTGTAGGATAGTTGGACACACAATCAATACAATGAATACAATTTTCAATACCGTACCATGATAGTACAAATATGTAGATGCTATAAGGTTAAACTATTAAAATAAACAAACAAAAATTGAATTAAAATTTTATAATAAATTAACGTTCCTGTTAGTATTTTTTCAAATTCTTTTGAATAATATATATAATATCAATAAACACGAACGTCAAGTATTTACGGATGGACATTTTATTTATCAAATGAATCTATTTTTAAATTCTAACATTCCACTATCACTGGGGTAAAGCTGATGACCGTAACTGCATTCACGGTCATCCCAAGATGTCGGATGAAAAATTAGGTCAGTATTTGTATTGTCTGTTACAGTGTTTTTATATCATTTTCTTTACAAAGTATACATTGATACGATGTAAATTTATAAAAGATTCGCACAGAAATCACAAATTACTACCGAAAAATGTTCAGGAAACGCGAAATTCAATTTGAAAAAATTGCTAAGATGTCCGTAAATCATTATCAAAATATTTTCAAGATGACCGTAACATAAAACAAGGATGACCGTGATTGGTAAACAGATGACCGTGATTGGTAAACAGATGACCGTAACTTGTAAAAGATGAACGTGATTTGTAAAGATTGACTGTAATTTATAAAGGATGATCGTAACTTTTAAATGATGACCCTCAATTCTAAGAATATCCGTATTTGTATTCATAGCTTTTTGTTGTGTTTGTCTCAATAGGGGCTTAGTTAGAGGATATAAACATGTTTCATCAATTTATTTTTAACTATTTTCCGTATTTTGAGTAAACAATGAAATATTTATTGATAACGACTTTAAAATTCCAATACAAATTGACAGAGATACGACGAAAAGTTGAAGAAACAAGAATGTGTCCCCCTGAGGTGTCTCTATTAAATGCCTCATCTACGTTATAATTTTCTATGTTCAGTGGGCCGTTAAAATGTGGGGGGGGGGGGGGGGAAACGGTAATTTGGCATTATGATTAGAAAGATCATATCATAGAAAACATGTGTACTAAGTTTCAAGTTGATTGGACTTCAACGTCATCAAAACCTCCTCGACCAAAAACTTTAACCTGAGTCGGGACAGACGGACGAACGAGCAGACGAACGGACGAACAGACGAATGGACGCACAGACCAGAAAACAAAATGCCCATGAATGGAGCATAAAAAACACTAATCAAACATATGAATATCCGGTAATCGAGCCTGTGTGTATGGTTCCAGAGGAAGCAGATTAAAATCTTAGTTTGTCTTTATATATGAATAACATTGCTGTATATACAAATTGACAAGGTTCCCCTCAGTCGTGGATCCAAGGGAGGGGGGTCCGGGGTTTGGAACCCCCTTTTTATTTACCGATCAGTGCATTTGAATGGGGACACATAGTTTGAACCCCCTTTTCCCTGGGTTGGGACCCCCTTTTTTTGAAAATGGCTTAATCCGCCCTTGCCCCTTGTGATACGCTATACGCACAAGACTATTTTAAGGATCAATTTTGCTGGAGCTCGCCTTTACTGGTTTGGTCGTAGTATTTTAAAGCAGGTTCTGTTATTTTACTTGAAAGACAAAATAGAAGACAAATCAAAGACGATATAATATCAAAGGGTGTACATCCATTGGCGTTTTTAAAAAAGTGCATTTATTATATGTCATTACAAGGAATTCCAGAAATAAAAACAAATCTTTTGGCTTTTAGTTGGAGGCTGTGCAGCACAATTTTTTTATTTATTATACTTGTAAGGTGTCATTTAATCGCGCTTTTGTTGCATGTTTTCCCCACTTTTTCATGTGCATGTTTCGTTGTATGTTCATTTTAAAAATTGTACCCTCTACCGTAAAAAAAGATATATATGGTGAACTTTGTATTTAAAGCACGTCTTATTTTCTCCTACCTATAGGATAATACTCTCATATAAATATGTGTTATATCAACACCATTAATCATTTGATACAAAAAAAATAGTTATACAAATACGGATATTTCTTAGAATTGACGATCATCCTTTAAAAGTTACGGTCATCATTTAGAAATTACGGTCATCCTTTATGCCCGCGTCACACTGTCCCGATTTTTACGCCGATGGCAACACGATAATGGAAATTTTCAAAATCGGGACTGATCGTATCCAGATCGGGCTATTCGTAGTGCCATCTTTAACCATCGTAGAACCATCGGCCACTTTTTCTAGCCTTCGGGGACAACTTCGGGAAGGGTTCTAAATTTTTTAACATGTTAAAAAATCCCCGAAGGTGCGTCCGATGTTGAGGGTTCGTACTGAGTTCGTATCACCATCCTCACCATCGTAATCTCACCGGGAATGCATATTTGAACATCGTATTGCATTCGTGTTTCCATCGTTTCCATCGGGGAGTTTTGACATTACGATGTCTACACGAATGAATCACGAAGCTACCCGAAGGTCTTACGATGACAACACGACTTCGTGAAGACCTCGTAATCCCATCGTGTTGCCATCGAATAAAAGTACGAAGGCGACAAGATGGAACTACGACGACAATAAATCCAGCTAAATGTAAGTTAATTTTCACGCATTTAAAGTGCCATGCGCGATATGCACTGGTCAGTCTAATACGACAGTTAAGAAAGACGTTCACAAAACATGGAGCTCATATTATATGATTCTATGAGAACAAGAAAGGCGACAGCGTTGTTTCTATTAATTCAAATGGAACAAGAAGAGCAGCTATTACAGGCTCAGGATTTACTTTTACAAGTAAAATATTATTTTTTGTATCAAGTAACATAATGAAAATCATAAACGCGCCTCGTACACCAACACTGCAGGTACACGTATATAGGGAAACCAACTTTTTCTTCATTATTCTGATTTTTTATGTATCGTCTGAGTTGTTGTCACACGAACATTTAATCCATAACCTTTCCGTTTTCTATATGTCATATTTTGCCGCATTTGTTGCTTTCCCCACATCCTTCCTTTTGTCTATATTATTATGATATTCCCCTGGAAAGAGCTCTTTTTGAATAAAAAGGATCAACGAACCTATTACCTTACCTTTAAGATAGATCAGTAAACATGGGCATAATTATGGGTGATTATTCAGACTAGTGAACACATTTTACAGTTTAAACAAGGCAATGCCGAGCGTGGGATCCCCTCGTATGTAACATATTGGGGACACATATGGACACTATATTTGTATATGACACATGCAGAAAATGGTAAATTGAATATATAAGAAAGAAGATGTGGTATGATTGCCAATGAGACAACTATCCACAAAAGACCAAAATAACACAGACATTAACAACTATAGGTCACCGTACGGCCTTCAACAATGAGCAAAGCCCATACCACATAGTGAGCTATAAAAGGCCCCGATAAGGCAATGTAAAACAATTCAAACGAGAAAACTAACGGCCTTATTTGTGTAAAAAAATGAACGAAAAACAAATATGTAACACATAAACAAAAGACAACCACTGAATTACAGGCTCCTGACTTGGGACAGGCACATACATAAATAATGTGGCGGGGTTAAACATGTTAGCGGAATCCCAACCCTTCCCCTAATCTGGGACAGTGGTATAACAGTACAACATAAGAACGAACTATAAAAATCAGTTGAAAAAGGCTTAACTCATCAGATGGACAAAAATACAGTGGACGTGGCCCGGTACTTATACATCCCGACACAAAAAGACACAATGAACAGATCTGAGAGTACTCGCAGTTATCTGACAGCTAGTTCAAAGCCACTAACAACTAATAAAAAAAATCATGCAACTAAGACTAAACTATCAATCCGTACACATCCAACATCCAATGGATTTAGTGTAAAGACGTCATAAACAGCCAGAGAAAAACATGACCTTGTGCAATGCCAAGTTACAGGTATCGACAGATTGTAGTTCCATGAATATGTATATTTAGTTAGCTTTTAATTTACTGATAACAAAATCAATATTTATACCAATAAAAACAATATTCAATGATCTTATTACAGTGTTGAATAGGTAACCTTTTAGAATAAGTTTATTTAAAGGAGCGACAAGTTAACATGGATCATTTCTAAATTTCCGGGCACGGTTAACAACATTTCCGTAAAAATAAGGATTTGCTATCCCGTTTGAAATAAGTTTTCTACAGGTACAACAAAACTTCAAAACCAAATCTTTATATCTATGGAAAAATTTAGTAAAGGTTTTAAGTAATTCATGGTAACGATATCCCTGGTTTAATAATTTACCAGTAATACATAGGTTGCGTTCGTTAAAATCAAAAACGTCACAAAAGACACGGGCATAGCGAACAAGTTGTGAAATATAAACACCGTAAGATGGTGCCAAAGGAACATCACCATCTAAAAATGGAAAATTAACAATAGGGAACGAAAAATCGTCTTTTTTGTCGTAAATTTTAGTGTGGAGTTTCCCGTTTAAACCGAAATATCTAAATCCAGGAAAGGACAGTTATTACGGAATAAATTTGATTTATTTAAAGTAAGTTCCTTGGAGTAAATTTCCGCGGTATATTCAGAAAATTCTTGATTATTTAACGAAAATATATCATCAATATAACGGTAAGTGTTGTTGAATTTATCAATTAACTGCATTTTCGACGGGTCTTTACTCAGTTTAGTCATGAACTGTGATTCGTAACAGTAGAAAAACAAGTCTGCTATTAAATGAGCACAATTAGTGCCCATGGGGATACCTACAACCTGTCGATACACTTTGTTGCCGAAACGTACATAAATGTGAATATTTGATATATAAACGTCTTTTAGACATCGTTTGGCCATCCCGCCATCATCGTAATCCATCGTGTAGCCTTCTTAATCCACCGTGTAGCCTTCGTGATCCATCGTGTAGGCTTCGGCTGAGATATGAAGCTTAAATACCCGTCTTCGGTTAACCTTCGTATATCCATCTTTTGCTATCGTATATAATTTCGGCACCATCGTATAGACTTCGTTATTCATCGTACTTGCTTGGGTCACTTTTTGGTATTTTAACGAGATCGGGACCAACTTCGTACGAACTTACAATTTTCGCATTCGGGTGTCCATCGTATATAAAAATCGGGACAGTGTGACGCGGGCATTACAAATTACGGTCATCTTTTAACCAATTACGGTCACCCTTGTTATGAATTGCTGATTCTGTTACGGTCATCTCGATTGTGATTTACGGTCATCTTAGCGATTTTTTTAAATCGAATTTCCTGCTTCATGCACATTTCTCGGAGCTAATTTGTGATTTCCGTGTGAATCTTTTATAAATTTACATCGTATCAATGTCTCCTTTGTAAAGAAAATGATATAGAAACACTGTAACAGACCATACAGATACTGAGCTATTTTTTCATCCGACATCTTGGGATGACCGTGAATGCAGTTACGGTCATCAGCTTTATCCCAGTGACTATGTGAATATATTACTATACAAAATATAAGCAAACTTAGACTTCTAAATCCATACTAACAGTATAAAATAAAACGTTATGGTTGAAATTAAATTTAGTTGTGATTATTGTAAATTATTTTAACGGTTGTTGTGAGCTGCAAGGATTTAAAATCATGCTTTAAGAATTGAAAACACACAAGTTTTATTCACGACCGTTTAAAATTTAAATATTTAATAAATTGATCTTACTGGCTTTCCGTTTTATGGATATAATACAATGCACAAAAATGAATAATAATTACTCATAAAACCTAAATACTAAAATAGTATGAAATATTTAAACGTAGAAGTATAATGATTATATTGTTTATACAAATTTTTTGTAGGATGCAAGAATTTATTTAGATTTAATTTTTATGTTTCCTTTACAAATAAATATTTAAAAATACCAAAGCAGACTGAGTATCTTGTCATATGCAATACTTTAAAATTTCTTAATTTCAACTCTGAAAATATTCTGATTTCAATCATTGTTAGTTTCTTCAGAAACATAAATACAGTATATATTTTGTATATATTTCTTTGATTCCGATTGTATTGAATACTTTTGATAAGAATATTATCTTTCTGTTTTCCGATCTAAATATTAATATTTTAACCAGAATATTCTCTAACGTAAGTCTATGATGAAATGCACAGTAATTCCGTGGTTAAATCTTCAAACATAATTAGTTTACATGTTATCGAGACAACAGACAATACCACGTTATAATTGACCCAGATACAGTGGTCTGTGTACAGTGGTCGTTTTAAAACAAATATAATTGCGTTGTCAAGGCCCATCAAGGGACCATATCAAAGACGTAGATAACAACCTGTTAAGACCTGTATAAATGACCGAAAACTTTAGAGACGTTCCGAGAATTTTATTCTGACTTCCGGCCGAGAGATATCGAGTGGCCCATAGACACATCCAAAACTCGCCAATATATGCATGAAGGTTCATGCAATAAAGCGCAAAACTATAAGATGTAAATTGTTGTAAATATGAAAACAAAGACAATAAGTCATGAGGTTTAACTAATGCAGCAATGTTTTCGTTACAGTGACTGATAAATACTTTTTAAGTTTCTTCTATGACGCCATTTTCGTTTTTCCCGCCTTTGCAGATGTTGGTCAAAAGTAAATACAGTTGGAACAAGAAAAACATTGAATTAAACATGACAATAATACATGCATATGTTGATAAGGCACGACAATCGCCATTGGAACAACGTAAGTCTATTCATTACGAAATATCTATGTACTATGCCCTAATAATATTCTCTGCAAGAAAATGTTTTCAATAATTAAAGGCTTACTCTGACACAAAAGATCATACATGTATGTCAAGGTCAACGTGTGACAATGGCATACATGTACCTGTATAAGCACCCACACCTATTAATACTATGATCCCAAATGTTTGTTGTTCCAAAGTAGAGCAATTATTCTACTTCATTTAATTTAAACATTATGAAAGTAACAAAATGAAAAATATTTTTTTTTATCTGACTGTATATATACTTTATTTTTACTTTGAAAACTTATGAATTATTTACATCGTATTAATGCATTTGCATTCAAAATCAATATGACTGCAATAATTGCTAACAATATAAATCTAAGGGCAGCAGTCCTTTTGCGCCAATTACTGTTTTTCATGGGTATCATTTACGACAAATTGTGTTTTCCAAATGTATCAGTTGGGCCAATATTCGGAACTCATTTGCGTCAATTTACCTGTACACATAACTATTATAAATATTAATGATTACTTAACATGCATTAGACAGTCAATGTGCAGAGAGAGAATAAAACTTATTGCTTTGCTGAATATTTAATAAAGATATGCCAATAGAGAAGAAAATAGAAGCTTTTGCTGATTATATTTTAGCCACATATGTAGATGACACAGTGCTTTGTTCCCACCATGCGCATGGGCTTTATTATTATGTAACAGGAGGGTCGGGTGACTATGCGTCACCGTTCCCTCTTGTCGATTAATGGTTCGTTCTTGGTATGACTGAGGTCTGGCAAATGAGACCAAAGACAGATGTTCAGATACATTATTAAATTGTTCCACATAATGTACATGTGAACAGTGAAGCAAAATCAGTAATTTGATTCAGTAAAGCTCAAATCTTTGGTCGGAGCCGGATTAGTGATAAATCCAAGTGGTCTGTTTAAAGCCCAATACTATATATTTCTTTAATGAGTGTATACTTTTCACAGGTCCATTTAAAACGGTATAATTCCTCCATGAGAATGGCCAAGTTTTCTCTTAAATATCCAGTAAATTGGATGAAACGTCAACCAAATCACTACCATATAATTTATCTAATATACACTGTGTTATTCCTTTCTCTGATAGTGAAAAAGTTCATTTTGCGTCATTCCGTATTAAACAAAGGGAGATTATTCCACAGCATCTCCATTACAATTCTTTATCCTTCAATGTTTGTCTTTTTGGACAATAAAAGTTAAAAGCTATTATATATAAATACATTAAATTGGGAAGTACCCATGCAGCAGCAGTAAGAGGAAGATATAATATATGTTTCAGAAAAGGCAACATTTGTTGTGCAAATTGCCGGTTCCAAGTCCGAATAAAGGAGTTGGGAAGTAATTTTTCTTCTAATTGGCGCAATCGTATGCTTTATGACGCAAACGACAAGCTAGTAGATTTAGATAATCTTCAGTCGTCAATATATTTCCACTCTCGGTAAAACTTCGATTTTTTACACTAATGTGGGCAAAATGATCTAATTGGTCCAACTTTTTAGCATCACCGTATTATTTAAGCCAAAAAGGTTATGTGTGTTCCTACCATAGATCATGTAATTGTTACCTGACACCTCCACACCTACCTTTCTCATCTAAAAAAAAAATAATAAGTATGACAAATATTTTCAAGTAAGTTTTGGGTGTTATGCTTCCTTCTATAAACTCTGGATTCTTATAAGAGTTATACATAGAAAGCCGTGATGCAAAGGGGTAGTCGATGACCAAAGAATAGAAAGGAAGGGGAAAAAAAAAAACCAAAAACAACCGCCCTCATCTTCACATTTTTTAAATAGTTTATTTGTTCAATCATTCATGTCAACTAGGCGTTGCACTGTATTTTTTTGTTATACATTTATTTGTAGGTACTTTCACTAAAACATTTATGTGGACGATTCAACAATTCAATACAAATGGTCATTAGTTCTAGTAATCAGCGCTGTAACAGTATCACAATAAAAGAATCCAAATTGAATACTTAAAAAAAAAAATTAGATATATCAACCAGATAGTGATATTTTAAGTAATACCTCTATGATAGAGAAGAGATAGAGAAAAGATACCCATGATGTAAATAAAAAGGCATACAAGAAAACAACACCATGACCAAAAAGAAAATAGCAAAAACTCAAAATTAAGCAGAAAACTTAAAAATGAGCAACATGAACCCCTATCAAAACTACTGGTAAGCTCATATGCTCCATTATAGTTAGCTGTCTCTGTTCCATTAGTGGCATCCGTCGAGGTACTCTTGCTATGGGTAATTATTACAATATAAAATAGTGCAAATATAGCATATAACGTACAGGTAGCGGCATTGAATTTATAGTCAACCTGAGGTAGTGGTAAACCTTCATAGCATTAACTATTAGTATATCGAAATTAACAACTATAGGCCGTACGGTGACCTATAGTTGTTAATTTCTGTGTTACTTGGTCTCTCGTTGAGAGTTGTTTCATTGGCAATCATACCACATCTTCCTATATATATGATAGTAAAACCAGTGACCTTTAACAATGACAAGGTTAAGTCAATATATCTTTTATTCAAGTGCTCTTTGTTGTATGGCCATGATCAGTAAGACCAAGATTTTTCAAAACCTGAAATAAAAAGAAATGTAATATTTACTCCAATGAAAAAGTAACCCAATGACGCAAATATTCAAAGTAACAAGAGGTCAATTTGAACAAAAGAAAAATGTCTACACAACGTGTTCACTTTCAATTTTTTTTTTTTTTTATGGGAACCAACTTTCGTGGTTTGAGGAAAAAATGTCATTCTTTAGTTTGTATTTGATTTCGAGGTTTTGTCAAAGTCTGTCTACAAGCCTATGGGTAATTTGTACTTCGTTGAACATTCAAATCTGAGGTTCACCTGTATACCCACGTAATCTACGAAAATTGGTATCCAACAAACAATATAAAGATGGAGATGAACCCTATAAAACAAACAAAACTGCATTATGAAATTCCCTGCACGACGATCCATGTTTTTTTAAAAGATGTTAATAATAAATAACAAAACATTCATTAAAATTTTATAAAAAGAATGAAATGGAAACACATTAATTCATATGCCGTATGTGCAATAAAAATATGAACATGCAAGTTCCCAAGGACATTTACCTGAATGTAGAAATTTATAAACTCAATCTCTTGAAGAATTCCATCACCTGAAATAAATAACGAACAGTTATTAAATCTATTCTTAAAGGCTCATTTAAACAATTAAAACAATGAAAAAAAAGAAATATTTTTTCTTACTTTATATCGACGGATAATCCCAGCTGTGGTAGTGACTTTACATAACTTTCAGTCAAGAAAGACGATTTTAATTATTCTATTATGAATTTTTAATGTCTTTGCATCAACACACTAGTAACTAGACTTGGTTGATGGTAAACTTAATGAATTTCACATTTTTCATATGTTTTATCAATTTGGCGTAGCATTTATTCTGTGCTGTTCATTGATTGCGACATCACAGAAGATAGTTTATCATAGTATTTTTACCGGCCATGAACAACACAATGAGTGTCATTAGTAGAGCAGGAGCTTATGGAGCAGCCAAGTATCTGTCACCGGTATTTTGTTGGACTCGAGTTGCCTACATTTTGTAATAGTATATCCTATGTGGTATTTTGTGGAATTTTCGTATATCTGTTTTCCCCATGGCGTGTTTTCCTTCAACTTATGTTATTTGGATGTCACCTTAGAATTATGTTTGGCCATGCAACTCATCTCTTGTTTCTGTACTTCTTTGGCTTTCAAATATTTTACTCTGGGAGTTCTTGATGAATGGTAACCAATAAAAGCGCTTCGAGCGCAGAGAAGTACTTAAGAGTTATTTTACATTTATTATCCTCACTTTTCTTCTTTTTTCATAATACATTTGTAAATTTTATACGAACTGAAATAAAAGGTAAGTTTACTCTAACGAAAAAAGGTTAAATAAATACTTATAAATACCTTCTGCTGTTGTCTGCTCTATGGTCGGGTTGTTGTCTCTTTGGCACATTCCCCACTGATTTTCATTCTCAATTTTATTATATTTCACTACTTGGCTGACACAAATTATATAATTAAACATTTACCGTTTCCGTCCATGTGGTGATATGGAACCAGTCCTTCATCGTGAGTTAACTTGCAATCGCCGCCATTGAATTGGTTCAGTACTCCTAAAGCAATGTCATGTGGTGATGACGAATGACGAACATACTCGTCACAAGTTATGATTCCGTCACCTATTGGAAAAAAATACAATTTTTCTGGCGTAAAAATAAAATCAAGCATCTTACCAAAATGATGTCTTTCAGGGCATTTTTTTTTACAAAACCAAAAAAAAATAAGAAATATAGACAAGTACATAAGTACATATTCAAATTATTTTACTATTTGGGAATATTTTTAAAATTTAATCTCTCTAAAATAACAAAATTAATGAGTAATTAATAAAATGATGTACAGTGTGTATCAAAAATATAACCTATCACAGAAATTAAGTCGTCAATATCAAAACTAAAAACATTAAAACTCACTCAGACAGTGACAAGGATATATTCTTGCAACTAGCAGATGGATAAATTAAATTGGTAATGGCATAAACATTGAACATGTTTTTTTCTTGTAATCCAATATTTTTGAGCTATAAAGATCATATTTCGCTAATCGTGCCAATCTCACCTTCTCATCGTCCCTACTTATTACTGTCAACGTCAACGTTACTTAGCAAAATGTGCACCTACCGTCAACATTGTCAAATTTCGTCGTCTCCTCTTAACATGTGTACATCGTACCTATTGTCATCATCTTTACTGAGCAAACTCTGTACCTACCGTTATCATCGTCTCCTCTGAGCAAATACTGTACCTACCGTCATCATCATCTCCTCTGAGCAAATACTGTACCTTCAGACCTCGTCTCCTCTGAGTACATACTCACGGTACCTTCAGACCTCGTCGTCTCCTCCGAGTACATACTGTACCTTCAGACCTTGTCGTCTCCTCTGAGTACATACTGTACCTTCAGACCTCGTCTCCTCTGAGTACATACTGAACCTTCAGACCTCGTCTTCTCTGAGTACATACTGTACCTTCAGACCTCGTCGTCTCCTCCGAGTACAGACTGTACCTTCAGACCTCGTCTCCTCTGAGTACATACTGTACCTTCAGACCTCGTCTCCTCTGAGTACATACTGTACCTTCAGACCTCGTCGTCTCCTCCGAGTAGTACTACTGTACCTTCAGACCTCGTCGTCTCCTCCGAGTACATACGTACCGTCAGACCTCGTCGTCTCCTCTGAGCATTTTTTGTACCTTCCGATATCGTCGTTTTCATTAGGCATACATTGTATCTACCATCATCATCGTCTCCTTTGAGCACATCCCGTGCCTTCCAACATCGTCGGTTCCTTTGAGCACACCCCGTGCCTTCTAATATCTCCGGTTCCTTTGAGCACATCTCGTGCCTTCCAATATCGCCGGTATCTTTGAGCACATACCATGCCTTCCAACATCGCCGATTCCTTTGAGCACATACCGTGCCTTCCAACATCGTCGGTTCCTTTTAGCACATACCGTACCTTCCAACATCGCCGGTTCCTTTGAGCACATAACGTACCTTCCAACATCACCGGTTGCTTTGAGCACATAACGTACCTTCCATCATCACCGTTTCTTTTGAGCACACACCGTGCCTTCCAACATCGCCGGTTCCCTTCAGCACATACCATACCTTCCAACATCGCCGGTTCCTTTAAGCACATACTGTGCCTTCCAACATCGCCGGTGCCTTTGAGCACATAACGTACCTTCCAACATCGCCGGTTCCTTTGAGCACATACCGTGCCTTCCAACACATTGCCAAGAATCTGTCCGGTTTAAGGGAGATAACTCAATTTGATAACAATTATTTGTATCAACAAGGACGATAACCCATCCTCGCTCCACATGGGGTTACTTGATAATTTGAAATGTGCGATAAGACGCACAATTAAGGGGTTGAACACCCGCTGTTTTGTAAAGATAACTTCAGTGAAAACCAATACCAGATGTTATCTATAAAATAATTTCGAATCATGTTTTCTGTATTTTGGTACAGTTTGTTAAATTGATTGAAGGCCGGAGAGATCTTCGATCTATGTTGAAACCTGGGACTTCTGAAGAAGATTATAAGTCCTAGTTGAAACGTCTCAAGATGTTTGATCTCAATTGGTATATTAAAATGCATATAAATAAAAATAGATATTATTTTTTATATAGATTAGACCGTTGGTTTTACACTAGTAATTTTTGTGGCCCTTTATAGCTTGCTGTTCGGTGTGAGACTAAGCTCCGTGTTGAACACCGTACCTTGACCTATAATGGTTTACTTATATAAATTGTGTCTTGGATGGAGAGTTGTCTCATTGGCACTCATATCGCATCTTCCTATATCTATATATAACTGGTACCTCAAGAATTCGAAATGTCTGTCATTTCATTTAATTTCAAACATTCATTGACAGTTCATAATTATTTAATTTAACAGTATACTTTGAGAGCGGATAACAGCACAATTCCTCGAGTAAAATAAAGTGTTGTTGGTTAATGCCTGTCATATTTTTTTTCGTAAATTGTTTTGTTATGAATGGGGCCGTTAGTTTTCTCAATTGAATATTTTTTTTATGTTGGGGCCTTTTATAGCCGATTATATGGTATGTGTTTGCTCATTGTTGAAGGCCGTACGGTTGCCTATAATTGAATACGTCCACTTCATTTGAACTTTGGTGGATAGGTGTCTTATTGGCAATCATACCACATCTCTTTATTTTTATATTCATGTTGGATGTGTACTGGTGGATAATTTATCTTCAAATCGGTACTTTAGATCTTTTGTATTCTGTAGATAAGTTTCGTGCCAATCTGACAAGGAAGCCTTTCCTACTAATTTTAACAGTTTGGTCGTGTGTTGTGCTTTCATACCACAGACATATTTGAGCACTCACAAACATTTTAACTCCGCTGCACATCACGGTTTCTAGTTCCGTTTTATAAAGCCAGGAACAAATTACTTGTAATTATGTGGTTGTCGTTTCTTGCTGTCTGAATTTTTTTTTTTCTTGGTGTTATTGATTAAGCATATACCAGTTCGTTTGGGTTCCCCTTGTTTTCATTGTTTCGACATTTAACATGAGATCTGTTAAAACACGTTTAACCCACCGCATTTTTGTGCTTGTCCCAAGTAAGGAACATCTAGCACTTGATAGTCTTGTGTGCGTGCGTGTTTGTTTGGGTTTTTTTTTAAACTTTGGTTCATTTATGTTACGGAGTTTGGTGTGGCATTCTTTTCGCTGAAATGTGGTAAACAGTATTGTGTGTATAGGGGCAAACTAGCACGTGGGGAATATTCTTGTGCTGCGTTAAAGACCAATTGGTGGATTTGGGCCGTTTTTTGCTCTTTGGTCGGATTGTTTTATCTTTTTTACAGATTTTTCGTTTCCATTCTCAAATCTATCCTATAAAGCTACTATACGATGTGCTTGTGGTGTATTCTATATGCTGTTTTATGCACTGTTAAATCGCGACGAAATGGAATTGTTCTCCTTTATGATCGTGTATTGAAATTGTGATAAAATAGCCTTAAAAAAGGTTATACAAGTATTGTTACGAAAAAAGGACCAGTTAAAATGCTCACTGGGGGAGTTGTCTCATTGACAATCTGCAATCATACAGCTATTGCTGAACTTTTTTTTTTTTTTTTTTTTACCAAATATGAATAGAAACCATTTAATCCCATTAATTAAAAAAAAATTGTGATTGTATTTTGATAAAACATTCAGCTGAACGTGCATCTTTTTAATACAATGTGTTTTAGATTACGATTGCATTCTCATACTTTATTTTAATATTGGTTAAAAGCACGTGATAACAGACACAAACAGAAACTTTGATTATAATTAAGTTCAATTATAAAAACGTGAATTTCATATTTTTTAGTGTTTTGTAATTCCTTCAGCCCTTAACAAAGTTAATACAAAACGTCGTTTACACTATATCACATGAATTATTATGTCTCAGCGTGACTGTATAAACAAGATTGTGTAACAGGCTGCTATCTGTTTACACAAACAATGTATCATGTTGTCAAATAGAAATTGATAGAATAAAAACTTAAAATCGCCTACTTTTAAATCAAATTTGGTGCAAGAAGACAATAACCAATTTAAAAATAAACTACACCACATTAAACTATAACTTTTCATCTTTCTCTTGGCCACAACAGCTAAGGAATGTCATCAGTAAAAGTATTTTATTTATTTTTTCAAAGCTGACCACTTTTCCTAAAAATGACATTTTCTGTTAGAATAACGGCAAATGGCCATTTGACATCACTGTATGAAAAATCTAAATTTGTTGCATCAAGTTTAAACATTATTTTAAAATAAGTTATATCATTAAAAAGAAGACACATTAAGGATTATGATGATCAGAACAGCTAAGAAAAGAAATGAGAAGAAAATCGAATATCGTCTGTTAAAGATTATTTTCCATATAACTTCTATATAACGATTGTATCCATGTAGGGTATCTGAATTCACGCATGCGCAATGTCGACCGGACTGATTCTTGACAATGATTGCCGGTTCCTTTGAGCACATACCGTACCTTCCAAAATCGCTGTTTTCATTGAACATTTATTGGACTTACCATCATCATCATCTCCTCGAAGAACGGTTTCCCATTCGCTTAAAGTAATGGTTCCATCATGGTTGGCATCAAACCGTAAAAATTCCTTGACGCTCAGAGCTTTCAAATTATACCCTTGTGTAGTTTGGCTAAAATTAAATATTGTACTTCTTATACCTGACTGAAATTAATGTATTTTTTAAAATAAAAATTGTGTTTGGCGATAATTCTAAGCAACAGATCTTCTATACATCTTAATTTTCGAACATTTCAATTTTTGGCAGGCGACATCATGCTTCAGCATGGAGTCTATAATCCCTGATTCTGGTTTAAAAAAAAACAAATCTATCAAATATAACCTCAGCCACCTGAGACACCAAGAACACTAAAAAGACACGTTTTTATCTTTTGCTTAAGACAATATTAACTTTTCCATATGCTGATTTCAAATTTCTTGGCAATTCATGAATACGTGAAAACCGCTAAAATATTGTTCAAACCTCCATATTGACTTTTTTTAATGCGTCTCTTCCATGGATCAGATATTCCTTCTTTCGGAGAAAAGTTAATCTTTTCCAATTTTATCAAGATGGATTGATTACAAGATACCTGTTTGTATAAAGGCTAGTTTTATTGCCAGATTTTGTTTTGAGGCATTTTAATGTTTTAAATTGAAACATAAAACCGCTCCTGCAACCTTATGAATATTATATCAATGATAACTTTATTACCTCCTTATTGGTGCATACCAAATTTATTCTGTTTTTTTTGGGGGGGGGGGGGGTTAGTCAAAGTGAATATATATTACATACATACATGTACTGACCTGTTAACATATACTAAATCTGCAGTTAGCAAAATCAAAATAAATAAGTGCATTTTTGTACAGCCTGCACGAAACGTAGACAAATTGATCGTGTATCTTCTTTCACAATCCTTGTTCTGTAAGTAAATAGATAAGATAGCAATTATTCTCAAGTTTTTATGTCCTAATATTTTTATAATTGTCAAACACAGGCACTTATCTCAGAAAAAAATAATCTTATTTACCTTATTATACTGCGAGACGTTTCTTTCCAAATTTTCAGCGGTTGGTAAAATTATTACGATTGACATACTTGGGTATGATTGCTACGAATGATTCCGACAACAAATGTAGGCGTGTTATACACCATTGTAAAGATAAATCAATTTAGTCAGGCACTTATCTCAGAAAAAAAATGTCTCATATATCTTAATATACTGCGAGACGTTTATTTCCAAATTTTCAGCGGTTTGCAAACTTATTACGATTGACATACTTGGGTAGGATTGCTACGAATGATTCCGTCAACAAATCAAGGCGTGTTATACACCATTGTAAAGATATAATATCAATTTAGATTTACGATATAACAAGTTTTAGTAGGGTTGACAGTCTAGAAAGGGGCATATAACGGAATTTCGTCACCGCCTGACATTGTTCTAAAATACAAGTTAAGTACCTTGTGTTATATTAAGGTACATGTATATAAGAAAAAAAATTCTGAGACAAGTGCATGTGTTGTCAAACTAAACAACACGTGAATTTCAATCTACTATTATTGCAGTTTTCGGGGTTAAAATGTTTACTAAAAAAGATCCAACAGAAACAAAAAAAAAAAGAAAATCCCAGAGATTTCTTAACATTTATGGCCATGATTCAACCGACCAAGTTTATATATTTTTGTATTAAATGAAAGTTAACAAAATAAGATTCGTAAGACTGTTATTTGGTGGAATTACTTTTGTATTACCCAACATCAGGGGTCACACATTTACTTTGTTGTACCCTTTACTTTCCACCCTTTTCTCGAAAATAAAGAAATGTACATTATAACTCCAGAACGACAAGCATAGGAGATTACCAAACTGGATTACTTACTCCCTATAGTTTATCATATTGAAAATGACACGACTACGGCTAATTTGATTTAATAATATCTTATATTTGTTCGGTTTTATAGTTTCATTAACGACATTACAACGAATATATGGAGAGAAATTATCAAACCGTGAAGCACCCAGAAACGTGTTCATCCCCCTACAGTGTCCGATTCCGCCAAACGTGTCCATTTAACGTCACTGCATAAACTCCAAAATACGTAAAGTTGTAGAAGGCATATAAAGCGTGTCATTTTTATAAACACTCAATCGGGTTCATGTTAAATTATAAATAAAAACGTCAAATTGCCAGTCCCCCGTTATTTGGCTTTTGCTCTTTCATTGACGTAAACTCCTTTTACTATTTCATTGCAAATTGAAATAATTTTATACAGTCCTTTAGGTCTTTATATGAATAACAGTATCCCCTTTCCAAAGTTGGGCCTCCGTTCGGCTGTGCGGGATGTAAAAGTACGCAGCAGTGTTATGTATGTTATAATGTGGATATTAAATCAAATACCTCCTCGGCACATTAAAATCCTTGTAACAACTCTTTCAGTGCGCCGTCGGTGGATTGCTGAAAGGCAACACATTTGTCCCTATACATATTCTCTTAATATCTTGTGGCAGTTGGATTTCATCCGATTTTAATTTCAAACGGGCTCTATTATGTAAAGGGAATGAACAATGCCATACGGAAGTCCCGAAAATTAAAAAAAAAAGAAGTGTTTGCCCGCTTTCCAAGAATATTTTTTGAATTCCTAGCCCTTATAAGTGTAAACTCCTAATAACCGTACAAAATAAGGCACAATCCCAAATTCCCGAAATAATAAAGGTACAATTCCAAAATTCCGGATTTTTTTCGCCTCTTATTATAGAACTTATTTATAGTATTAATTGTTAATGTATGGTTGTCCTGATAACGCATATGTTTTGTTTGCCACTGGACGTAATGTGACTTTCAGGCATAGAGATGTGATTTTTTTCTTCTTGAAAAAGTACGTGACCATCCACAAGAACTTGCAGTCATACGATGTTCAGCACTTCAGTACTTTTAATTTGTTCGCTGTAAATATGCATGAAATAATGCCACTAGACATTAAGCAAGCAACCGTCAAAAGTTTTTTTTTTTTTTTTTTTTTTTTTTTTTTTTATATATAATGCTAATCAATCTTGCAATTATGCTAAATATAATAAACAACTACCGATGAATTAACAATGCAAATTTTAGAATTTTCTTCTTTCAACTCTGTTCCTTTTGCATTTTCTGGTAATTGTACAAAAAATACTTCACGATAAAAAATTTATGTCTTTTGAATGCGCTTTTTTTTTTTTTTTTTTTTTTTTTTTTTTTTTTATCTTATTTACAATTCACGCAACCGAACATCTTAAAAAAAGACTGACCATAAGCTTGTAATTGCAAGTTGGATTTTGTTGGTTTTTTTTGTCATGTTCTTTTTTTTACTTCCACAGTTAGGTCTAAAGATAATAATTGACTTATATTATTTATTTACTTTTTAAAAGCTTTATTAAGCTGAAGTCCTCTTTTATATATAAAAAATTACGAGAAAAAATCCATGCAAATACTGTTAAATAAGAAAGAATTAAGTATGTCCTATAAAAATAAATGTACAAACTATAAATGAAATAAATATTCCGCATGTTAGTCATAATTATTTACTTTGGATTTTATTAAACATCCGGTTCATTATCTAGCACGTTGTCAGTGTTGACATTGGATTATTCGCCCCAACATGTCAAGAGTTCGTTTTATCACAACTGCCAGCCTTTGTGGAGCATCTATGGGAATTGGTTTATTCTTTGGTACCAAATATGAAAAACTGAAGAAGGAAAATAAAGACCCCTTAACTCATTTGTTACCCTTGACTGACACCAAAGCATTATTCGTTCCGTCAGTTTTTGCCTCATCGTCTATTCCTGCCACTACAAGTACAAGTATGCCTGCAGCTTTACCCCAATCACAGCCAGGAAATCGCGTTTCAGAAATCATGAAGTTTGGCTTTCCTAGTCTGGATCAAGTTCGATTATTTGACAATTTTGTACTGTCCTATGACAGGAGGAATAGGAATGCTCAGTGGGTATTTGAACACATTAAACCAGAACATGTTATGAAGAATGAAAACATCAAGAGAGGTAAATCAGAATTTCTGGAAGACAACATCATCCACAATTTCTTCCGGGCTACAAAGAATGACTTCAAAAACAGTGGCTACGACAGAGGACATCTTGCAGCGGCAGCTAACCATCGCCACACGCAGAAAGCTATGGACCAGACTTTTACTCTCAGCAATGTATCACCACAGGTATTTTTATTAGTTTTGGTGTTTTGATATTTTGCACATAAATATATGAAGGATTTTGGAAATCTTAACAGGGTTCTGATGTAATATACAATACAAGAATTATTTTGGCAAGCTATTTCGGTAGACTAAAAATGTATCTTCCATGTAATTACATGTATGTTCAAAATGTATAGAGGTCATCAAGCAAAATTCTTTCTAAATTTTTCATAGGTTGATGTATTTAGCCTGTAATTCAGTGGTTGTCGTTTGTTTATGTGTTACATATTTGTTTTTCCTTCATTTTTTTACATAAATTAGGCCGTTAGTTTTCTCGTTTGAATTGTTTTACATTGTCTTATCGGGCCTGTTATAGCTGACTATGCGGTATGGGCTTTGCTCATTGTTGAAGGCCGTACGGTGACCTATAGTTGTTAATGTCTGTGTCATTTTGTTTTTTTTGTGGATAGTTGTCTCATTGGCAATCATACCACATCTTCTTTTTTTATATTTAGATAAAAGCATACACGTACATTTCTGCATATATTACATGTATTACTATGTTTTATAGGTCTGTATATTTCATAATTAAAAGTTAACTTGGATTTTTGCCGAAAAGAAAAAAAAAACTTTATTAAAAAAAATCTGACTTGAAGAATGAAGAATAAAAAGATATAAATACATGAAAAGAACGCTGACAAATAGATTAGATATTAGAGGTGAAACGTAACCGAATTATAATATATATGTCAACTTATTTTTCAATGATATACAGGAAGGATTTTATTAGAAAACTCAATATTGTATATTTTTCCCCCTAATTTTTAAACCATGTAAACAGCTATTTTGTAAATTCGCATTGTTCTAAAACATTTTGTTTTAAGAAATTTAGAAACAAATCAATAAAAAACCCAGCCAAAACGACCTATCATCTCCAACATAAGATATATCATTTATATTCTGAAACAAACACATTTAAATATGACAATAATATTTCGTGTTTGTTTTACTTACAATAATTTTGCATTTCATTCAAATTTTTTTAATGAAAAGATTAATAATCTTTAATGACTAAAAATGATCCTCACAGTAACTAAAATATTCATCCTGCTAATATACAATCATGCCGTCCTACACTCTAATAAATAAATTTGGTGTATTAACTGTCTTCTGATTGGTTGAAATTATTAGTTTTATTTTCAATGTTGTCAATTTTTAAGACGACGCGCCCACTCTGACGTTGTGTATTCATACGCCAACATGTGTGTACGTTGTTATTGGTAATATAAATAAAATAAAAAGTTTTTTGAGCTTTATTTTTGATAGAAATTTATTTATAATGAATGGCACTAATTTATTTTGAATTTATTGAACCATAAAATGAATTTTTGACTCTTCACATTTTACATAATCCGCTTCGCGGATTATTCAATGTGAAGAGTCAAAAATTAATTTTATGATTCAATAAATTCAAAATAAATAATAGCCATTCATTAAATATTGTTGGCTGTACTACCCAATAAATACAGATTGGAAGCTGTTAATTTACAAGTTATACACGTACACACCAATGTAAGCTAACATATAATCTCTCTCTCTCTCTCTCTAATTTTTGGCAAATGAAAACTGATGGGTGATAGATATGGGGAATGGCTATGAAACTACAAGGACATGCTATTTGCTCTCGAAATGCAACTGACAATAAATTATTCTAGGTTTACAGTATAGTTTTAATATAATTCATATCTGACTAACTTTTGCCAGAGTTATAAAATTAAAGTTAATTCCTTTAAGGAACTATATATGCACGACGGTATAGTGTAAATCGACTGTTGCCTTCTCATGGATGTATACCCCGCACACCATTGTTTAACCATATATACAAATTGTGTATTATTATCAATATGGAAATAGGTATTTTCAGAAGCCAGGTCATACACTGAAACGTAGCTACAGGTAAGTACTAAATGCTAAAATCATACAATTTTTTTTTTTAATAAATATGAGTTACATTGTCTTTTTGCTTTGTCAAATACGTCTAGCATGTTGTTGTACATGAATTTTCATTCTAATTTATTTTCATTAATTTTGTCAACTTTTTTCGAATAGGTCGGAGAGGGGTTCAATAGAGATGCCTGGAATGATTTGGAAAAGTATGTCCGAGCGAAAGCCAGACAAAGCAGAAATGTGTACTGTTGTACAGGACCTCTCTATCTCCCAAGGTAACATGCAATACTTTATTTATGAATTTCTATTAATGATGAGTTTTATATTAGTTAAATTCATGTTTTCGAAATACTAAATGGATAAAGGAAGAAAGAAAACAAGTATTTGTAATTTAATCCTTCCTTTGTCTATGCTATATCTTTTAACTTTTAGAAATTGCATGAAAAGAGTTTCGGTTGCCTTTTGTCAACTCTTTATATGTGCCCAGTTATAAAATTTAGATGGCAAGTGGTCGATCATTGCCGTTGTAATTTTCTAAGAATGTCTATTATAGATAGCTGTAGAAGTTAAATTATCATGCACACAAAGAAGCAGCAAGCCAGTGGCGGATCCAGAATTTAATTTAAGTGGGGGCCCACTGACTGCCTTAGAGGGGGCCCGCTCCGGTGATGCTTCAATGATTCCCTATATAATCAACCATTTTTTCCCAGAAAAGGGGGCCTGGGCCCCCTGCTCCCCCTAAATCCGCCTCTGCAAGCAGTCTGTAAGGAATATTGAGTACATATGAACACAATCATGTCTATACTGAAAACTCATACATTTTCCGTAAACTATAAAAAAAAAAAAAAAAATCAAAACAGTCAATAGACCCTGTTTTTGCCACATAATGGTTTCGTTTGAATTACAATAATGAAATGTGTTTTTCTCGTTTCTTTGAAGCACATGTGTTTTCGTATGCCTGAATTTACAATTTTTTAAATGATGCATAAATTAAAAAGAAAAGGATGGATGGGTATCTTTTTGTCTTTGATTACGGTGATACTCGGCTAAAAGAATCGTCTATGTTTAATGTCGTTGTGTATGTGGAAAAACCTGTGTTTCTTCGTTCAAATGATTTTGGTTTAGTTTTCCATAATACATAAAAGTGACATTCACCATATATATGTACAGAGCGGAGTTTTTGTTATGAATTTGTTTCATCTTTGGTCTGACTACTCAATCTTTTTATTGTGTTTACGAAGATAATAAAACTATTAAGCTAAGTAAAAGCCAGTATAGTGTAGTAGAGAACTTGGTACTTTTCCGTCACTGAGATCTTCAAACGAACGAATTGAGCAGAATGGAGAGGAATTTTGGTTTAAACTTGTGAGGTCTTTTTCAAGAAGTTGACAAAGATAGACTTGAAAAAAAACCCAGTAGAGATCTGCTACTTTTTCTGTCTGAGATCTTCATTTGTTAAATTCACAAAGTCAATAGAGCAGAACATAAACATAACCATACACTATATATTTTTTCTGAAAGCTTATAGAAATAAGAAAAAAAGACATTAAGTACAAACAAGAGACAGCAACCCAGCAACATAAAAAAAACCCAGATTGATTGATTTGTGTTTACGCCACATTCATTACTATTGTGCTATTTTATGGTGGTCAGTCTTTATTGATGAAGGAAGCTAGAGTGTCCGGAAAGAACCACAGACCGCCGGATTCGAACTCACAACCTTAGTGTTGACAGGCTAGTACGTTAACTACATAAACCACTCTGCCACCGAAAAAAACACCCCAAAAACAAGACATCTGACGGTGTCGTTTCATGGGTTATAATTATGTTGTTTGGTAGTATGTTTACATGGAATTAGATAGTTATTCAAATGAAGTAGATCACTTAAATACATGTATGTTATTTTATTTTTGCAGACGTGAAAACGATGGCAAAGTGTATGTAAAGTATGAAGTAATTGGTAAAAATAACGTAGCCGTTCCAACACATTTCTTCAAGGTTATGTTGATAGAAAATAATCAAGGACAGTATGAACTTATGCCTTTTGTATTGCCGAACCAACCGCTACCAAAAGATGTTAAATTGAAAAAATACCTAGTACCTCTAGAATCGATAGAAAGGGCAGCAGGATTTTTATTATTTGACAAGATTCCAAGAAACAATATTAAAATGATTAGTGGTTGAAACATATGATGATTCCAGGTGAATAGACTTGTTTTAATTAACTTGAAAGATATAACGTAAAGAGAAGAGTTATAACTTAAATGTTGACTGCTGCACCCCTATCTTTGACATTTTTTACCTATACTTTGTCTGTTTGTTTCGTTCACACATCATTGTGAATATAATAGAATTTTAGGCGTCTGTCATACAAGTGAGAGGTTTAGCTAGATTTAAAACCAGATTTAATCCCCAATTTGTACATGAGAAAATGTCTGTACCAAATCAGGAATATGACATCTGTTATTCATTTGTTTGATGCCTTTGAGCTTGTGATTTTACATTTGCTTAGGTACTTTTCGTTTAGAATATTGCTCAGAATTTGTGTTTTTTGTTATTTTACTTTTTGCCTATGAACAGAAAAATAAATCAAGTTTTGCATGTTACAAATAATGAAAGCAAATTGCAGTGTTTGGTCAATTTAATTTTAAGAAAACTATTTTATAGAACTTTTATTTACACAATAATGTATAATACTGGTTCAAATTCATGTCAGAAATGAACAATATAAATATAACAGAGATGGTATCAAGGTTTTCTAAATTTTTCTTTTTATGTTTTTTTTTTAATACTGACACAGTATAGAATGAAATTCAAAACAGTGTGGCTGTGGCCATTGATTGACACATTAAATTCATCCATTGACTGGGACAAATTACGTGAACGTTTGTAAGTAACGACCACTGCTCACGACCTACCTACGATAGACATTTAAACTGTGGGGTCACCAAGGTTTCTTAACGCCTTTAATTATAAAATAATTCGAAAAATTAATCAGGAATAACCTTTATGTTTTGATTTATATAATTGATATAAATCAAAACATCGTGTTATTTCTGATTAATTTTTTCGAATTACTTTATTAAGGTGTTGAGAACCTTTGGTGACCCCACAGTTTAAGTGTCTTTAAAAAGTACACAGTGAGCAATGGTCGTTACAGACAAACGTTCACCTAAATTGTACCAGTCAATGGATGAATTTAATGTGTCAATCAATGGCCACAGCCACACTGTTTTGAATTTCATTCTAATATGGCCCTGCATATTTACAATACTAACGAAAATTCAAAATGTATCATATCGTTTATGTAGTCAAAGTCTGATAACTCGGTTTATCGATGATGAATATTTCAATACATTACAAAGAAAATCTTTCAAAAAGCGACATTTAGAAAAGTTTTTTTTTATTTATCAGCTGCATAACTGTAAAAGTTCAAACTTTTCAATGTGAATTTTGTAATTGGTGTTTTCTACATTAGAAAATGCCTTCACCAAGTTATGAATCTGACAGTACTTTTCCATTCATTGATGTGTGTTTGAACTTTTGATTTTGCAATTTCATTGAGGGCTTACCGTTTTAAATTTACCTTGGAACTTGGTGGTTTTGTGAATTTACTTTTTGTTATAAGACCACTTTTTATACACCTTTTCAAACGCATTTATTCTTTTGTTGTTGTCTTTTTCATTTCATTTTTTCATATTCCATTTTACGTTCATAATTATCATGTGAGACAAATATCTTCTTTCAAGCTAATCTGTTTTTGTATGTTCTATTTTGTAATAAAATAAATTTTATGTTCGTGTTATGCCGCAATATTCATTTGAGAGTTCCTGTAGCATGTTGACTCTAGGTTATCCTCGGTAAAAAGGTACACAGTTTGGATTATATGCATCGCATGTTAAGTATTTTAGAGACACAGAAAGTATAACACACCATAATACTTTAAAGAAATCTATAAAAGAGGGACGAAAGATACCAGAAGGGCAGTCACACTCATAGATTGAAAATATAAGTCATGATTAATTTATATCGAATATATTTTTTGGAAAATTCAAAACCACGAACATAGTTTTTAATTACATTAGAAAATTATACACATAAATAATATGCTCTGCAGTATTTAGTAAGATTTAACAAGTATCAAAATATAGTATGTATATCATAATTAACAATTCCCTTTTCTTGTTTAAATATGTGAATATAAAAATTATTGATTAGAATGATACGTTTTCATTTTTAGGTTGTGTTGGCCACAGTTCCTTTCGAACCCCTCTTGATGTATGTGTATGCTTATTCCGTCTATGAGAGGCTTCAGAAGGAAGTGTTTCCGCCTTGTCGTAAATCGTGAACTATTGCAAAACACATAATTTTGATTTTAAGATTCACGAATCCTTTTATCGTTTTGGCATTTTAATCATTGGGACATAAAAAAATAAACTTATACAGCAACATGTTTGAATAAAATCGAAAGGAATCATATGTCTTGCCATCAAAATTTAATATATCTAAATAATTGAAGTGATATTGTTATATCTTCTGCCTTTGATCTTCGCAAGTTGTCGATCGTTTCAAACTGATGGTATTTTTACTCAATTGGCAAGTATGCTGTACTTGGTTGTTAAAAGGCATAGTTAAAGCAGTGTATTAAAAAAGCTTGAATATGTGATTGATTGACATTGCATTGCTTTCCGTTTTATTTGTTTTTACCAAAAACTAGGACGTTTTTGAATTTATTTCATCTTTTCGTAACAAGAAAGAGTAGGTTGGTATCAGAAGTTAACTTTTTGTTAAAAAAGAATTCACAACTAAGACTTGATGCCTTAACAATAACTTTTACCTTATATTACAAAAAAAAAAGATTTCTACTTGACAAATTTGAATAATTACAAAAGTCTGGAAATTATAAATATTGTATAATACCATTAACGGTACCAATTTTCCTGCATCAGATGCGCATTTCGACAATACATGTCTCTTCAGTGATGCTCGCGGCCAAAATATTTAAAATCAAAGCTGATTTATCGTGACGTCAAATGACAAGAGACATGGTTATAATCATACAAAAATAAATTAAATGTAAATGTATTGTATCCTCATGATCATTTATAAACTTTTAAAAGTTTGACATATCTGGTACTGTGTTTTTCTTTAAGTCTATTTCCGGTAATGTTGTATCCCTAGGACCAAGAAGGTTAGACCGTTCACGTGGAAGCGTAATAAGGGTATCAGGAACGTCTTGAATGGCACCAGGTAAACTTGTCTTTTCCTTTGACATGTTTAAAATGCCAGGTGGAGCATTGTTTGAATTTGAGGACGAATTTGAAGTTATGGCGGGTTTATCAGGCGCAAAAGATACAGATTTTCTTAATTTTTCTTCCCGCTTATCGTCCTCTGTTGGTTGCGGATTCTGTTGAAGGATTGTGTGCTTTTCCTCTGTGTACGGGTTAATTGTAGCAATTGTCGTCTTTTTCTCCGTAGGTACATTTAAAACAGGCTTGTCATTCAACGCTTCACCGTCTTTAGTCGCAGTCTTCATGATAGATTTTTCTCTCCGGATTCCACTTGTACTATTATGCACGACTGCATTCGTCACTGCTGTTGGCTGCCCAGCATTGACGGCTTGAGTTGTCTTATCTTCTGGTGTATTTCCATTTGGAATTTGTCCGTTTTGCTCATTCCCTTTGTTAACTGGTTGTTTCGCCATTTCTCCTGATAAATGTCCATTTGGGATATGACCGTTCAGATCCGCAGCTGTTCTTGGCGTTTCATTCGAACTTGTTCCTTGCATATTGGCTGAGAATCCTGAAGTAAGCTTAGGTTTTTCTTTCGGTCGATCATTTTCTGGTACGGAATTAGGATCTGAAAAATCAGCATCGACACCACTAGGCGTTGCAGGGGTGGAAGTGCCAATAAAATTTGCACTAAGCTTCATATTATTGTTATGTTCCCGGAATTTATCAGGATTCATACCAGTTATGCTTCCTTCTATCCCATCGTCGTCTTCTATGTCTACCATATTTATCATGTCAATCTTCTCTTTCTCTTTATGAATTCCTCCACCAATGCCAGAATCCACTGCTTTCCTCATCATTCCAATATGACTCCTAGGTTTCTTTTGTTCTGAAAGAAAATTTAAATTTATATAGTCTAAGAAATTAACTTCGATTACAGAGATAGGACAAGGAAAATAGATATCAAACTACGAAAGATGTGGAATAATTTTTTTTAATATTTTTTGTTGACAACCGATACTCTTTCTTACAAAATGTGAACCTGTTTCTTTGAATTCCACATGGGATGTGCTATCAAAAAACGTTAAAAGGTACCAATTTTACATCACTAGACAAATGGCGGAAAGTTTCGTAACAAGAAAATACACGAAAAGAGGAAAGTTTATGCTTTATAATCTTATTTTAATTTTATTTACCTTCAATGAGTCTCTTCTTTTCATCTTGCTTTGGTTTATAATAAAACTTATAGAACAAAATTCCTGCTACAACAGCAATTATTAGCAGTAACAGTATAACCACAATAGCAATGATGACTCCAGCATTAGATGAGTCACTACTAGAATCAGTAGTAGGAACTTGAAAAAAAAAGAAAAAAAAATGATAATCAACAATAAAACAGTTTGAATACATATTATATTATGTTTTAACTGTCAATTCTTCCTATCATAAACCTGTACATATCCATATATCACAGACTTCATACATGTACAGTAGTTTCCAAAGAGAAATTAAAGGAAGCTTGGATTATTCTGTACCTTAACGTACTGATATTTCACCTCACTAAATCTTTCCTTTGATAACTATGTTGATCGCTTCTATCCCACCGAATTAAAAAAAAAAAGAATCGCATCCACATCTATGCCATCGTCACATTTGAATAAAATCGACAGGAAATGCAATTCATGATATGAACAAAGATTATTTCAGCTTTTAATACCGATTAATTTCGAACTTTCAATTTCTGTTTCGCATCATTCTTGCAGCTCCTTCAAAGGGAGTACATATTTCCATCAAAGCTCACGTATCTTATCGCAGTTTCATTGGTTATTCCTACAAAAGTGTCAACGAATATCGCGAGTGAAGCAGGATCTGATTATCCAACCGGGGAGCCTGACATCAACTTCATTCTCAGGCGTGTAATTTTTTTGTAGACTAGTGTTTAGTTTGTCGTTTCTATTTCTTGCCTTGGTATTTAGCGTGTTTTCTTCGACTTTCTGTTATGATGGTTTCATTGGCATCTTCTGCCTTTTTTATATTGCTATTACTAAACCCAATTTGGAGGCAACAATAAATTTATTAGATAACACAAGTCTTTATAACTTTATACTAGTCGCAAAGTTGTATTGGGACACTTCTGTATTCCTAATGCAACATATTATGCCATCTATTTTTGATCTTGTTCAATTTGATTTTCAGTAAAAACCCACGCTACGACGTATTTTTTGCATGACGAAGAATATTCTACCATAAGGTGTCACCAGTGTTTATAAAGTGTTTCATACTGTAACATCAGTTAATTTGTATAAAAGTGTACGGAATCTGGTCTCTGAAAATAAATTTTAATCCAGAAACTTGAATTCAAGTCTTATAACCTGTGACTATAGAAACTGAGGAGAAATGTATGATAAAACAGAGTACTAAATACGTCTAGTTTTGTTCGACTAATAGAATGAAATTCAAAACAGTGTGGCAGTGGCCATTGATTGACACATTAAATTCATCCATTGACTGGGACAATTTAGGTGAACGTTTGTATGTAACGACCACTGCTCACTATGTACTTTTTAAAGACACTTAAACTATGGGGTCACCAAAGGTTCTCAACACCTTAATAAAGTAATTCGAAAAATTAATCAGAAATAACACGATGTTTTGATTTATATCAATTATGATAAATCAAAACATAAAGGTTATTCCTGATTATTTTTTCGAATTATTTTATAATTAAAGGCGTTAAGAAACCTTTGGTAACCCCACAGTTTAAATGTCTATCGTAGGTACGTCGTGAACAGTGGTCGTTACAGACACACGTTCACGTAAATTGTCCCAGTCAATGGATGAATTTAATGTGTCAATCAATGGCCACAGCCACACTGTTTTGAATTTCATTCTATTGTTAAAATTGTTGTACCGTCTGTGCAATACAGGATTTAGCACTAGTAATTGAAAACTTCAATTTTTCGTTGCTTTGAAACCACCAACCTTTGTCAAACGCAGCCAAATTCCACCTGAATGTGTATATTATTCTCTTTGGCGGCAAAGTTATTTGTTCAAGGGTAAAGTTGAATTTCGGATATTATCTAACATCTCACAGTGGTATACTACTGTTGCATTTATTTATTCACCCGTATTTTATTGATTTTGTATTTACATTGTGTCATAGATCAAACTTATTTGTTCAGTGTATGTTCACTTGTGTTAATGTCTTTTGGTTGCGTTAAGCCATTTCAATTGATATTTTATAGTGTGTATTTCTATGTTGTGATGTTACACTATTGTTTCAGGTAAGGGTGAAGGTTGGTACCTATTAAAACGTTTAAACCCGCTGCATTTGTTTGCACCTGTTCTAAGTAATGAACCTGATGTTCAGTAGTTGGCGTTTGTTGATGTGGTTCATACGTGTTTTTCGTTTCTCGTTTTTCATATGGATTAGACCGTTTGAATAGTTTGACACTAGTTATTTTTTGGGTCCCTTTGTATTTTACTGTTCGGTGTGAGCCAAGGCTACTTTGACCTATAATGGTTTATTTTTACAAATCGTGACTAGGATGAAGAGATGTCTCATTGGCACTCATACCACATCTTCTTATATCTATTATATGATTAAATTATAATACCAAAACCAGTCAATTTCTCCCCTAGCCATATATTTCCAAGCGTTCCATAATAGTTTTTTCCATAGATTACTTACCGCATGTCACTGTAGAAAAGAGATGAAAAAATATGATTATTATTAGAAACATTTTCTAAAAACATGAATAGGATAGAATAGTTTTATATAATGTTTTCAAAGCATAAACATCAAAACCTTAAGAGTAAGTGGTAAAGAAACGTGTGTTCACCTTGGATACAAAATACACAAATAAATATTGGATTTGTTTTTAAACATTTATTCCAAATTTGAAAAAAAAGACTTTTGATTGATCAATGAGCAGGTGTTTGGGTTCAAATAGTAAATACACTAAACCGCAGTCCTAGGTTAGGGCAGGGTTGTGCGACCACAAACTTGTTGACACCGCTTGTCTGTATGTACACATTTAATGTACCCGTCCCAATTCATAAGGCTGTCATTCAATGGTAGTAGTATATTTTTGTATATCATATTTCATTTTCGTTTATTTTTTGTACTTCAAAGCCGTTAGTTGTATTTTTGAATTGTTCCACATTTGTCATTTCGTTAACTCTTTGCTATGCGGTATGATTGACTTTTGCCGTACGGGGATCTATAGTAACCAACTTCGACGCCATTCGGTCTCTGGTCGAGAGTAATCATACCAAATCCTCTTATTATATGTCACAGATTTTGATAAACAAAAAAAGTCCCGCAACTTTGACTCAGTAACTGAAAATCGAAAAAAATAAAATTTCTTTCTTTTTTTCTGAAATATTGCTACATGAATTCTTTCAAAATAGATTAATATTTATATATTTATATATAAAAAACACAATAATAGTGGAATGTAAAACACGTAATAATGAACCTAGAATAGTCAAATAATAAATGCGTAGAATATTCTCCAAACATGATATTTAGTTGATACATATGTTTTGGTTTGATTAATATGAAATAATCATAGGGTCAACAATATACATGTATCAATGTGAAAGGAAACAAAATGCATTAATGGTTGGATATTTTATTATTCTCAGAACGTTTTTCGCTATTTGTATGTGCTTTCTATACAAATGCTTCTTTTTTTAAATAAAGTTATTCGTAATACTTCAGAAAATTTACCAGATAAATGCATTATAATTTTGATTTACTGTTATGGTTCAACGAGACAAGGTTAATCTGATAATGCAACATCCCTATTAATCTTAGAGGCCAATGTCACATCAGAAGTTGATGACCTAAACTGGAGCAAACCTTTGCTCTAGGAATGATATTTTTTTTTATATCTGTTTAACCATCAGCAAACTTATCTGTTAAATTGTCTTTGGAAAGAATAAAGCTCCTTTCAAATTTCAAGTCAATATCAATAGTTGAAAGTAACACCAACTAACCATATGCTGGAATTTGGGAAAAGTTTGTTTTTCAACATTATTTTTTGAATCACCAAATCTTTACATACTATATTTTGATAGATTTTTCGCCTTGAACCATTTTACCTACATGAGAAATGGAAGTATTGACACAAGTTCGAATCAAAAGTCGAGAAGGTCATTAAAAAATCAATTTGTTTTGCAAAGTGTTCCTCAGATTATCAAAACTAAATAATGATTAGAGAATAACAAATTTTTCATGTGCTTATTAGCTTCAGGACATATGATCGTATTGGGTAATTTAATCTTGTGACCTAGTGATTGGAAATGTCATACACATGCAAAACCCGTTTTCACAGAGTTTTATAGATTTAGAACGACTAATGTTGTAATATAGACAACTAATTACTATTGAAGACATGTTGATCTTTACTTGTTTTTTGTTGTTTGTGTCAATGGACTGCTTTGTCAATCCGTATACACGTACATCTCATCATTCTTTCTTGCAGATGTAAAAAAAATCATATCATAAAAGAAAATGTTTGAATTGTTACTTACGAAAAGGTGTCAGATGGAGAAGCCCGCCTCCTGTTACAGCTGTCTCTGGATACACTGCGTCAGTATTTGGTTTGGCGATAGCAGTTTGACCTTCATGACACACACGAACTCTTTGTGATGCTAATACGTTTGTACTGTCATATTGTGCTATCTATATAAAAGCAGACGTAAGTATTGTATATGTTCCAGACCGTATGAGTATTTGGACCGTACGCGTACGGTCTGAACCGTATGCGTACTTTTTCAAAATACTCATACGGTCGGACCGTACGCGTACGGTCTGACTATTATTAAAAAGTTGGTCAAGTTTATTAGATACAAATGCATATAGCAGATCAACATAACTTAACTATCAAATTAATATAAAAAGTTCAATTGTAATTGAAACTAAAACTTTATATTCTAACTTGTTTTTAATTCACGCTAATTAAATATGCTAATCTCTTGTATTAAGCATGTCGATCAGTAGTACATTAATTGTATTATGAACGCTGAAATTGAAGATATCGGAAGTAAACATAAAGTGGGAGTTCAATTGTTTTAAAATATTTAGCAACTTTACCAAAAAAAATAAAAAAAATGTAAAAGAACATGCATGAACTGCATACATGAAATTGCTAAAAATATTACGTTACTTGAATTGTGTCACCTTGGGCGAGAGTACCAAAATAGGATTCATATATACAATTAAACAAATACCTAATTTCAATTGTTCGTTTGTTCATTTTATCTATCTAATTGTAACAGATTATCAATAACAATTTGTAAAACTAAAAATAAAGATTGTTTCAATTTAACCCATATGATCAAATAACATGTATTGTCAGATCGTACTGGACCGTACGCGTATACTTATACGGTCCGACCGTACGCGTATGGTCGGACCGTATGAGTATACGTATACGGTCCGGACCGTACGCGTACGGTCCAAATACTCATATGGTCTGGAACATATACATTGTATAACATTATTTGGTATACTGATGTTATAATGATAAGTTACAAAATAAAGAAGAACGTGTTTTGAAAGTCACATTTTGTTTGCTGACTGTGATAGTCGAAAATACGATTTATGTCTGGTTACGAGCAAAAGAGAGAAAATCGATAAGCTATTATATAGAATTATTGGGTATACAAGCTTTTTGTTAAAATCCAGAAATGAATGAATGGCAATGATGTTCAAACAAATTTCCGCGAGTTCTACGTTCTGTTCTCATGAGGAGCACAAAACCAAAAAAAACCTGCTTGCAGGCGTTATTATGCTTATGGTTTGTAAGCCTTGGGTATGACAAACAAGCAGTCTTTTGGCTTTTTGATAAACGTTTTGTGTATATTATAAACCATTTATTGAAGATAAAATAATTCTTATAAGTTGTTTTTAAAACTGGTATACTTACGGAGTCTATAGATATAGAAAATTGATAGATGTATCTTATATTTTGTTGATCAGAGTTGCCTAATGTGCATTTTCATAATTTTTTGTTTATTCAAGACAATGTTTAAAAAAATATTATTCTCTATAAATGCAACTGTTAAAGCTACACAAAATGAAGTATCAATTTTGAATTAAAGGCGAAGGGTACGTAATAAACTACTCCACAGAATTTCTTTTAAAAAAGGGGGTAACCGCTTTCGTTTTTCAGATACAAACTGTTGAAACTAATAGTATGATACGACAGAAATACAAAGGATATAAAGGGAAAATCATAAAATAAACCAGCAGACAATTTTACTTCACCATGGTTTTCTAATTCGTTGGTAAACAATTTTTTTTTATAAAAAATCAAAATGTGATAAAAAAGAAACGACGAATCCAGAAAGTCCTTAGCAACTGTGCTAGTTTTCAAACTATTATATCCTCTTGAAGTTTGAGCGGAAATTAAGAAAAATACATAAGTATTGGAAATGCTAAAAAGTAAAAGCGTGATCGATTGATAAGGAAATAAACTGAAAAAAATATTTAAGGATATTTCTGTTGCAAAAAAAACCAACAAACTTATTGGCAAATGAATATATATACTGCAAGTGAAAGCAAGTTACTGTAGCGACGTTAACTCAATCTTTTCGTTATATGCAGGATTCCACATCTTTTTAAAAATGTTTGTAAAACAATCTCAATTCCCCGATCCTTGATTCTTTAAAATATTGACGGCGCAAGTAAAACTTTACGGAAATGCAATTGCCAACGTCACAAATTACGGCAATAGTTTACAACTCATAAAAATCAAAATAATCAAACAGATTCCAAGGTAATCACATAAACTACAAATGATCAAGACTCGGAGCGTCGACACGTTAAGAATCTGCGGCTATGCATGCATCACCCGTCATGCGGATTCTCCCTACGTATAAAACAAGTCCATCGGGAATAACACATAATTGTTAGTTAAACTTACAAATAAGACTACTATACAGGGGCCGTGTCAATGAAAGTATCCTAGGACATGTCCTAAGATAGGTCTTAGGACATTATTTAGGATGGTCTTAGGACGTGTCTGAGACATGTCTTAGGATGTAAAACAAAGCTGTCTTAGGACAGTCCTAACTACGATGGTCCTAGGACCATCCTAACACATTTATTTAATTGAAAATATATGTAGAGATTTGTATGACATAGATAGATAGAACCTATATGTAAAGAGAGGGAGGATGACTCTTATATAGAAAACAATTAACGCAAAATAAAAGTTAAAGTTTTTACGGAATACTAATAAATATGTTATTAAATATGATAAAAGATATAAATGAATTTAATACGAAAACAAAAGTAAATGGTCACAAAACTTTGTGATATTCGTGCTGCAATTTTAGTACATAAACTAGTTTTGTCCATAGGTCCACTCGACTTCATTACATGTATCGAATCAGGATTAGGTAAAAAAGAAGTAAACTTTTTCCCATATTTGAATTATTTAAAATATGTTGCTTATGATGATAGTATTGTTTAGGCTTCAAAAAAGGCAGCACGAAATAATTTAATATAATACAATTAAATCTTTAACAAACATTAAACAATATTTTTTTTTTTATTAATTTTATCTAATGATAGTTTAATATTGTATTAGTATTTTTAGTATTGAGTTTATGCTATATTTGTTGTTTTTATTACGTTTTAGGACGATGTAACCTTTAGGACTATCCTAAGACACCTAATTGTATATCCTAACTTTAGGACCAAATTGAGAACATATCTTATTTTAGGAGACTTTCGTTAACCCGACTTAATTAGGACTAAGACGTGTCCTAAGACCATCCTAAGATATGTCTTAGTCCTAGGACAGCTTCGTTGACATGGCCCCTGGTTTCTAATTATACAAGACCGCAAATACATGTCGCTATGAAGTTTAGACACCGATAACAAAACATAATGTATTGTCGATTTCATTTGTTCTTCCCCATAATCATGCTAGAGCAGGTTTTGTGTAATAGACAAACACCTGTTAATGAAGGCCGTATAGGGTTAACATGTACCAGCGTAACGTATCAATTAAAGAAAGCAATATAAGGTTGTTAAACTAATCACAAATACACATACGGTCAATGCAGTTTGACTGTTCAAATAGATCGATTGCAGAATAAGGCCGCATTTCTTTCTAACCAAAATTTTGCAAACGCTGTGTCTCGTTTGATGTTATTTTCCAAACGCTACGAAAATAGAAACAAATACATCGTTAATAAGTCTTTACTGACCCTGTTTGAACTTTCATTAATGCATGCACATGTTGTTGATTAACATAATTTTTACAATCGTAGAAACAAATACTTCGTTTAATCAAACAAATGTAGCGTTTGTACTAACAAACGACAAAAGACAAACTGCAGACGCATTTTTAGCGTTTGTATAGTTTGTCAAAGTTTATGTCGCGCTTAACAAAGTTTATTGCGCGCTTAACCGTTTGCATCTTTTGTGTTAGATAAAAATGCACCTTTAGGGTTACATTGAAACGTTTTTTTCTTACCACACATGCAAATCTGGGATTAACTGTATTAGATATAGATGCATCAAAATTATACCAAGATGTATAATATGAAGAACCAGACTCTATATTTGCAACGCATCCAAAATATCCACCAGCTGTGTAAAGTATAAATTATTAAATTAACTATTATTAAATAAGGTTATTTCTGTGATAACTTAAAATATCTTATAATATTATAATAAAACTGAGAATGGAAATGGGGAATATGTCAAAGAGACATCAACCCGACCATAGAGAAGATAAAAGACGATAGCATGTATTACAAAAAATGTGTTAATAGTGTGTTTTGTCAGTATGGACATGTATGTGAGACATTGTCTCTTGTTTTGTAAAAAAAAAAAACACCCGTTAGTTTGCAGTTCTGAACATAAACAAAATGGTTTTATAAAGCAGATTTCTGTACTTGGATTTAAGATGTAATTTGTTATAACAAGCACCGTTTACTTTTAATTACAAATTCAACGACGACTTTTTTTACGCAATTCCTAATGCTCTTAATAATAATTATAGACAAAGGAATCAACTCAAAACGTAAAAAAACCCAATTATAGCTTTAAAATCTAAAACATTCCATTAATGTTGTAAAACACAGCGGGAAGAACCGTTTAATCAAACAAGGAATGGTTAACTTAGTTTACTCGCTGGTATAGTTAAATGTTGATACTTACCTGAAAAAGCTACTTTAAGTACGTTTGATGATCCTGTTTCATATACTACATTGGTTGAATTAAGAGTATCACATGCTGTTATGTTTCCTGTACTGTTTTTGTCTAAAGTATCTTGGAAATGGAACTTGAAATTTCCAAGAAAAGGAGTAGCACACTGTTGCAATGCACTACTTGCATAACCTGAAAATACATTAATATGGGACAGAAGGTACATGTAAAAGAGGACGATGCATCTAATTTTCATAGCATATTTAAAATCAACTTCATAAAATGATTTTAAATCTTCTTACCAAACCATATGTTTTGTACATGTTAAGAGAGATGAAAGATACCAAGGAAATATTTTCACGCCAAAAACGACAAAAGACAATCAAAAGTATACAAAACACAACCATCTGTTCGTCCGTTCTTGTTATTTGATTTTGATTTGATTTGTTAGCTCTAACATGTAAAATTATTGCCAGAATACCTCTACTATAGGTTAATATCAGCAATATCTCGGAGTTTTATAATGGTGGACAATCGACTTTTGTTTAAAACCTTTGAAATATCAAATTTATGGAAAAGAGCCTCATTAGCGCTCTCATATACTATGACTAAAGGTTAATATTAGCAATATTTCGGACAAGTTCTGTAATGGTGAACGATTGAATTTTTCTTAAAAAGAGTGATGTCCCTTGGAAATATTACATTTATGGAAAATGGCCTCGTCAACGCTCCCAAGGGTACAATTGCTAGATTTAAAGAAAAACAACTTAAAGTTTAATATAAGTAATGCACTTGCATGGATGTTTGAAATGAAATTTATTTTCTTTAACAACATAATTATTATATAATCTAAGATATGATTAAGCAGTCTACAAAATTTGTGCAAGGCCAGGGACATCAGAACTCTGTTCTTATTTTAAATACGAATCACCATCAAGACTATAAAAACGTCCCAACATTGGTCATGTATGCTATTAGTATAGAAATAGTATAAAAGTAAGGAGATGCTGCATGGGTGACAATGAGACAACTATCCACACAACTACATTATAAAATAGATGTAAGCAATTATAGGCAACAGTACGGATTTCAATAATGAGAAAAACCCATACCGTATAATCGGCTATAAAAAGCTCCGATATGAAAAATATGAATCATTTCAATTATGAAAACCAACGGCTTAAATCTATAAGAAAACAAATTACAAAAAAAAATAGGACGGTCATGGACCAACAACAACCACTATAACTACAGGCTCCTGACTTGGGACAGCCACACAAACAAATGTGGCGGAGTCAAACATGTTTGTGAGCGCTCAGTGGAAGACTGATTGGAAATGAAATACAGTATTTTTTTTGTTTGTTAATATATGTATCAAAATACATGTACATTTCTGAATAAAATATAAAAACCCAAACTGAAGTCAAACTCAATGTGTTACTGTTGTTTCATTACTGAATAAGTATGGAATACCCTTTCTTTTTGATAAAAATGTATATTTTATTTAAATATACATTAAATGTTATTTTATAAAGCAGTTCTTCGTATAATATTTATTCGTTCCACTCATATAATTGTCTGCCTGTTGTTACAATGTAAACTGTCTTAGAGGGAATTAAAAACTTAAAGTGGCGGTAGTATTTTTGAACATAATTTTATATTAATGTGGAACATATTTACTCTACCTTGACGAACCATAACTTGAAATAGTTCTGTTGCTATAGTTGTCGTACAAATGTCGCTTAAACTCGGTGTCTCTGAACTAAAAACTGCTACCGTCCTTTCTCCATTGTTATCTCTAGCTGTATGAAGAAATAAAAGTTTAAAAAGTGAAAATCATTACCAATATGAAGATAACAGTATGTCATGATTCTTTGACTTATTTCTATACACGTCAATACAGTGTTGTTTGTATTTGATAAAAGTCTGCCATTCGCGCCAACTAATTAAGGATGTGTCTGACTTTCAATCATAGCCACTAAGGTGGTCAATTGTAAGTTGGTAAAGTTTCCTGATCAACATAATACATTTATTATGGACAATGTAGTGAACCATACAGTATTTGTTGTTTTGTATGTTATAATGCAAAATATGTCCTTAGGTCTACAGTCACAAACTAAATTTTAAAGTGCCGGATATAATTTACAGGATAAACACAATAATACGTACATTGTAGGAAATGTAAATCTTATTTGTAACATAAATTGGATTTTTTCCTTTGATGTTTTTATGAAATAATTTGCTTAAAAAGTGTGGTGAGGGAAAACCATGGTATATTATATGCAAATTTATGTTGTACCATACTTTGCTAATTAAATATGCAACTCGACTAGATTCCAAAGGAAAAAAGGCGGAGCTTCAGCCATGGTATAACATATTCATTTTCATGTTATTCCATGGCTGAAGCTCCACCTTTTTTTTTTTTAAATGTATCCGCCTCTAAAATATTTAGGAAACTGTAAAACGTACTAAAAGGTCAAGATCTTCATTTGTTTTCATTTTATAAGAAAAAGCAATAAATTATGTGTACCACATTTTAGGAAACCCTTTTCAAACTACATAGGATTGTTACAAATTCCCTTAATTTTCGAAACAATTACTAAATGTTTCTTCTTTCAGTTTTGAAAAAAAATAAAATGTAAAACTATCATTTCCTTTGCGAAAATTCAATTTAAATTCGATTTAAAAAGGGGGGTACCTATACAAAAAGGAATAAATATCGGCTACAAATATCTGTGAAAAAAAAACATGATTAGGGGACGAACACTATCTACGCCCCTGAATCCGCCACTGTTAAAATATTGTTTTATCATTAAAATTGTGTTTTAATAAATAATTTAATAAAATAACGGAAGAGAAGCATTTTTCAATTAGATGAAAATTCTGTAAAATATGATACATTGAAAAAAAATCCAAAACAATTCTTACCGTCATTAGAATAATTATTTAATCCTTGTCGCTGGAATCCGACACTTTTGTTTACCTCAGTCTGATGACATTATGAAATTACCTGCGCCTACAATCATACACGGGGCGCAAAACTAAAAAAAAATCGGGGAAAATCCGACATTTTCTTTACTTTCTGCAAATTCAGGGGTTCTATTACATGAAATATACAGACGATCATACACGAAGCGCAAACGTGACTTGCGCGAGCTTCCATTTCATTGGATAAAACTGTAACGTGATCAATTTCCAATATTAGTTGAAGGTCTTGAAGCTGTCAATCATTTTATTTATATTACAAATTTTATATACCATGTGTCTTACTCATTAACATATTTAAACAAACTCATCCTTCGGATTCGTTTGTTTAAATATGTTAACTCGTAAAAACCATGGTATATATAGTACTTGTACTCGTTACAAAACTGCAGAAAAGCTCGTCGATGCTCACTTTTCGTCTTGTTTCAAAAGTGCGTAAACATAGTTTTATCTTCACGTACGACAATGTACATGTAGTTTATATTTTTCTAGTTTTTACATCGTTTCCCATGTTCATTGTCTAGTCATCTTGGGATCATATTATTAACGGATGTGATTACCATATCAGCATATTTTCTTATCCATTTGATATTATCGTATAGCGGGTTATTTTCGCGGGTGTTAAATGTCGCGATTTTCATTGTCGGAAATAGGTAAACGAAATATTTTGGCGGTTATTATTTTGGCGTATTCAAATATTTTATCAATATCTTTGCATGTGCACTTTCAAATTGGCGAAATTTATTTTGGCGATTTTGTTCCATCCGCTAAAATAACCCGCAATCGGTAATTTCATTCGACAGGTTTCACTGATTTACTTACTAGTATCTTTATGTATCCCATCTTTTGAAAGTTTGAAAGAATTAATTTTTCATTCTTTTGATCATTTTACATATTGATCAATTTCTATTGCAATATTAACACAAAAACATATTATATTTCATAAAATGATGGTCATACATGTACATGTATACCTGATTGCATGTAGTGGTAAAATGAATATTCTGTTATCTGGGTGACCTCCATACATAAATAATAGTTGTAGTCACCAGAGACTCCTGATATAGTTGCTGATATTGTTTCAGTTTTTCTATGGAAAAAAGTAATAATGAACATTACGAAATAAAAATTATATTCAAAGAACCTAAGAACATGCTTCGGTTTATTCGACATTTGAAAGTAAATTGATTATATTCTAAATCAGAAACAATGTTTAAACTTTTTTCCTGTTGATTTATACTATGACACCGTGTTTCTGTCAAACTTTTGTTTATCAGTATTAGGGATACATATGATAAACTTGAAGTTTATATATGAGAAGCCAATGCCTACAATAAGCTATAAAAAGTCACGAAATGAAAAACTATTATAAAACAATTAAAACAAGAAACAAGAAAGGCAATGGACTGATTTATAACAAAAAACAGGGAACAAAATAATATGATAGACAGCAAACAATGACAAACACTGAATACTCTTAATATGGGACAGGCATGATATTATACAAAATATAGCGGGGCTAAACATTTTAGCGAGTACACAAACCACTGTTTACATTGTACAGCCTCCCCCCCAACCCCCCCACCCCCCCCCCGACGCATTATCAATGTCAAGCATACAGTACTACAGAGGGATTGTAATAACAGTTATATCGACCCATCGTGATCAGCAATACAGCAAAGCAAAACGTACACTAAACGTTCAATGCGCATTTATATCTATATCGAATAATCAACCGTTACTTAGGAACACTCAGAAAAATATGTGAGGGCTGTTGCATTAAAACTTGATGAGCATACCAATTGCGAAAAGGGAGATGGCGAAGATACATTAATCTTACAAAAACATAGCAACTTATGTAAAAGACACATATTATTTTCTACAATAAACAAAACTGTCTACCATATTTTAAACTCTAAATTGGCCAAAATTCGTAATATTCATGAATGATTTGATGATGAAAAACTATATATATAACCAGTACCAAATCTCTTAATGGACAAAACATTAAAATTCAAATAATCATTGACTTTGAGAAGGCATTTTAGAATTTGGTCGTTAACCGTTACAACAATGACATCAGTATTACAAACGACAAAAGAGCTAAATGTATAAATAAAGCAAATCAACAAAACAAGCACAACACCATTACAAAATACCGTATAAGTAGACGCCAATATTCATAATATTTGGAGTTCGATACTTTTGTTATTTTACTTTTTACTACTGAAAAAAACGTACATTCTTTTGAAAAGAACAGATTCTAAAAGGTTACCAATTCAACACTGTAATTAAATCTTTGAATATTGTTTTGATTGGTATTACTTTTGGTTTGTTAAAATAGTAAATTGAAATCAAACTAATCACTATTTGTATATTCATATGCACATTCATGGCTGTACAATCTGTCGATACCTGTATCTTTTCATTGCACAAGGTATCATTTGTCTCTGACTGTCTTTACACTAAATCTTTTTGATGTTTGGTGTGCGCGGATTTGTATTGCAGTCTTAGATGCATGAATTATTTCATTGATTGTTTTAAAGTTGCACTAGCTGCTAGTACAGATTAGTGCTTTGATGTTGAGATGTATTAGTACCCTGGCACGTACCGTCTGTGTTTTTGTTAGATGTCTCTGTGCTTTGTATCGATATGATAAGTTAAGTTTTCATAGTTTGTTCTGATGTTGTACTGTTACATCAATGTCCCATTTTAGGAGGATGGTTGGCGCCTTTAAAAACTAGTTTAACATGGCCACTTCCTGATGTACCTGCCTCAAGCCAGGAGCCTGTTATTAATCGGTTGTCTGTAAATCATATTTGTTTTTCTTCATTATTTTGTGTACATAATTCAGAAAGTAATTTTTCTCGTTTTGATTGTTTTAAATTTGTAATTTCGTGGTCTTTCATAGCTGACTATGCGGTATGGGTTCTGCTCATTTTTGTAAATTTCTATGTGGAGAGTTGTCTCATTGGGAATCATACCATTTCTAATTATTTATTCTATATTATCTTATTGCTGAAATAAAGTTTTCATATATTTCAATGTTTCTGCGAGATAAAAATTTACGATATTGATTTGAATGTTGTGTTTTGTCTTTTTTCGACTAAAAGAACTATAATTCATTTTAAAATTAGCTTCCATGTGCTGCTACTAAAACTGAAAATACTTTTTTGAATCCACATTTATATCGAGAGTACATTGTTCCTTACTTAAGTATGTACTTGTTCCCACTATTTAAATAGCATGTGAGATTGGTTGTTGTTCCTGCTCGAGTAATGTCATACTGGTTCAGATACATTATAGAAGAACTGGAAAATTCAACGTTTATAAACTTGTTGTCATACCAAGTGCCTGTCATGTAAGATGGCAATGTACAGTCTGCATCTACAAATATAAACAAAAAATTCCATTGTTGTATGTGGAGTCCTATTTCGTTGTTGATCGTCATCGCACACCAAATACTTTATAGTTTATATAACCCCATTTTGTGACGTAATGAGTATGAATTCCCAAACAGACGGACTACTAGTACAAATTTGATTTGAATTAAAAGTAGAATTAATGTTGTTTCACCAACTTTATTTAAGAATTGAATTCAGCCTTTTTATAATTATGTAGGGGTGTAAGAGCGTTGCCCTAATAGATAAAGGAAATGAGGTATGAGTGCCAATGAGACAACCCTTCATCCAAATCACAATTTATAAAAGTAAACCATTACATGCAGAGGTCAAAGTACGGTCTTCACCAAGGGGGGCCTTGGCTCACATCGAACAACAGGCTTTAAAGGGCCCCAAAAAGTTACTAGTGTAAAACCATTCAAACGGGGAAAACAACGGTCTAATCTATATAAACTAGAGGCTCTTAAGAGCCTGTGTCGCTCACCTTGGTCTATGTGCATATTAAACAAAGGACACAGATGGATTCATGACAAAATTGTGTTTTGGTGATGGTGATGTGTTTGAAGTTCTTACTTTACTGAACGTTCTTCTTGCTACTTACAATTATCTCTATCTATAATGAACTTTGCCCATTAGTAACAGAGGAAAATTATTTTGTAAAAATTTACAAAAATGTATCAAATTAATGAAAATTGTTAAAAATTGACTATAAAGGGAAATACCTCATTAAGGGGTCAACTGACCATTTTGGTCATGGTGACTTATTTGTAGATCTTACTTTGCTGAACATTATTGCTGTTTACAGTTTTTCTCTATCTATAATAGTATTCAAGATAATAACAAAAAACGATAGATATTGACTTGATAAACAATTTAACTCCTTGTCAGATTTGCTCTAAATGCTTTGGTTTCAGAGTTGTAAGCCAAAATCTACATTTTACCCCTATGTTCTATTTTTAGCCATGGCGGCCATCTTGGTTGGTTGGCTATGTCACCGCACACATTTTTTAAACTAATGATGATTGTGGCCAAGTTTGGTTAAATTTGGCCCTGTAGTTTCAGAGAAGATTTTTGTAAAAGATACCAAAAATTTATGAAAAATTGGTAAAAAATGACTATAAAGGGCAATTACTCCTTAAGGGGTCAACTGACCATATTGGTCATGTTGACTTAATTGTAGATCTTACTTTGTTGAACATTATTGCTGTTTACAGTTTATCTCTATCTATAATAGTATTCAAGATAATAACCAAAAACGGCAAAATTTCTTTAAAAATTACCAATTGGGGGGCAGCAACCCAACAACAGGTTCTCCGATTCATCTGAAAATTTCAGAGCAGATAGATGTTGACCTGATTAACAATTTAACCTATGTCAGATTTGCTCTAAATGCTTTGATTTCAGAGATATAAGCCAAAATCTACATTTTACCCATATGTTCTATTTTTGACGTGGGGGCCATCTTGGGTGGTTGGCCAGGTCACCAGACACATTTTTTAAACTAGATACCCCAATGATGATTGTGGCCAAGTTTGGTTTAATTTGGCCCAGTGGTTTCAGAGGAGAAGATTTTTGTAAAAGTTAACGACGACGGACGCAAAGTGATGAGAAAAGCTCACTTGCCCTTTGGGCCAGGTGAGCTAAAAACGAGAAACAAGAAACACTTATGAACCACATCAACAAACGACAACTACTTTATATCAGATTCCTGACTTAGGACAGGTGTAGGTGTAAACAATTGCACGTTTTGAACGAAGCGCGGAAGCGTTTCATTTTGAGTTATATCAAGCTTTATATTTGTTTTGTTTACAACATTGTCACTAAACATTGTAGCAGGTGCAGTCATAGCTGTTGTATTTTACACGGAAATAATTATAGATTATCGTTGATCAATTGATTTTCTCGCTTGAGCCGGTACGGCGAAAGTGAGAACAGCAATCGAGTTGAGATGACCAATGATAATCTGTTTATCGCCATTTTACCTATGAAGACGTTGTCAATTTCTTGTCTATTCCATGTCAATTTCATTAGCAACGCCACGTGTCCCCTTAGTTTCTAGCGATAATTTTCATATCACTCGACTACACTAAGAAAGGAAATTATCAGTCAGCAGGATGAATGGAAAATTTCGTAAAAAAAACGATAATATATGGTGTCGGAGTGCCTCGCGATTGTTGTCAGCCAAATAAAAATATATAATATAATGTAATATACATGTAATGTAACTATTATTGTTCAAACTGTGTTCGTATATATATGTTAGCGAATGATAATCCCTTTCATCATGATTGATTACGAGCTTATCGAGAAAAAAAGTTAATCATAAGTGTCTTACAAACTGAGAATACTCGTAATTTAAGCAAGACTCAAGTGATCTCTTGCTTGGTTTAATTCAAAACTTGGTGCATTGGGAGTACCAAATAAGCTCACACTCAACGCTTTTACACTCAAGATTATTCGCTTGCTGTCAACTAAGATCTCTGTAGTTGTTCTCAAATATTTCAATAGTTATGATTTATCTGTTAAGATTAACTACACACTGAATGTCTATTAAGCTACTGAGTAATAGATTGCAAGCAAATTGAACAGTAATATATGTATCGCAGTCAATAGATCTGAAAATTGACTTAGGAATTGAACATGACATAATACATTTTGGATAGATTTCTTATCTGAAATCAGAATTACTGTTTCAGACTATAATGCACTTACTAGTAAAATATAAAATTACAAAAATACCTAACGCCGAGAAAAAATCAAAAATAAAGTCCCTAATGAAATGGCAAAATCAAAATTTCTAAAACATCAAACGAATGGATAATAACTCTCATATTCCTGACTTGGTACAGGCATTAATTTAATTTCTTTAGGTAGAAAAAGGTGGATTAAAACTGGTTTTATAGCGAGCTAAACATATCTCTGTATGACAGTTGCATAAAATTCCATTATAGTGACAAGGATATGTGAACAACATAAACAGCTATAATAGGTATTAATGGTAAAACTTGGGGTACAGCAGTCAACATTGTGTTATAATCACTATAAAAACAAATGAATATGTAACAAAGAAACACAAAAAAGCATATAGACAAAGCACTGAAGTAAAGATGAAAGACAAATATACAAGAATTTACTATAGCACAACAACACAATGACGGGATGTTGAATTACAGAGCAAGGTTATATGTAACAAAGAAACACAAAAAGGCATAAACACAAATCTCATTAGCAAAAATGAAAAACAAGAATACCAAAATTTACAATAACACAAGGACTGGATGTATAAGTACAGAGCCACAGCCACGTCAAATAGCTATTACCAGACACACAAAGAAGTAAAAGTAATATTCATATGGACAAATAAAAGAATGCTATAACAAGTTATTAAGAACTACGTCAGTACCACGAATCTTTACTTCAATCGTGTATTATTTGTTGATATGAAATATTTATCAGCAAGGTATTGATACCTTCCGATGAACTTTTTTTTTAGAAAAAGGACGAAACGTTCTTTGACATACCCCTGGCTCGTCAACTTTCTACTCAGACACTGGTGACGTTTTACAAATAGATATAAGAAGAAGTGGTATGAGTGGCAATGAGACAACTCTCCATCCAAGTCACAATTTGTTAAAGAAAAGCCATTATAGGTCAATATACGGTCTTCAACACGAAGCCTTGGCTCACACCGATCAGTAAGCTATAAAGGGCTATAAATGACTAGACTAAGTGTAAATCCAGTCAATGTATCCAATATAGGTCTATAACTAAAATGCATCACAATTTTGATTATAGGTGTCTGTGAAAACTTGTCAAAGCAGTACAAAAGAAGTTAAAAAAAAATCTAGATGGAAGATACTTTGGGAAAGTGAGCAATTCATACGAGAAATAAAGAAAAACTATACAAGTTTCTTCTCCCCTATATGATAAACTTATTAATAAATTAGGTAAGAAAGACAGAAGATGATTATAATAAATCTGATATACTAATCATTCGGGTCATTTAAAGTTTATCTTTAGGGTTTTATGAAGTTGACATGTTTCGCTGGAATTTAGCTACTAAGTATGTCAAAATCGAATAAAAGAAGAGAGTATATGAATTTCACATCTAATCTTAATAGCTCAAAACAATTAAATAGTTCTAAGTCGACATTTCGCCTTCTTTGACTATTAGGCTTGTTGTTCTGTTTCTAAAAAAATATTTCTCCATTTTATTTTTTTCTATACTTACCTATTCTAATAGGCAAAATGGATAAAAATCCAACATAAATCAGAATGTAAAAATATATTCCCATATTCCTTATTTCCTGATGTATGTTTATACTGAAATAATCACATATTAGAAGTTATTATAGAACCAACATTTTTTATAACATTCATTTTTCGGCTTAAAGCTCACTTTATCGCATATTATTAAAAACACAGCAAGAAATTAAAACAAAGGAAATTAGTTAGCGGAAAGAAACTTTTTAATTTATTATAGCGTTGTGAAAACAATAGAATATCTGTGTGCACTAAAACATGAAATGACTAAAATGTGATTTACCTAACGTTAAACGATATTTGATCTGAATATTTAAAAAAAGAATTATTCATCTGTGCCATGTTTATTCACAATACAAATCAATAAATGAAACATGTAGTCTAGTTCTTTTTCATTCTGTTACATGAACAATGATTAGTGCCAATTTATTTTCACCTATCTTTTTCGAATGAACACAAAAGATCTGACTATTTTTCTTCAGTACATATATTATTACCAAACTAAACAAATTTGTGTCATGATATTCTTCAATTTTAAAAATAAATTAACTGCCAAAAAAATTATAGAAAGTTTATGTAATGTGTATAATACAATATTGTTTTTAATTGTTTTCGAATTTAAATTTTAATAAATTATTTCCCAAGTGCAAATGTTCATGAATATTATAGAATCATGAAATTTTGTTTTTCACATAACAATTTTAAAGTATTGTCAGATTTCTTAACTGAAGTTTGGTATGCGTGTACGGGACTTTGAACCGCGATGGTACTCCGAACCGCGATGGTCACGCTAAGTTGCGATGGTTTGACGTTGAAGTGCGTTTTTTGATCACGCTGAAGTGCGATGGTGTCATTGTGACGCTATATATATATCTTGTTGATATGTGCGAAGGACTACACAAACTATATTAAAATGCTTTTCATTTTGATGTAGATTTTAATTTGTACGTTATAAGCAGTTTCCCCGGTTTTTAAGTTGACAAGGTGCTAATAAACTTTAAAACGTGAAACGGAGAGGGGAGGGGGGATTGGTGGATAAGAGAAAGTTAATCTTCTATAGCGATTTTTCCCGAAATGAAAACGGTTCCTTTTTACGTACGATTAAGCGTGACATTCCCTTCATACATTTGGGTCCGCGGATAGACTCTCCGTAATATAGTTACGGACTTTACGGTAAATGAGGCCATCTCATGGGAGCAACAAAGAAAAGATAAAATGTTAATTAAGAACTGAATTATGTCCACATGTTAAAAATCAAGGACTCTGGTGGACGATCTCTCATTTAGTATGCATCTGTAGTTAAAGACAGATACAGACATTAATGAATGTATATTTATATACTATCTTTTAAAAATAATCTTAATTTACTTCTCGTAATAATTAGTAAATTCTAAACTAGCAATCATGCCGCGTCAGATAAACCATAGCACACCGTCGTAGACCATCACACTTCAGCGTGACCATCGACCTTCAGCGTCCCCATCTCACCTCTGAGTCCTACATGTATATTAGTGTATATCATTCTATTTAAAAGCTGTATTTTTGTTAATGTTAACTGTATGCTTTATGTTCAATCATCTATACTTATCAATATTTTATAACATCTTGATTTAGATCAATGGATTGTAGGTGTTCAACGCTCACTTTTAACACTTGGCTATATCATGGCGACCATGTTCATAGGAGAGGAGGCAAGAAGAAATTATTATATTTTTGTCTTTTTAATTTTTAGCAGGTTTACCTGTAAGTTAGAAACACCTGCATTGTACCATTAAATAGTTCTTCAATTTTGTAAATCCAGTGGCGTAGCCAGGCAATATTTTAAGTGTACGCCCGAACCTCCGAGAGGGACCTAGTGACTGCATCATATCCCAACGGGTCCGTGACAGTGACAGAATCAAAGGGTGATTACATTTTTGTATCTTGTTGCAAACAATAATGTATGTCTTTAAAAGAACAGTATGATAATGCACTTATCATAATACCAGGATAACATAAATATATAGATTTTTTATACAAATGAATTTGTTTAGGCCTAGATGAAATTGTATATTTTGGGAAAAGAAGCATATTTTATATTTGTTCTTTGTTGAATTGGACGATTCTTTACATGTCCTTTATCCTCTCTTGTATATTGCGACAAATGAATATGTGAAATAGTGTTATTAAATAATTTGACAAATAATATTCGTCATATTTTTGCCGTGTCTGGTAGTTATATCTTCCAACTAAGGCGTTAATCTTACCAGAGGCAACGTCATTTCTTCGCTGTGTCATCATCAAAATAAACATTTTGTATACCCAACAGCATGTTGTTGTTATAAACACTTAAGATTAATTATGTTTATTTCAAATCAATTTCAGTAACATACAGATGATGATCTTCATAAAGAACACGTGACAAAGCTATAAATATTACACTGTATCCGAGATATATGATAAACTGTCATATTGTGTGTATCTTTCATACATAGGAAAATAGTGTAAACATGCAGTCCTTATTATTTCTGGTTGTGTTTTTACCATTGGTCAATGGATTCTGCTATAAAAGTTCTGGTCGAGTCGATAAAACAGGTATAGTTCCATCTAGATTTTTTTCTGCTTTTAAAACTCTATCATAAGAATGCTATAACTATCAACTATGTTAAAATTATTGCTTTAAAGCTACAAAATTCATTGCATTGTATATTTTCTACACCACAGCACATGTAATAGCAATATTAAGATGTTTATTTAACAAAATATACTTTTGTTTTTCCAGTGACTGGGCGAATGATACCAGTATGTTCATACAAAGGACTTGATATATTGGATGGATCCAGTTTTCGAACAGCAGATTGTATGGACTGTAAATGTAGAAACAGCGGTCAACTATCTTGTTGTGGGCAAGTTTAATTACTTTTTACTTTTATCTGCACAGTTTTTATATCCCGTGGCAGTGGCAAAGAGTACTTTCCATATTCATCCAACCGCCATTCCGAAATCGTAAAATCATGAAGTATTTTTCGATTGCAGATTGATTCCTTTTTGAAATGACATTTTTTATCTCAAAAGGACACTCGTAGACTAACTACTTACTTTGATTTATGAAGCGAAAAAGGGGGGAGGATTTGTGAATGTAAACAATTTATGCCATTGTTTTCAAATAAACAGTAAGTTGAAATAAATTATTGGAAATATACAGATCTGAGATAATTCGCAGTTTACTGTCAGCTCAGACCGGACGTGGCAGGGTGTATATCAATCCCTCATCCTTAACAACAAAAAACACTCAGTACAGATGTGAGAGAATTTGCAGTTACTGACAACTTGTTCAAAGCCAATGACAACTAATTAAAAAAATCATTTATCTAAGACAAAATTATCAATCAGTGCACATCCTATATCACCTACTTCTAACGATGATTCTATATTTTTCAGATACGGAATCAACTCAGGAGTATACCTAGCACCTGTCGGCTGTAAAGTAATTGCTGATGGTTGCGATCCAATTTTTGTACTACAGTCAGACGAAACACGTGACTGTAAAACTGGTAAAAAGATAGATTTAACATTGAAGCCTGAAATAATTCAACCATCTTTTCCTGGAGTATTTCCCAGTAATAATATGTTCCCCAATACGAGGCTGCCAGATTTAAGGGACATGATGAGGAAGGGAATGAATTATCAATACAACTATCATAGTAAAAATGTAAACCCGTTTGTTGGTGAAGATACCACTGGAAACTCATTGAGAGATTTTATGTTTAACAATGGCCTCTTTGTCTAATAAAAACTAAACTGAACGTATTTATAACAACATTTAATAAAGACATTGTTTAAGAAAAGCTATATAACTATCATTATTATATTATGTTATTTTTTTTAAAATTGTATAATAAAAGTATTTCGTCACATTAATCAGTTGTCTTATTCTTCATTTCGTCTAACAGATGTCGTTTTATGTTTCGATGACATACATTCTAATACCATGTTTATTATTTGGTTTTCTTTTACAAATTGGGACTTGGATGCATATAATTAAAAAGTATTATGAATGCATTCTATACATGTTTTCACACAAGAAGCACCAACTTCATACATGACTTCTGATATTTTCTATTGGCCGTGGACTCAACAAATACGTCTCGTCAACCGTTTTTCATGTCACAAGCAAAATAAATTGTCCAAATATTGAGCAGCAGCTGTTCACCAATCTGGAATATATCTAGATGTGTATGTTCTGTTGTGTATCGTTGATTGGTTTGCAATTCCGTTTTTGTTTTTTTTTTATCTTTCAATCATTATAATATCTGTTCTTCAAATAATTAATTTGGTATTGCCCAACTGCCTTCATCCATGACCAATCTGAGTGAAAATGGCAAGAGATACTTCAATGTATAACTCTAAGTTACAGTTAGAACTAAGGATCTTTCAAGAACGAATCTATCAAGATTGTGATGTTTTTTTCGGATTTGAATTTGCCAGTTAAAGGCATTTGTCAAGTACATTTTTGTAAATATATCAAACATGAACAGAACTATAATACTTTAACTGAAAGCATATATTTGCTTGTTAGATTAAAGATCCACACCCACTCAAAATAACAATAAAATACTCGTATTTTTATCACAAAAGAATTAACAGTGGCACCACAAATCGTTATGTTCCCTCCGTTCGTTTGGTATTCTGCCTGTGCCACTGTTGTTTTGCCAGAAATTTGTGAAACTCTTGCAGAACCTTATTCACGTTATCTAAGTTCGCACCTCGTATTTCTTTACTTTAAAGCTGAATGATTTTTGCAGTATACTTTGAAATGACATGGTACATGAATGATTTTTTAGTCTAGATATATATTTTTATCAATTGTCATTGGCTTTGAAATAGCTGTCAATAACTGTGAGTACTCTCAGTTATGTAATTATGTATTCATACCAAGCCACGTCCGCCCCCGGTTTTTTTGTATATTTTTTTTCATCTTTGTTTCGATCTTACGAGTTTCAAGTCTTAAGACCTTTTCAACTTATGTTTGTTCTTTCACCTTCAAACATGGCTAGGCCCGCCCCATTCTACATGTGCCTGTTATAAGCTTATAGTTCAGTGGCTGTCGTCGGTTCATATCTGTCATATTTGTTTTTCGTGATTAATTAGTTTGTTAATTTTCCGACTTGAATTGTTTCGTAGTTGTCATATCGGGCCTTTTTTACCCAACTTTTTTTCGGGTAAAACATGTCGATCGCATTTAACTCGATACAATTTTTGCATCAACAACCGACTGGTATTGCTGTTAGTAGACTGTCACCGTAACGTTATGCAAGCATCCGGTATTTTGACACTGGAATACATTATTACAACATTTTCAATTCATAAACTTAGTTGTTCCTGTGGTAAGAATGAATAGTTTTGAATGAAGAGGTAATTCACAATAGCCGTTTTGAAAGCTACACTTAACAGTGATGGACCAAGAAACTTTTCAAAAGAGGAAAGTATTCTCATAAGGTAACGATTTGAAGGAACCCGCCAATATATTTACTGATTTTAAGTGATCTTAAAGGCAGTCTTAAGGATCGAAAATTTCCAACCACAGATCTTTGCTATTATAATTTTTGGTTCTAGTCAGGAAAAATATATGCCAACAATGAACTTATTTTCTTTTGACTATATACGGATACTTCTGTAAAAACTATCCTGGAGTTTTGTTTATTTGTATTATTGACCATTCCCGATTAAATTTATTAAAAGTCTGATCAAGATCCTATGAATCGTGGATGGAAATTCAAACTTTAATTAAAATTTGTAAAAAAAAAATTTAATCACGACAACAATTAGATATTGTTCAGGAAGCGTCGATATTCAACCGATTCCAAGCAAATATATCCCGATAATCCCGTTCTAAATCCGTTTTGTATCTTTCGCCAGGTAAAATTCGACCGAGTCTGTCACGACTGCGTCCCAATTCTACCGAATGTAATCCGACAGAGATCAGATAATGACAAGACAGTGAACCGACGCTGACGGAAGTTATCCGTTCGAAAACTGTCGGCATACTCGGAATGATCAGGTACTGTCGGAACGTAATCCTATCACGGTCCGCTCTATCGCATTGCAAACGGCTTTGTCTGGTCTCAGTCGTATTGTATTCTGTAATTGTCGGGACTCTGACGTGGGTATCATTGACGAATTTAGAATTAATAACGGGACTGTTTCGGGACGGTTTCGGCAAAAACGGTTCGCAATCGACAAGATCTGGATGCAATGGACTCAATCGGCAGAAAAACAGCAATGAAAAATTTCTCCAGATCATTCCCGTTCCACATGACACCGTCCCGAATACACAGAACATTGTTAGGAATTCGATCCGATACAGCAGAATCTATCACGACATAGGCACGATTGTAATCCGACTAGACAAAATCGGTTGAGTTTCCCCGAATGTTACGGGACGCACCTAACTGTCGGGATGCTTTGCCGAACTATTCGGACCCTTCCCGACCAGTAGGAATCTGTTACGAACTAAAACGACTGCGTTCAGACAATAATAGGACTTTCCAGATAATTGAGGATACTAATCCGACTTTTTCACTTTTCGTGTCGTATCGCTGTCTGATCTCAAACGGGAGCAATAATCGGCAATGTGTGAACCCCGCATTATTCTCGACTCCTAGGAGTCGAGATTAAGAATTGAACGATGGACAGATAGTGCGTGAATTTTTCTTGCTTCCTAATTGGAAGATATTACGAGACGTGAATAATCAAAGTTTATTGATTGGTTAGGACATTCCAAACTAAGTAAATGTCCTTCAATCCCGTAGAGTATCGGATTTGTCCTCTCTATTTTAGCAATAAGATTTTACACAGGTAACCTTTATCTATAAATAGTCGAATCTTCTGGAGTAAACAACAACCATTAAACGATAATAATTCATAGCGTGTGACCTCACGAGTGTGGTAAAATTTGCTGATTGACGCACGTGGCTATTCTATTAAATGAATTAATCTACAAAGCGAGAGCACTTTCCATTTTCATCAGCTAAGAGTCTAATAGCCTTTTTGAAAGGCTTACGCTTGTGTATACAGGGTTAAAAATCTAAAAATTAATTTCAGAAATAGACCAAGATTTGAAATAGTCCAAAAGTTCTATAGAATGTATAAGAATCCACAAATCCATGGTTCATTGCACTACGTGATTAAATAATTTTGACGTTTTTGGTTCCACGTATTTTCTAATTTATAATAGAAATGTAACATAATGACATATTATAGAACAATAACATACTGGCAGAATCTTTTAAAGTACAGAGTCACGTTATAAGAACCATCGAAACACAAAATGTCGCATATATAAAACACACGAGCAAAAATGAAAGATAATACAAACACATTGACGGGATGTATAAGTACCGAGCCACGTTAAATGGATATCACAGAAAACAATCCAACAGTAAAAGTAATATTAATAATAGAACAAAGACAAATGAAAAAAACAATACAACACGTTGTTAAGATGATAAACAGCGTCAGTACGCAGAATCTATACAAAATTATTACATCAAGACCATCATGTATTATTTGTGAAGTTGATACGGAATATTTATCAACAAGAAAGTCGTGAACTTTTGAACTTTGTAAGGTTGGTGGTATCATTTTGTTAGCTTTGTCAACAGTGCCTCTAGTAAGGATCTTAGCCTTTGTACATTTATAAAACTTCTTACTTAAAATACCTTACATAACTCCCCCTTTTATTTTACATCTACACAGAAAAAATACGCATTAAATAAATACATGCTTAGAGCTAACGTCATGTGCTATGGTCATATAGAAAAAGAATTATTAACAACAACTAATAGGCTTGTTCTGTAACACGTCTTATAAATCAAACGAGTCCCCATAAAAGATAAAAGATAAATATAACCACATAAACTGCTATAAGGGTTTTCTACACTTTAACTCAATTTTTATCAATTAATTAGACATGCTTAAATTAACTACTGTGGACTTTCCTTGACATTTCAACAGTGTAACGTTTTTCACAGTTATCCGAAAATGTTACTGATATTCTGTTTGGTTGTTTTTCTTCCTCTTATTGAAGGATCTTGCTCCACAGCTAAAGTGAAAACTCGACAATTAGGTAGAGTATATTATTCACGATATTAGATTTTTTTTAATTGACGAAATTTAGACTCAAAATTGAAATTGTACAAAATAAAACAATATACTGGTATACAATGACTAATAGCGTATGTTAACGTTTACATTGTATTTTATGGGCATATAATTGTTTGGATTTGCCCAATACCAGTCAATATAATAAAGAATCACGTTTTATAAAACAATGAACGAAAAACAAATATGATATATAGCAACGAACGAAACCACTAAATAACAAGTTTTTGACTTAGGAAATCCACATACATAATGCGGCGAGTTTAATATGCTAGTTTGGGGGCGCTAACCATCCCCTACAACCTGCGACAGTGGTGAAACGGAACAAACCAAGAACAGAATGTGTTCGTTTCAAGAAAGAATGGACGCTCTATTGATAAACATTCTATCAAATACATGTTTTCAGTACACAATAATAGAGCACCATGAGGATTTTTCGTTTAATAGATATGAAATATACGGTGTAGGCCTAATGAAATAAAATAAGTAAGACACTTTTAAGTTTGGTGCGTTCGTCGTACTTCTCTGTATTCACCTTCCTTAGGAATGCTTAAACACGGGAAGGACAAATACTTGAAGATATAAGAAGCTATATGATCGAAAGGGATTTTGATAACAAAGTCCGCGTCTACAGCCAAATTTGACTTAGGCAGTTGGAACCTTCGTTTTTCCATTATAGTTTATAAACTTTCAAATGAATGAAACAAACCTTGTCAGGACAGAGGAACCGACTACTGGGCTGAACAGGCAATCAACAGCTGTATCGCTCAAATGCTAGAAAGTCCTTTTACTATTAGCACTTTTCTTGATTTTTTCTTCTTCCAGGAACCTTTACACCCAAAAATCAACAAAGAGTTTACATGTAGATCTTTTGAAGACACTACCTCTTCTTTCTAAAAACAACCCAATACATAAATATGTTTTTTTTTCATTTTTAGAAAATATCCTAAAATTCAGTACATGTTACTTGTATGTTTTCAGCATCTGGACGTAATATTACTGTTTGTACGCTTTCAAATGGACTAGAAATCTTAAACGGATCTACTGTTAATCTAGCCAGTTGTGAAACATGTTCATGTGGAGAGAAGGAACTTTCATGTTGCGGGTAGTTATTCTTTGTCATTAGAAGTTATTATGTTTTTTTACATGTACATATACTGACACCTTTGTTACCATTATTTCTAAGAAAGTACATCATGACAATATATAAAAAATTGTTAAAGCGATTATTTTTTTTTCTTTACAACATCCTCATGCTTTTTTTCATTTAAACTTTATAAACGGTTGCAGTCCGATTTTTGCGCAGTGTTTAAAGATCATTATCCGGCCATGGAATCTTCTAACATATGCAAAGCTCTGATTCCTTGCACGGCTTCTGCTATATTTTAGTCCTTATTCATTTATAGCTCTTCATCTTTTTACTAAGCTTTGGATTTTTAAATATTTTGGCCTTGAGCTCCACCGGAAAGACATTGTTTATCGAAATGCATATCTGGTGCAGAAAAATTGGTACCGTTTATGTTATAACTTGTAAGAATCTATAGGGAATAAATCTGATTTACTGTTCTTAAATATCATGAGTGTTTTTTTTGTTTGTTTTGGGATAAAAATGTAACAGTTATTTTTTATTTTCATTTTTAACATAAAGAAAGTTATGCTGTAATTTCTTTCAGAGTTGGTGCGTTAGCCGGTGTAGGTCCGACACCACCAAAGCATTGCAAAACTATCCGTGATGGCTGCGAAGACATCATGGTTTTAAAAGCCGATGAAACTCGGGATTGTTTCACGGGGAAAAGTATTCTTCTTCCCACTCATCCACTGTATAGTTTACAAAACATGTATGATATGGCACAACAACAGTATATGGCAACGAATAATATGAATCAAGGAACACAAATGGCAAATTTTGCACCCCAACAATTCAGCGGGAGCAATGCAGGCACAGGACACATGATCGCAGGAAACATGATCCGGGCTAATAACTCCAAAATGGACGCTCGTATAGCACCCCAAATGACAGCTAGAATAGCACGACAAATGACAGCTGGAATAGCACCACAAATGACAGCTGGAATAGCACCACAAATGGGAGTTGGTATAGCACCACAAATGGGAGTTGGTATAGCACCACAAATGACAGCTGGAATATCACCCCAAATGACAGCTGGAATAGCACCACAAATGACAGCTAGTGAAGCACAACAAATGGCAGCTGGTATAGCACGACAAATGGCCGCTGGTATAGCACCACAAATGACAGCTGGAATAGCACCACAAAAGCCGCCTGTCGTCAAGCATTATTTTGATAGAAATGTTGTCCATCCTGATGCTTATGACCCTTACTATAGTTCCTTTGGAAATAATCAGAACTATAATTCACTTGGAAATACTCAGTTCTATAATTCACTTGGAAATGGCCCGTACTATAATTCACTTGGAAATATGCTATACTCCAAATCAATGTTTAATTAATTGGAATCTTAATTGTAGAAAGATGCAGCGTTTATCAGCATTTGTCATAAGAACTTCCGAGAAAATTTTGTGTTAAAATCAAAATTTTGATGTAAAATGTACTTACATGTTATGGTCTTTGTTATTATCATTTTTACAATAGGAAACAATCCTATATTATATAGCCAAATGCGAAATCGTTTTAATAAATGAAATAACTACTTGTAATTAACAGATTCGTTCATAACCTCGTCAGCTACACTATAATCTTGTGTAATTAACAGATTCGTTCATAACCTCGTCAGCTACACTATAATCTTGTGTATTTAAAGTTGGTAATTATAATATTTGAAAATATAAGAAGATTCTTTCATTCTAAGAATTAAATTGGGTACATTTCTTGATCTAAAATATCTGAAGTTATTGATGCCTCTTCTTCTGGTACCAGACAGATTTCATTTTTATTACAGCGTGGACAAGACCATTTCTGGGCGTGCTCAGGTTATCAATAATTGACGGGGTCAGATTAGTTCGTCTAGATCTTTTTGTCATTTGTCATATTGTGCGTGTTAAAGACATGCTAACTGCGTGGCGTCCAAGGTTCAAAATGTCTGAATCAATTAATACGAATTACTAGCAGAGGAATAAACCTAGTGTGTTGATTTAAATCTTTAATACTTGAATTTTCTTTTTTTTTCTTTTCGTGTACCTGCATGTACTTTACTCTTTTCTCCTATTTAAATCGCCATTAGAAGGCCTCCGACAGACTGAGTGACCGTACAATTAATATTATCGATAGCCGATGACAAGCAAGTTCAAGGTAACTGATTCAGTACATGTATAATTACCGACTGAGTATTGCGGTTGTTCACGTTATTATGAAAATGATTCTAGTACACTGTGTCTAAACCACACCGGCAAAATTTGCTCGGACTCGATGGTATCTAACATCCGGCACAATGACGGAACACCAATAGACAAAAGAAAGGTAGGTTTCTCCTTATTTTTTTATTTTTTTTTATGATATCGAAGAATATATATACATATACAACTATTTTCTATTGTGAGATGCAATATTTTCTACAACCGTTCTATATTAACGGAGAAATAAGTCAAAATGCATGTCAAAATGACGAATTGAGTGAACCTTGCCTCGAAATTGTTTAATTTCTCGTTAAATTGTTCACATTGTACGGAAAGAAAGGTACGGGAAGATAGATATTGACACGGAGATTGCAAATTTAGTTATTATGAGCATCTCCATAATTGTATCTCTGTGTATGGAACGAAAGAAATGGGTTATGTCAAAATGGAACTGGCCGGTTTCGTCAATGTATACAACCCGGTTTCGTCATAGATTTCAAAATGCATAACCCGGTTTGGTCAAATAAAAAAAATCCTAATCGCATTACATTATAATTGATTATTTAACTTCAGCGTTCAAAAGGAGTTTTGTGGGTCGTTGGAAAACAAGTTCGTTCACCGGACAACGGCTTATTATTTATATGAGTCTCAGATTCAAATAAATAATAAGCAAACACTTGAATTCCTACTCTTATAGAACACAAATATTTTAATTTACTTTGCATTCCGAAATTTTTTAACAGCATATTGAGCTCTCTAAATATGCGTTTTCTATATGAGTTATGGGAAAATATGTTGAACATGTTTAAACTTGAAATTAAAGTTTACGGTCTTAAAAATCGAAACACACAATTGATATGTGATTTTCTCGCACAAAAGGATGGACACCTTTATAAGTAATCTAATCATTCTATGTATGTAATCTATTCTGCAATCGTTAAGGGATAATTTTAACTATGATACAAGTTTTGGCACACATCGCGCATTTACTATACAGGCTCTGTCATCGGACGAGTTAAGGTTTTTTTCATCATTTTTTTATTATTTGTACTTTTGTTGTACTGTTTGTGTCAGCGACAACACTTTGACTCAGTCCATTCCCGAATCACACGCTTGTAATTCCATGGTTGTCTTTGGTTGCTTTATATACCATATGCGTTTTGAACATAAAGTAGGCAGGTAGGTTTCTTGTTTGAATTGTTTTACATTTTTAATTTAGGGCCCTGTTATAGCTTGCTTTCATGCAGTTTGTGTGTTTTTCTCATTGTTTAAGGCATACGCTGACATAAACTTGATTAATTCAACATAATTTTTGTGTCTAAAAGAAAGTTGTCTCATTGTCAATGTTTATGGGATAAGTGGTTACCGTCACTTCTTCTTAATAAGACCTAGATATAAATGACGGTCATGTTTTGCAAACCAGTTTTATTCACATTGAAAATACAAAACTGTCAGATATTGTTTTCGAAAGTTATCTTGAAGTTTCAATTGAATTTGAACTGTACAAAAAATGAATTTGAACTGTAAAAATAATGTGAAAAACATGCCTATGAAAATAAATGTGCCTACCAGAAACAGGGAGAAAGTTACAAATCTCACTGCTATGTTATGGATGCTAAAGTGTGAAAACTCGCCTTAGTGCGCAAGTAACACAGTATATATAGTACCAGAAAATCTGGCAGGACTGCATGCATGATTAATTTGTGCAGAATAGTATAGACTATAGTCGGTTTGGGACTGTTCGTCAATGATTGAATGCATAAATGTATTAATAATTGATAGTAAATATTGTAAACTAAGTGTATATAATATAGTATAGTAAATTAAAATTATGGCACAATCAAAACACATCCTTTTATTTTTCATCTTTACATACTACTATTATAAACAAAGAAAATATATCTATACTATTAAACGAGAAGACCTCATTTTTGGTGTCGCTTCTCTTCTTTCCACAATAAATTAATCAACACGCCTCTGTGTCCTATAGGTACAGTGCATAGTCGCATTTGTCATCCATTCATATGATTATTCAGATTGAGTTATTTTGGGAGAAAAACGAGAAAAAAGGCATCCGGATATTGTCCCGTCATTGGACAAAATTTTAAGTCAGATTAGACTTCCGGTTTGCGTTTTTCTGTATACTTTGAACATACATATACAAAGAATAAAGTGTATTTTCAGAATTCTATCTGCTATCATTTTCGAGTTTACTATCCACGGCGGTCACAGAGTTTATTAAATAGAGAGGGTCTGTATACTATATCAATGACCACCATGGATCGATTAGTAAACTTAGAATTGAAAGTAAATGCACTATATTTATATAGTAATGTATGTTCATAATATACAGATAAGCGCTAAAAATATTCATGTGAACTTTTGATACCTTTTCTGAAATTCTCCAGTCATTAAATCTTTTACAAAATTCATTGATTACAAAAAAAAGAAGATATGGTATGATTGCCATGTTGAGACAACTCTCCACAAGAGACCAATATGACACAGAAATTAACAACTATATGTCACTGTACGACCTTCAACAACGAGCAAAGCCCATACCGCATACTCAGCTTCAAAAGGCCCCGAACTGACAATGTAAAACAATTCAAACCAGAAAACTAGCGGCCTTATTTATGTACAAAAAGTGAACGAAAAACAAATATGTAACACATAAACAAACGACAACGACTGATTTACAGGCTCCTTATTTAAATGTTCATAGCATACTAAATGAAAACTATGTTCATATTGAAATTGATAGAAAACCAAAAATTGGGAATTTTGGAAATAAAGGAGGAGGGATAAAAAAAAAAAAAAAGCATTTTCCTGTCCCAAATAACCTATATATGACTTATGATACTTTTTCTGAAATTCTCCAGTCATTAAATCTTTTACAAAATTCATTGATTACAAAAAAAAGAAGATGTGGTATGATTGCCATGTTGAGACAACTATCCACAAGAGACCAATATGACACAGAAATTAACAACTATAGGTCACCGTACGACCTTTAACAAAGAGCAAAGCCCATACCGCATACTCAGCTTCAAAAAGCCCCAAACTGACAATGTATGATACTTTTTCTGAAATTCTCCAGTCATTCAATATTTTACAAAATTCTTCCAACAACACTTTACATACTTTAAACTACGCTCTGAATGCCCGCGATTTCGCGGGTGTGTTCTAGTAATGTTATAAAATAATTAGATACCAGTGTTTGCTATTCAGTATTTATATTCCATTTAAAATTAGTTTGAAGTTAAGTGAAATAAGGGATACGCCTTTCATTAGGAAAATGTGTTTTATCATAATTAACTATGTCCAAAAGTGCCCGTTTAAAATAGATTTTAACACGCCAAGTTTACTTTACAATAAATATATATTTAAATTCTCGAAAGACAATGTTCAGATCCGTACCAAAGTTTCTTTTCATAAATTGTTTGTTAAAAAAAACCCAAGAAAAACCGGGTGATATATATAGACGAAACCGGGTGATTGTGTAGTAACAACATTGACGAAACCGGTTTATTTTAATTTGACATGACCCTTTTCTTTCGTTCCATACACAGAAATACAATTATTGAGATGCTCATAATAACTAAATTTGCAATCTCCGTGTCAATATCTATCTTCCCGTACCTTTCTTTCCGTACAATGTGAACAATTTAACGAGAAAACAATTTCGAGGCAAGGTTCACTCAATTCGTCATTTTGACATGCATTTTGACTTATTTCTCCGTTAATATAGAACGGTTGTAGAAAATATTGCATCTCACAATAGAAAATAGTTGTATATGTGTAGGACTCTAAAGTGCGATGGGGACGCTGAAGTACGATGGTCACGCTAAAGTGCGATGGTCTACGCTAAAGTACGATTCCTCCATACGCTAAAGTGCGATGGTCCGCGAAAGTATAGACGAGAGAATTGTACTTGGATTATGACGTTAACAGTCGTTTATACAAACCAAAAATGATTATGCCGGAACATAAATTAAGAACATTTGATTCACAACTTTTAAACCAAATGTCCATGATTTAATAGACCTAACCGTGCTTCGTCGGCTGAAGCAACTGTGTTGATTTATTTCGGATGCCGGAAGAAGGACTTGTGTCCTGCAGTCGACCATTTTACTTTCTAGATGCTAAATAGGTTGAAAATAGTATACGCATAGGTATCGTAGATCCTGCTTCTATTGGCAGCGAACGGATGCACTGAAATTATTGTTTACAATTCAGTTTACATTGCGGTCCCCGTTAAAATATTCTCGATTTTATTGAAAAGTTACGTCAGGAAAATAAAGGTTCATGTTTTTTAGCGTAAATTATAAATTGTCGGCTAAAACATAGTTTGTACAGTGCAGGAAAATATAACATGTCTTTTTTACGGAAAAGAGAAAGCTCGACGAATATCGCTTTTTCTCGCATTTAAGAATAAAGCTAAAAACCTTGTACACATAAATGTTACTTAATGTATTCAGACAATGTGGTCGGTCTTATAAATTTAGAAACTATCACTATATAAGCTTACCGATAAATCATAAAGCCTATCACATATGTTATACCTTAGCATTCTAGCTTTTGCAAATAGACTTTTTTTTTTTTTAAATCCATGTATTTAAATGTTTTAAACCGTCGACCTTATCATATTGGTCCATCGCACTTTAGCGTCATATACCATCGTACTTTAGCAAACAAACAACCATCGCACTTTAGCGTGAGACACCATCGTACTTTAGCGTAGCCCATCGCACTTTAGCGTGACCATCGCACTTTAGAGTACCATCGCACTTTAGAGTCCTACATATGTATATATATTCTTCGATATCATAAATAAAATAAAAAAATAAGGAGAAACCTACCTTTCTTTTGTCTATTGGTGTTCCGTAATTGTGCCGGATGTTAGATACCATCGAGTCCGAGCAAATTTTGCCGGTGTGGTTTAGACACAGTGTAGTAGTATTCTCTATCTATTCCTAAATTAGTTGGAGAAGAGGTCAGAGGCTCCTGACTTCGGACAAGCGCCAACATGCGGCGTGGTTAAACATAATTTGTGAGATCTCGATCAGCACTCCCCTTCAGTACCTCTAGCCAATGTGGAATATTTAGTAACACAACATAAGGGACGACATCAAAAGTTCAATGTAGGATAAATAACTTAATCCACATAGTTTTTTCGCTGACCCCCTACCCCCCATCTTAACTTAATTTGGAAAAAAAAAGATTTACCTATATGGATATATGTAAAATCGATTTTAGATTAACAAAACTTGCAGCAATGTTGACCCCCCCCCCCCCCCCCCCCCCCCCAAACCCCCAACCCCCAAACTATTTGATTTAAGTTTTTTTTATCCTACATCGATCTATTGATGTCGTCCCTAACGCACAGTAAAACTTAGTTTAAAAGAAGTTCGAGTCTGAAGTCAGAAAAGATAACAAAAGAAACTAGTAAGCAAGCTAAGGTTTATGTACCCTTCTGTAGCCATTTTTGTACGAACTTTTCAAACTTCAATTGTATCAAAACTACAGATATTATGAATAATAGAGATAGGCCATTTTGTACATATTCCAAGGGGAAACTTGATGCAAAGCATTATTTTTTACTGTTCCATTGCATTTAATAGAAAAAGAGGACTTTGTGGCAAATAAATCAAGATTTTTATAGAAAATCCACAGCCTTTATCCTTGTACTCTCATATTTGGCAATTTGATGACTGATAGATATAGGATTATTGCATGCAGTGCTAGCATTGATTTCCTTAAAACAAGTTTATAAATGTAGTTATTGGTTAAGACAAGTATAAATATGGCCAAAATCAAGTACACCTTTTAGGGTGCGCTCGACTTTAGTGACTCAGCACGAGGTGTTTTGGAATTTACAGGTTACTTAGAACTTTTTGTAAAAACTAAACACTAGCACATCATAGAAAATCAAGTGAGTAATTTATGTTTCAAATTTTATAACAAAAATCTCTGTATTAAAGGCTGTGGATTTTCTATTAAAATCTTGATTTATTTACCACAAAGTCCTCTTTTTCTATCAAATGCAATGAAACAGTAAAAAATAATGCTTTCCATCAAGTTTCCCCTTGGAACATGTACTAAATGACCTATCACTATTATTTATTATATCTTTAGTTTTGATACAATTGAGGTTTGAAAAATTCGTACAAAAATGGCTACAGAAGGGTACATAAACCCATATGAAAATCAAGCGCAATTCCACCCGTTTGGTGTTTAGCATCCTACCATCATAAAATATGTGAGAAGAACATAACCCGTATCATGCCAACAACTGTTTTTTAGAATAAGTGTTTTACTTCCGATGCAAACACCCTATGAGTGAATCAAATATGTAACACATCAACAAACGATAACCACTAAACTCTATGTCAGAGAAGGTAAATAGGCGAAGTTGGTAAATTTTAAGTGTTACCATCTGTTTCAATGGGCTTTAAAAGTTGAATGAGTGTGTCTTATTTAGGATTTTATGCATCTTATGTGTGTGTTTTTACTCAAATTATTGAATTGAGCTTCGAAATATTTATTTAATTCAAATTTATAGACAAAGTTTTACAAAACAGTCGATTGTGGTTGATGCAAATTCACGTGGATCTTTTTTGTGCATAGATTTACCTTTTTAAAGCATAAATTATATTAGCATTTTTGCCCCGGTTACAGTTTTTTTTAAATCCCCAAAATTGTCAATAATCTAATAGAAAAGAGAAAGTCGAGTACACCTTTTTAGGTTTAGGCGTGTTTGAACTTAAATAATTCTACAGTAAACTAGCGATATACAGTCAATAAAATATCAGACATTGAGATTATGAATTTATCTGAATATCTACTAGGATAACGGATTCAAAACTTTCAGACAGGTAGGACTATACATCAGAAAAGAAACATGACTGTAAATTGTGGTAGCAACTGCAAGCCAACGATTGTTTTTTTTTCAATGTTTTTTTTGTGATTTAATCGGAGCTCCACCATTGTAAGGAAAGTGTTCGGATGCATATATCCTTAGTTTTAGTATTTGATTGGTTCATATTTACATGTAGCATGTTAGTTACTAAATTTTGAAGCAGAAACGTCATGTACTATAACTTGAGTTCATCAAACTTTCCATCTAAGTTAGAACTTGTTATTTTTTCGAATTTCGGAGTCTCTCGGATGACACAAACAACAGAACAAATTTGAATAAAGTTTCGAGATATTTGTACAGTTCTTAATTATAGACACATTTTTACAAAAAGAGTCGATTGTGGACGGTGCAAATTCACGTGGATCTTTTTGTGCATATTAAGCATAAATTCCGCCGAAAAATATTTCCAAAGAAGGATAACCACGGGTAGTAAGGTCGTCATATCGAAGGCTGTACAGTGATTTTGTCATAGTTTGGTTAAGTTACAATGTAGACATGGTTGTGTTAAGAGTTTTAATGACAATCAATGACACAAGATAAACATTCGGATTTTTCGCTAAAGGAACCTTTGAACATAAATTCAAACTGGTAAGTATCTTAAAAGTTTGTTTATTGCTAATATGTTAGTATATTGAATTTTTCATCATATAGTTATAATTTGACACAGAATAATGCTTGTGTATGTCAAAAATTATAAGTTGTTGTTCGTTTATAATGCATAAAGTACAGTTATTTCTTTACTGTCTATTACATCGATATTTCGTAATGGTATAAATCAGCCGTCAATTATTCCTCAAGAAACCTACATTTGCACACAATTAAAGATTACAGAATGTCATGGTTTGGTTCATTAGTGTCATGGTTTAGTCCATGTTCGGCATGGTTCAGTAATGTGATTCCTGTCGTGAATGATGGAAGTGATACGATCAAAATAAACAGGCGTACAACTATTAAAATACTGTTAAACATTTTTTTTTGCGTTAAACCCATTCTATCCTATTTTGAGTCAATATAGTGTCGCTATATTCTTAGTTGTTGTTTTGTTCCCAGACGAGTAGAACTGAGTTTTAATATATTAACAATGATCTTCTATTCGAAAAAATGCACCGCTCGAGAAAATGAGTCGACTACAGTTAAGCTCAAATATTATCGTTTTAATTATCATAATTATAGAACAAGCACGTATATATATAAAGAAATGACTAGAGTAATATATTAATGAATTTCAAATATAGCAAATTTCATAAAAAAACCTTGGATCAATTACCCCCACACTAATTCCCAGCCTTTCCTTTGAGTATGGAACCTTGTAGTACAATTTCAAAGAGATCCATACACTTAACTTAAAAATGGTTGTTTTGGCCCTTTTTTGGCCACTTATTCCCGCATGAATGGGGCAATAACTCCCATTATCATATACTTAGACTAAATAACATATGATTTTTACCGTATGATAATAGCATTACAGTATTAAAGGTATATTCCGTATTTTTCGAATTGGTGCTTAGCGGGCTGATATGAAAAGTTTATCACATGCTTCGATTGTTATCACATGTCTTTCCGTAACGTTATCACATGGCATTTCGGTGATACTCGGCAAATTCCGGAAAATACACCTCAAAGCTACGAAAAACATTACAAAGTAGTGTACAAAACAGTTATTGAATACTGGAAAGTATATTGTGTAAAATAATAAAATAAAAAAAAAAAAAAAAAAAAAAAAAATTAAATAAATGCATTTTTTAAGTTTTTCTGAAACATAATTTAGAAAGTTACTTTGACAGAAGTTGACTTTTCCAAACAATGTTCATTGTGTATATTGTTGAATTATTTTTAGTCGATTCGTCCGTATTAAAAAAAAAAATCTCTGTTGAGGCATATGATAGAACGATTTCATATTGAATGTATCAAATTTTGGGTCCGACGTCCGTGATCTTTTTTACTCTTTGAACTTCTTTTTCTCTACTGTTGAAGCATATATGATAATAAGATCATAACATGCCATTTTTCATATCGCATGTTATATCAGCCCTCGGTCAATATCATGCGGCTCATGGGCTGATATTGAACCTAGGGCTGATAATACATGCGATATGAAAAATGCCATGTAATAATCTGATGATATCAATCCCAGCCTTCCTTTTGTAATATGGAACCTTGTGGACAATGTCAGAGAGATCCATACATTTAAACACAAGTAATTGTCCAGAAACTACAAAAATGCTTGTTTTCTGGCCCTTAATACCAAAACTGTTTGCACCATAACCCCTTAAATGAATCCAAACCTTATACTTTTGGTATTTGAGATTGTTGTACAATTTCAGATCAATTGGAATACTTAATATACACAAGTTCGTATCCTGAAAGTAAAAAAAATGCTTGTTTTGGGCCTATAATTCCTAAACAATTGGAACCATCATCCCCAAAATCAATCCCAACCTTCCTTTCGTGAGTGAACCTTCTTAATAAATTTCAAAGAAATCCATTCACGTAACTAAAGTTATAGTCCGGAAACCAAGTATGTCTTCGGACGACGATGCAGACAACATCAAACCATTATACGATCCCAAATTGTTTTGACGATCGTATAAAAACGACAGCCAGTGCATCACAGACTTTATACAATGTCATACAGAATACTGTGGATTCATTTATTTTATTATATATCAATATTAGTGTATTGCTGAAAACTTGCACATTCGTTAGATAGTAAAAAATAATCTTTCGGTACTAATTTTCAAATCAGTCCAAAACATTGATAATATCAACCTATGATTTAATTTTCATGAAATTTGGTTCTACGCTGTTACACATGTATGATATGCAGGTTACATGTGCAGCTACTACGATATGGTATGGACAAAATGCTCTGGACACGGCCTCGACATCAGTAAAACGTTGTTATCTCCCTCAGTGTCGAACTAGCCAAAACTATAACTAAACAAGAATGTGTCCATAGTACACAGATGCCCTATCCGCAGTATCATTTTCTATATTCAGTGGACCGTGAAAAAGGGGTAAAATCTCAAATTTGGCATTAGAATTGGAAAGATCATTTCATAGGGAACATGTGTACTAAGTTTTAAGTTGTTTGGACTTCAGCTTCATCAAAAACTACCTCGACCAAAAACTTTAACCAGAAGGTGGACAGACGAACGGACAGATGGATGGACGAACAGACGCACAGACGAACAGACGGAAGAACGGACGCCCGCCTGATATTTTACTTAACCCCGCAATGCGTTACGCGGGGTATAAAAATATATAAATGTACGATTTACCGTTTATTCCCACCAAGTTTGGTCAAAAGACTTTTTCTCCTCTTTAGTTAATTAGTTAATTGTGTTACTTTAATTTTTAATAATCGCCTTCAAACAATCTATCAAAATTAAGGTGCCACACATATGTATTCATTTAGATCCAAACCATGACAAATGTAACCAAAACCATGACGAATTTCTAGAACCATAACTGAACCATGTCAATCGCTTAACCAAACAATACCAATTTAGATATTTTGCTTATCCTGCGTTAAGTTCTTAAAAACAACAATTTCAATTCAGAGAGTTCGACTTACAATATAGATTCAAACATTTAATTTGCTTTTTATTTGCTCATTTGAGAAGAACTGAGGCAATTGTTTTGGGAAATAACATAACTTATCCAATGCATGACCAACTTAACCAAATTATGACAAAATCACTGTACTAAACGCTCCTCGATATGACGACCTTACTACCCGTGATAACCGAATTATCTTTTTAAAGCAATAATTTGCACTCTGCCTCCGGCAAAAATGTCAATAAATTAATCGAAAAGAGAAAGTCGACTTACTACACTTTTATATTTTTGATTCAGGCGTGTTTGAGCAGACTATTTTAATGTGAAAACGTATAAAAGAAAACTATTTGATACATCATCACTCTTAAGATTATATTTTTGTTTATATATATATATATTCAGACTGCTGGATGAAGCAATAACATTAAAAAAATAATACTAAAAGATTAATTGGGTCAAGTGAAATACCGTTCTAATGAGTCATAACAACAGAGTAGGTGTGTTCGAATACAATATAGTTACGATACTGTTGTCAGGTCATTAAAGATTGCATATTTTGGCGTTAATATTGATTCACTTATAGGGTCTTTGCATCGGAACTAAACACATTTATTCAAAAACCAGTTGTTGGCATGACACGGGTTATGTTCTTCTCATATATGTTATGATGGTATGATACTAAAACCCTAACGGGAAGGATTGTGCCTGATGTTCATATGATGAAATCATAATCTTTCAGTCAGTTTAATTGAAGTCTGGAGCTGGCATGTCAGTTAACTGCTAGTAGTCTGTTGTTATTTATGTATTATTGTCATTTTGTTTATTTTCTTTGGTTACATCTTCTGACATCAGACTCGGACTTCTCTTGAACTGAATTTTAATGTGCGTATTGTTATGCGTTTACTTTTCTACATTGGCTAGAGGTATAGGGGGAGGGTTGAGATCTCACAAACATGTTTAACCCCGCCGCATTTTTGCGCCTGTCCCAAGTCAGGAGCCTCTGGCCTTTGTTAGTCTTGTATTATTTTAATTTTAGTTTCTTGTGTACAATTTGGAAATAAGTATGGCGTTCATTATCACTGAACGAGTATATATTTGTTTAGGGGCCAGCTGAAGGACGCCTCCGGGTGCGGGAATTTTTCGTTACATTGAAGACCTGTTGGTGACCTTCTGCTGTTGTTTTTTTCTATGGTCAGGTTGTTGTGTCTTTGGCACATTCCCCATTTTCATTCTCAATTTTAAATCATGTTTAATAAACGTACTTGACGACAAGCTTTTCTGGTGGATCCTAAAAATGCATAACTTAGAAAAAAGTCATTTCTTATATGTATCATCTATGGTACTTATAATTATTGTAGTGTATGTACATTTAATTATAGTTATAGATGTATATTTTTATGATTGATTTTGAAACATAAAGTGTCACATCTGTGACCTGCATCATCAAATGAACATGTGTTAGTTTATTTTAGTTCAGCGGACCATACAAATATTAAAAAACAGACCGGCTTGTAAATTATACTTATTTTTTTAATACAAATTTATTTCCTTTCAGAAATGACGCCATTGATGCGGCACAAGTATATTTTTTGGATTTTTTTCATTTTACTGTTTATACTCATGGAATCTGGTTAGTATCAATGCTACTACGGTACACCTTGTAAATATTTCTTCTTTCAATCTAAATATTATTCCTAGACAGTATACTAGATGAATTCACTGTCATGTAAGTGACATCCGGTATTCATTTGCTATATGTTTTGTAAATCAAACGGTCACTAAGATCCCTTTGTACATGCACAAAATTTTAATGTTTCCACAATTGTTTTTAAATAATATCTGTTGGACACATAGCGTTTATCCTTTTTTCATCAGATGTGGCCTTGAGAGGTCATATTGGTTTTATGTTGCCACAGAAAATTCAGCGCACGTCCCTTGAGCTTTTGTCTGATTACATATAACGTATTTTGTATAATTTCGCGGATATAATCGAGTGCAAAATATCTTTCCTTGTCGTATGTTAGCTATTAAACCAAGAGTTCCAAATGGTGAAGTTGAAATCATCCCTTCGTAAATTTTACGGACGCCATCACGAGTTGGTTGGCCGTTATGGAATAACCGTTTCACAAATGATATCGGATATGCTCCTTACATCGTAACTACAATCCCCTTCCCTTTCATGAATGTGACCTACCGAATTAGACCATTTACCGGATTTGTTATCACATAAGCAACACGACGGGTGCCGCATGTGGAGCAGGATCTGCATAAACCCTTCCGGAGCACCTGAGATCACCCCTAGCTTTTTGGTGGGGTTCGTGTTGTTTATTCTTTAGTTTTCTATGTTGTGTCGTGTGTGCTGTTGTTTGTTTGTCTTTTTCATTTTTAGCCAAGGCATTGTCAGTTTGTTTTAGATTTATGAGTTTGACTGTCCCTTTGGTATCTTTCGTCCCTCTTGTGTAGTAATTTACTAAATAAATAAGGATAAATAACAAATGATTATACCACTACAATATTAAAGTTATAGTTATACGGTGAGGTATACTTTCCTCTCATTTAACATCATCCACGCAGGAATTAGTCTCATAAAAAATGTCTATGTACTTCAACCTTATTACCAGGTATAGAGATATTATGTTTTTTTTTCTTAAACGAGTACTTGCGACATCCACCAGAGCTTGAGATCATTCGATGTTCAGTACTTCAGTACTTTGATTGTTTTATTCACACTTCTTTACTTTGTTTTAATAATGAATGTAATAAACCCTAGCTATTATAAATTATGTATGATATAAGACATCGTAGCTTCATATTATCTGCATTCAATGTCTTATCGATAGTAGCATTTTTTTCGTAGAACGTTCCCAACTAATTTTTGTGATTTAATTTATCAGAAAACGGGAGCGATGAGAGCGGTTTTTAATTAGATTGACATGTATATGTAGTAAGTTCTATATTTCTCATACTAAGTGTCAAGCTGTTATATTTCAGATAATATTTTCAATTTATATGTAGACGTCATTTCATACAATTCATCGAGGACAAAAAGCGTTATAGCATTCAAGAATTTCCAGAAAGTTGGAATGCCAGAAAAAAGAATATACGAAACACCTTTCATAGAAAAGAATTTAGATGAGAAAAGTGACGTGATGTTATTAGCATATGCACGAGGAGGATCAACGTACGTAGGTCACATGCTTGGACATCATAAGAATTCGTTTTATTTCTACGAACCTCTGTTCGACGAAGAAACACGTCACCAATACTGCAGAAATGGATCGGTGTGTGAATTCAATACCCCCTCTTGCAGGTAGGGAAGACAAAGTTACTGTTAGACCTATTTGTGGTATTTTTTAAGTTAATAACAGTGTTGGTTATTAACGCTTTCAGTTACAAAAAAAAAGAAAAAAGTAGAGATTGCTAAGAAAAATACAAACACTTTTATCTTGTCAAAAGAATGTGGTGTGGTAAATATTATAAATTAAGAAATAATTCATGGAAGCCATATATTGTTGGAAATTTACACATGGCCTGGGCCGTGATATTCGAATTTTATCCTGAGCGTAAGCGAAAAAATCGCTCAAAACGATTTAACTTTAACTGTGTAATTTAAGATTATCTTCCTGTTGAAATCAATTTAATTTCGGGCAAAGCTTGTGCTTTTATAATTTCCCTTTTTTTTTCGAATGTCATAAACACGTATTCTATATTTTTTCAGGCCGGTTAACACGAATATTATGAATAAATATTTAGATCAAATAACATTAGTGTATCAGTGTGCAGATAGTGTATTGAATGGAACCAGGCAGTGGCAGCGAATTTTCGGAGGTAAGAAATGGAACCGGAAAGAGACTCGTCAAATGCATTGTCTCCTGTCGCAACTTCGAGTAGCCAAAGTTTTGCGTATTGCAGGAGACTTAGTGGAACATTTATTAGTTAAGAACTCAAAGCTTAAAGTCATATGAAACGAGTGAGTGGTGAAAAATAATGTTTATCCAATTCATGAACCAATGCATATACATATAATAAACTTAGTCCTCTGTGCACGATTTTCTCATTTTTTACGCAAATATATCGTATAATCGTCAATTTTTTTTCTCTCTGTTTGTCATGATTTAACAAATATGGCTGCTCATTAAATGCCGTGTTTTGAAGCCGAAGTTTACCGATTGTCACCTTATAGTAAACAAATAATAAAAAGCATGGGTATTGAGCACGTGTTTAACATGTACAATCAGATACTTGTTTATTTTAATGACAAATCCATGCGTATTGCGACCACCGGATTTTTACGAGGAGGGTTACGCTCAGGTCACTTTGTATACGGAAAATATGTCGGCGAATTGCTTCCTGGAAGGAAGCAATTAAAAATAAGTAAACTTTTTCTAAGTGTGGACAAATTAAAGAATTTTCTTCAGAAAAAAGTATATGTACATAAGTTGTATAATGAAAACTATCCATTTAGTTATAAAAAACATATGCATTTTTGGTTTTTAGTTTGAGGTTTCTTATGACTTTAAAGTGATATATTTATACAGGGATCCAAGGGGAATTATTAATTCAAGAATAAAAGTCCCTGTTCACGCATCTTCGGGGTCGTGGAAAGATTTTAATACAACTGAAGATATAGCTTTTGCCGTTTGTCAAAAAATGGATATTGATTCGAAAAACATATTTGATTTAAAGGAAAAATACCCTGAAAGAATATTCACTGTAGCATACGAAGCTGTAGCCAAATATCCACTAAAAAGCGCAAGACATTTATTCAAATTTTTAGATGTCAATGTATCAAAAGAATATCAAAATTTTATTTCTAAGATGGGAAATAGAAGTGAAAAGGAGGATAAAATATGGAATTCCGCTTTCCGATCAGATGGGTATGCGACAGCAGTAAAATGGAGAAAAGAACTGTCAAAGAAAGACAGGAAAATTATTGACATATCGTGCAGAAATGTTTATAAACAACTCGGCTATCCCGTATAACGTCTTGAGAAAGTGGCATAGCACGTGACTAATAGTGAAAAAAAACCCTAGCAGTTTATTTAGGTTGCTAGGGAAATCATTTAGGGCATAAATAAGATTGTGTACTAGTCCGATTAACAATTAGACAAATCTTAGGTGGTTATTTTTTCTTTTAGTTTGCAAAGTATACTCGCTGCAACTAAAACTTTTAGTAAAAGTTAGTGATGTGTTTTTATATGTATTGATCCTTTACCGTTTTGTTTTATCTATTTGTTCGGGAGGGCGAAAATGGTCAATCTGAAATTTAAAGTTTTAATATAATATACAAGTAACTAATCAAATATTAATTTGACTGAATGAATTGTTGAATACAAATTTTGCTTTTGCTTAATTTTAACCTTAAAATAGATAGAGATTGTTCACAGACAATTATATTATTGTATGAAATTGTGTTTTCTCATTTCTTGTTATTTTATATTTCTCGAATAATTCAAGCCCTTTCCGTGTCCGATTTTCTCCCACACGAGGGAATGTAGCATTCGTAGATTAGCGGAATATAACGACTGAATTATTCGGGTTATATTTTATATAGATTAGACCGTTAGTTAGCCCGTTTCAATGGTTTGATTTTACACTAGTATTTTTTTGGGGGGCCCTTTATAGCGTTTTGTTCGGTGTGTACAAAATGTAACAAGGCTCTGTGTTGAAGACTGTACCTTAACCTACAATGGTTTACTTTTTTAAATTGTGACTTGGAAGGAGAGTTGTCTCATTGGCACTCATACCACATTTTCCTATATATATGTTTATTTATAAAAATTATACGGACCTTTTATAGCTGACGGTATAGGTGTTTCTCTCATTGTTAAAGGCCGAACGGTTGCCTGTGATTGCTCACATCCTTTTCATTGGAACTTTTGTGGATAGTGTTGTCTCATTGTTAACCATTCTCCAACTCCTTTATTTTTAAATAAGTAAAAAGGAAACCATCCAGTTTAACTATTTAATGAGGTACATCTTTAACATAAAAAGTGCATCTTAGTTAATTGTGTTCTTTATCAAAGTATAAAATATAACATTAACAAACAATTTAAAAGTACTAACATGCAAGATATTATTAACTTTAAAAATTCAACAGTAAACAAACAGTGTGAAACTAACACTTGAAATTCAAACATTTTATCAATATTATACATTTATATGGAGCCATAGCGACATAGAGACGCATATATATATATATATATATATTAAGTATTAAATGTATAAAAAAAAAAAACCACTAAGGCAATAATACGGGTTTGTCATTAATTCTTCGGATATATAAGTTTTGTTGTAATAATTTTACTAATGCATTATTATCCTTTTTGTTTTGGACTTATTGTTGAGTTTTTTTTTTTAACGACATTGACTACCTATGACATGTATGAGATATCCTACATTAAAGGGGCACTAGCTGTCAAATTAATGGTCACCGATTTGACTCAAATTCTCATATTTAATTTATAACAATGTAAAACATTTATCCAAACTATCAAAAGTCTAAAATAAACAGTTTACAGAGCATGGGGTAGATAATATATAGGTTCGTTTCGTGTGTATTTTAGTCCAGACGCCATCTAATTACCTATCGATTTGACCTCAGATGACCATATAAGCGATGTAAACATAAATAAAGATATGAATAGATTAAACCAACACGTGCAATTTGATTTTTATAGATCTGTTTGATTTTTTTTTTATAGATTAAAAATAGATGTTTTGTGCATCGCATCAGTTGTCAATCTCTAGCTAGGGGTTAAATTGACGGTCCTACTAAAATGCGCCCGGGAGAAGAAAAAGCGCCCGGGGAAAAGAAAAAGCGCCCGGAGAAGAAAATATAGCGCCCGGGGAACAGAAAAAGCGCCCGGGAGAAGAAAATAATAATATGTCATAACAATATTTTTTTTCAATAAAAATAACTTATCATTGCTTGTTTTGTCCTTAATAAAAATGGGGACACGTACGATGCTACATCTAAGGTGTTGTTGTACTTTTACATTTTAGATTTCAAAATTGTATACAATTTAGTAAATAAGTATAAATAAGAGTATATAGAAGAATCATGAAAGATATTGTCCTCGATCAAAATGTATATTTTGCCGGTTACAAAAAAAATAATCGGTGCCTGAGGTCTATTATTGAATTTTTCATACTTAAAATTGAGAATGGAAATGGGGAATGTGTCAAAGAGACAACAACCCGACCAAATAAAAAAACAACAGCAGAAGGTCACCAACAGGTCTTCAATGTAGCGAGAAATTCCCGTACCCGGAGGCGTCATTCAGCTGGCTCCTAAACAAATATATACTAGTTTAGTGATAAAGAACGCCATACTAATTTCCAAATTGTACATAAGAAACTAAAATTAAAATAATACAAGACTAACAAAGGCCAGATGCTCCTGACTTGGGACAGGCGCAAAAATGAGGCGGGGTTAAACATGTTTGTGAGATCTCAACCCTCACCCTGAACCTCTAACCAATGTAGAAAAGTAAACGCATAACAATACTTGTATGTATGCTTTATTCCAAGTGTCTATTATCTGAATTTGCAAATTACTTGTCTAAAATTAAAAAAAAAAAATCAATGTCCATAACTTAACAAAGTTGTCTCATGCCAATAAAATATACAAATATTTTCCCCGGGCGCTTTTTCTGTTCCCCGGGCGCTATATTTTCTTCTCCGGGCGCTTTTTATTTTCCCCGGGCGCTTTTTCTTCACCCGGGCGCTCCCGGGCGCATTTTAGTAGGACCCTAAATTGAAGTTCACATGAATACGGATTGAAAGAGGTCGACTCATTCACAAGTGAATTGCTAATTATCAATGTTTCGTAGCGTAATTTGACAAAATTGAACCTTTTTGGCTGCAAAAAGCGAATTGTTATTTCACTATTTTTCTTTCATTATTGATTGAACAGAAAAAAATCGAACTTTAGATTTTTTATATATCTCGTAGCTAGTGCCCCTTTAAACCTTATTTTCATTTAAACGTAAGTGGGATTATAAAAACCAGTGGTATTTTAGAATTATTCTTATAATCATATCTTGAATCCTTACAACCTAGCACCACTATTCTAACGTTTTGAAATCGTTAAAATCATGCATGATCAGTATCAATTTGGAAATATTGAAGCACCAAGAAAGACAACTCAATGTTATTTTGAATGGATAAACAATCTTCAGGCCAAACAAATAGAAATAAAAATATTTACTCTAATAGATTTCTTGTGTGGGGGATACCAAAGGAAAACAATGATTATGTCCAAGTGAGGTCGAATGTTTAAAGACAATAAATTTATTTAGTCTTTTCGTCGAAGTATTTTGCTATATGGCTCTCTTTCAAACGAGGTTATGTAATGATACAAACTAACATTAAATTATTTCGAACCCGCCATTTTCAGTATGTGTTTGTCCTCAGTCCGACATCTCTATTCTAGTGTCGGTAGTTGTTTGCCTTTATGTTTCATAATTTTATTTGTTTAAATGATTTATGGTTGTTTATTTTTTTTTAATTTTAAATTGTTTTACATTTTGCCATGCCGCAGCCCTCCTTATCTTACTATGTGGTACGGATGTTGATCATTGTTGAAGGACATACTGTCTTCTTTACTCGTTCAGATCCTTGCCTTTTGGCGGGTATTACTAATTTCATTGGCAATTAATATTTTTTACATCTTCTTATGTTAAATATATACAGAGTATGCCGGAGAAGTAAAAAAAGGTGGTGGAAATAAAAATTATTACGCCCTTGAAAATCAAGAATATCTCTTGAGTTATAATACATGGTTAGTACAAACATATCACATTGAAATCACATAGTTACACATATACACTGTATTAGTTATGTTATTTTAAGTATTAGAATAAGAAAACACATTTTTATGCAAACAATTTATACATATTATAAATCAATTAGTGTATATTATATAACTATAACAAGAGTAGAAAATGTTACTTTCACCCCACATATTAAGATGAAACAAAAAAATATTGATAATTATTTACATGTAAATGTCATGATATTGGAAGTAATGGTAATAAAGCACTGTATATAGGTTAATATACTCGAAATCTACTCGACACAGCATTTGCATCTGATATATTGTAATTTCGTTTCAACACATTAAAGATTCAAACAAAAAATGTAATATTTAGCACATCATTAATCATAAGCGGTGATCTTTCAAACAATTTAATATATTCATAAAAGAATTCCTAATCTCGTAACAAATGGGTGTAAAATTGTATGAGAGTGTTTTCAAGTGTTTTCAAGTGTTTTCAAGTGTTTTCAAGTGTTTTCAAGTATTCTCATTTGCTTAAACACTCCATATAATCTGCGAAAATCACTAGTGAAACCAAAAATATGAACCCTTTTGTTCTTTTAGTAAGGGTATTGAGTTTTTATCGAATTGTGGTATTTAATCATTCCATTAATACATAAACCCTTTATTTTCCTTCTAGCTCGACAGTGACCTCAAAGCGGGTTTCGTTAGATCTCCCACGCGACATATCAGAAAACGGGAGCGATGAGAGATCGGTTTTTATTAGATTGGTAATTTGTCTAAATGAGATAAAATACAAAAATCGTGTATGCTTAATATGGAATTCTCGACACATGTCGTGAGCATCGAATTCAATTCCTTATCATTGAAGCTTTTTAGAGTCTAAATTCAAAATCTGTTTTTGATCTACATTGAATAAAACATGTCCATTTGGAGCTTTACTACATGTCCAGCGTTACAAGTTTTCGTTTTTGTTCAAAATCATAAAGCTCCTTGAATTTTTCACGGTCTTTATTCTTTTGGTAATAGTCGTTAAAGTTAGCAACAATCATGGCAACCGGCATTGCGAGAACTATAATTCCACAAGTTGCGCACATGGATCCAATGAGCTGACCACCAGCTGACTTTGGCACGTGATCCCCGTAACCAACGGTTGTCAAGGTGATAATGGCCCACCAAAGACCACTGAGCATATGTGGGAAAGTTGTTGGTTCTCTATATTCTGCATAGAATATACAACTGGCAAATAAAAGAGCAAATAATAAAACGGTACAGAAAAGAAGAATAAATTCTTTCCAACTTGACCTTAAAGCTAACAACAAAACGTAAAGACCACTAAATTGTCTTGCTAATCGAAAAAATCGGAAGAGACGAAAGACTGTCACGCTGTATGTAACTCCATATAGTATGACGATGTCATATGATAATAAAAACCACTCTGGATTTTGTTCGATTGTAAAACGTATACAAATAGCTACAAATAGAATCACATCCATTATGTTTAACCAATCTCTAAAGAATTCTTTTTTGTTTGGACAAATCAAAATACGTACAAATAGTTCAACGGAGAAAAACCCTGCCAGTAGCAAATCCAAAATTATCATCCATAATGGAAATTCCTTGGTACCCATATCTACCTCCTTCCGGTTGTTTGTATTGATACGAAGAACAGCATATATTTCCGTTCTATTCAAATCTGTGTTAAAGTCCCGATCACCTGATCGCAGCTCCGGAATCGTATGAAATATGGCAAGCAAAGCAGATAAAAATACCATCAGGAAATATAGACAGTTGTAAATCTGAAATACAAAAAAGGCCACAAATATACTAATGTTTTCAACAAATATGGCATAATTTCTTAAATGTATGATATTTTAACAGGTAATTTATGTCCTCTGATGCATTTTCTTATGTATTTTGCCACCATTGCAAGTTTTTCCAACCGACCTAGTTTCTTAACCTGTTTGTTTTCCTGATCACGTTCTTTCTTTTCTCTCAGAACGCAATCAGATTTGTTTTTGATACTTTTGGGGAGTTTTGAAAAAAGTCTTAATCCTGAAAACAATACGTTCGTTTAAAAAAAATATATACACTTTATATGTTTCGTTTTCGCTTTACTTTTTTTTTAATGTATTAAATATCCATGTTTTATAGTTAACTTTTTAACGTGACCTTTATTGGACTTTGCTAGTCAATGAAATGGTTGAAAACTACAGTTAAAAGTCACGAGTATTGACCGCTAGTTAACATGCTCTGTTAATTGACAATCATGACTGTATATTAAGGATACCAGAAATGATAATAAATATCTTGAATAGTATACCAGTGATCGCATCACCCACCATCAACCGACTCATCATAGGGAGAGCCGTGGTGTAGTGGTTAGCGCATCGGACTACAACCACATATGTTCCTGGTTTGATCCCCGTTACGGAGAGAAAATTTCAGGAACTGAATTTTCGGCTCTCCCTCGACACCATTTGCGAGTATGGTCTTGAGAAACAATGATAGTCCGTCGGGAGGGGACGATAAATGGCTGACACATTTTAAGAGAGAGAGCCATATTTCTTGCACGTAAAAGACACCTTTGTAGATTTTGATAAAGGGTAGGCTAAAGCCGATACAAGGCAGCACTCACACCTGCAAAGTGGAAAGGGATTGATATAAGTTGCAATAACTTGTTTCCCAATCCACAATAAATAAATAAATTATGTTTAAACTAACCGACTCATCCGAATAAAAACGACGTACATAAAGTCAAACAATTGTGTCAAATGGTAATATTTTATTATGGCACACAGATGTAAAATATCTTTTTATATAAGATCGATAAAGGAAATACCCAAGGACATCTTCTATTACATTTTTCCATTATTTACTCTGGCAATTTAGATGATGATTATAGCTTGATTATTTTGATGAACATTTTTATTACAGAAAACATTTAACTGCTACCGTTTTATTTGTTGTTCGTACATCAGAAAATTGAAATCGATTACACAGCAGATCTAACGAGAGTCGTCACGCAAATCTTCCGAACTGATGGTTCCGAATGTTTGATTTGATGATAAATATTCAATGTTGTCTTCCGAATGGATGGTTCTGAATGTTTGATGATAAATGTTTAATGATGTACTTCAGAAAAAGAGAAAACAACATTTGATAAAGAGGTACAAAGTTGTTCAATCGATTGTAGATTGTACATCATAATTCTATAAGTTTTTTCTAATCTTAGAAAACCATCAAATAACATTGGACCAAAAGCAAAATGAACAGGTTATCAAATATGTAACGCTGATCTTGAAAACGTAAATCGGAAGGAAAACAAATTAATGTCTAAAACTCTACGTTTTTCTGCCCAACAATTTTGATCTATGTGTTCAGTTTGCTGTAATGACTGTTTTAAAAATATGAAATATGGTTGTTTACAGTTTCATAAACATGATAAAAATACTGTAATTTTATCGGTCTTTTTTTTCTTTAACACACAATTGTAACAATTATAGATGATCATAGATGAAATGTTTGAGGTTTACTTTTGAGGAAATTAATTACCTAATTAAGTAGTAGTATTCTACTGTTTTAAGTAATACATTATATATTCGTTTTCGTTCATTGTTTTCAACATAAATTTAGGCGTTAGTTTGTTTGTTTGATGTATTTAATATTTTATCATGTTGGGACCTTTTAAAGCTAACTACATGGAATGAGTATTGCTCATTGGTGAAACGGTGACCTATAGTTGCGTTCCATTTACATTCCGTCAGCGCCAGAATATGAAGTAATCTCCAAGTTGATACGATATTCAAGGGCTTGTATGTTCTATCAGGATTTCCTTGATAAATTATATTGCTGGTCACTCGGAAGCTATTAAACTAAGAGTTCTGAATGATGAAGTTAAAATGAGCGTAATGAAATATCTGTTTCACCGATAACGACGGTTCTAATACCCTTGAATATGACTTCCCAAATTATATTATTACGGGTTTGTATTTACACGAGCATGAAATACTACGGGTGCAACATGTTGAGTTGGATTTGCGCATCCGTCCGGAGCACCTGAGTTAACTCACAGTCTTTGATGGCGTTCGTGTTGCTCAGTCTTCAAAGTTTTTTATGTTGTGTGTTGTGTACTGTTTGTCTTTTGGTCTTTCCCCTTAAATGCCTTGTTATTTAGTTTTTTATGTTGTGTTTTGTGTACTGTTTATCTTTGTGATCTCCCCCCCCCCTTTTTTTTTTTATCTATGGCGTTTTCAGTTTATTTCCGACTTGTGAGATTGCATGTCCCCTTGAGATCTTACGCCTAACTTTTGCATCTACGTCAATCGGAGGGAATATGTGGGATTGCGACGTCAAAGACCTTTATCTTCCACAGTGACTGTGCAAAAAAGGTAAAAAATGAACTTTCTCTTAAATGCCGAATCAATGTTTTGGAGGCAGAAAAGTTAAATTAAAGTAGATATCTATGAAGCAAAGATTCTATTTTGTTTTGAATTGTAATATATGTGCATGTAATTGTTAGGTAGGTATAAAGCTTCAATTCAACCATTAACAACCGTAAATTTTCGGGTTTTTTTCTTCAGAATTACGAATAATATGTTACATTTCAATTCTTCCCGAAGGTTATACTTAGTTCATTCGACGGTATGACAGTTTTCTTTTAGATAACTATCTTTTACTGAAATAGAATTTTGAAAAATGAAAGCGGTATTTGGTTCACGAAGGATAGTTTTCATTTTAGCAATCGTTCCCTATTGTTACACATATGTAATGCAAGTATTAGCGTGGATCTTGAATACCTGCATGATACAAACGCAAAATTTTTTGGAGAACTTACAGTGACAGTAACTTTTGTACACAAAAACTGAAAAATTCGTGTTTTCCGTAAAAAGTAAAATCACAAAAATACTGAACTCCGAGGAAAGTTCAAAACGGAAAGTCCCTATCAAAAAGGCAAAATCAAAAGATCAAACATCAAACGAATGATTAACAACTGCCATATATCCTGACTTGGTACTGACATTTTCTTATGTAGAAAATGGTGGATTGAACCTGGTTTTATAGCTAGCTAAAGCTCTCACTTTAATGACAGTCGCATCATTTTCCATTTTATTGACACCGATGCGTGAACAAAACAGACAGAGATAATAGGTAAAAATGTCAAAAATACAGCAGTCAACATTGTGCTATAATCCTTATCACTAAAAAAAAAACCAAAGTGTTAGATAAAGTATAATTCTTTTATGACCACCAAATCCATATCAATTTTAGTTTATAAATATGAAAAAAATATACGTGGGTTATAGATAGAGAGGTAGCCATCAAAAGACATGATTGAATCAATAGGAACACCTATAGCTTTGAATATAAGATCCATGTGAGTGTTTCATCCTTTGACAAGCACTAATAATCCCCTAGAGTTAATACTTTATCAACAATAAACATATTCCCATGCGAATAAATTTTTTTAATAGCTACGACAATCCGTTGACTATATTCCAGATCTTTGATGACATATTGATTTCTGATTGGTCTAAAATGGTTATGCAAGATCCCAATCTTCCATTATGATTGGTTTAAACTTGTTTTGCAAGAACCCAATAAAGGCAACAGTAGTATACCGCTGTTCAAACTCATAAATCCATGGACAAAAAACAAAATCGGGGTAACAAACTAAAACTGAGGGAAACGCATAAATATAAGAGGAGAACAACGACACAACACAACAATGTAACACACACAGAAACGGACCAAGCATCAGACAAAATCCCACGAGAATAACAAATATAACATCAAAACCAAATACATGAATTTGGGATAGACAAGTACCAATCATTAACTTGGATGGTTTAAACTGGTTTTGTAATAACCCAATTATTCAGGGTTATCTAAGAATAATATAAATACATATAAATAGTTATATATTGTATAAATATTCCCATGTGACCATTAAAAAGTTCCACTAACATATTTTTGAATTAAAATGAAAAAAAGCAATTATAGACACCATGCATTGTTCTTATGAACAGAAATTATCAATTCATATCAACAAAGATCGAAATCGTCCATTCTCTCTTGTCGTTATTTGAAGTATTTGAAGTTAACATTTTAGAGTTTTAAATAAGATTTAACCCAACTGATATTGAATAATTAACTAAAAGGAATAACGCTGATAGACATGTAGGCATACAAATTTAGACACTAAAAGGGCTTTAAAGTATAATAGTTGAAACAGTTAAGGAATTTTTGGTCCTCAATGCACTTTGAACAACCGTCGTACTTTATTTGGTCTTTTTAACTTTTTTTATTCGAGCGTAACCGATCTGTCTTTGATAGACAAACCACACGTCTGGTGCAAATACAAAATTGTAATCCTGGTACATGTGTAACTGTGATGGTATTGAGTTTGTTTGAAGTACATTGAACCATTTGCTCTAAAAAAATAGATAGAAAATAAAAACACCAATAAATGCGATTTGTTTTGCAGACATTTAAGATTGAATTATTTATTGTGTTTATATGTGTCAATATTATTGATCATTTTACTAGTATTACAAGGGTGTTAATTAAGTATGTCGAAGTTTTCTTTAAACTTTCTTCGAGTATTGGATTTTTACATCTTTGTTCGATATCAACTATAATCCTAATTTTGATGACACCGAACATCCCTGAATCATAAACAGATTGTAACTGATTAAAAGTAATACTTCGAGATAGTAATCGACTTCCATAGAAAATGTCAGTTTTGGGTTTATAATAATGGCATGAATAATAAAAACATGAAATGCATGAGGGAAATATAGGAAGTTCTGTTCCACGAAGGGCACTATTTATTAAAGATTTCTATGACAATTTATAATTGCGGTATTTCGAGTTAATTGATATTCGTTAATTTATTCAATGATTATTACAACTGGTGTTGAATTGTTTGTGAAGCGTATAATCTCCAATGACAGACGCTGTAATAACATTTGATTCATAATTCATGAGTTTTTTATTGCCGATATTTAAATATAGGGTGTTGCTCGTTCATACTTTTTTCATTTGATGTGTGATCGATGCTTAAATTATTATAGTCAATATTTTGCAATAAAGAACAACGATGAAATTTTTCTATAGTACTTTTTACATTCCACCCAATAATGTTCTGGGATATTGTTTGATATTATCAACGTCATTATTCGGTCTTTGGTTTAGTTTGATTCAAACTGTTATTTATTCAATACAAGAAAAAACTCATTATAGATACCAGGATTGAAATTTTATATCTACGCCAGACGCGCGTTTCGTCTACCAAAGACTGAACAGTGACGCTCGAATAAAAATATGTTAAAAAGGCCAAATAAAGTACGAAGTTGAAGAGCATTGAGGACAAAAAGTTCCTAAAAGTGAATAAAGTGTCATCTAAGTTCAAAGATACATATTATACAGGCCTTCATTGACCTATTATTGTCAATACACGATACGTACTTATTAATATATGTTTTATGTATATATCCTACAGATTATCTGATACTACAACTAGAAGTGGGACATTTAAAGACGTATCGTATCCGTTTCTGATACGTTGACGAATCTGAGAAAATATCTATATGTTATTGTTTTCTAGTTTATTTTCATGTTAAAATTTGTATTTTTCTATGTTAGATATCTTTCTGTCATTGTGATACCCATTGACACTCTCTTTTTATTACATGATAGTTTTCAATTTATGAATCTTCGTTTATATCTAAATACTCGATATTTAAACCATCACCACATATCCGTTGTGAATTTAAGATTTATGGGTCCTTCTGTAGCCATGTGCATTACGAAATTGTGCAATAAAATCAAAACAGCAATGGTACAATAGAGATTTGCCATATTGTGCATATATATGTTGTGTACAAGTTATCATTTTATACAAATTATAATTTCTAAAAAGAATTGTACAAATTATAATTTGTATTTTGACTTTGTACAAGTACAAAAAGTGCTTTTGACTACAATTCACTTATAACTTGTAAAATGATTTATAGTAGGGATTTTGTTATAAAAAAAGCATTGATACACACTATGTAATTTATATTCAATGACCACACAATAAACTTTATTCACAAAATACAGGAGTAGTTCTGTATCATTTGCTTGAGCATGTGAGTGAGTTATTGCATTGGGAATTGCACAACATGTTTTGCTTTTTACATTTACATTTAAGGGTGTTACAGACCCCTTTAGAATTTACACAAAAGTATCCCCTGTCCTTCCGTTTTTTATTTTTTTTAATTCACGTAGCTGAAGCTCAGGAACCATTGCTTCGAATAAAGATGTGTCTTAAAGTGAGTAACTATTTTAATTAAAAAAGGTGGGTGGTATGGTGTTTTATTTCGACTGATTCAGAAAATATTTTTCGCCCCCCCTTTTTTTTTTAATTTTTCGACGCTATCAATCAAATCATTTTAATTAAAATTTAACACTATAAGGTATTTTTTGTCATCTGTTTGACCACACTATTCTTCATCAAATTGGAATATTTCTTTTAGGAAAATGATGAAGCTAAATGATCGTCCCCTAACAGCTGCAATTACGTTTTTTGACAAATATCCTATTAAAATTCCTACAGATGTTCCAATGCAGTACCTTAATTCTTCAGATTCAATAATTACACCTACATGTAGAAGATATTTCGAGGATCAGTTGGGGCAAGTTCATACTGAGAAATTGGCGTATTGACATTATCCCCCACACCAAGTTATGATCATTCTTGTTTCTTTTCATGGTTTGATATTCGGTTTAGATCTGTTAGCCAGACAGCGCACACTTCCTTGAACGTATGATTGGTGCTTCAACATCAGTGTCATCCTGGTTGTCACTCGAGCCGATGACTTTTATACTATTTTAATTCTCACTCGGGCCGATTTCTAACATTATTTAAGAAATAATTGATACAAGCTATACTTTATTGGTTGTTTTAACATGGGTAGGCATTATATTCGTGATTATGTTTGCCCGAGCGATAGTGAGGGCTAAAATTACACGAATATAATGCCTACCCATGTTAAAACAACCAATAAAGTATAGCTTGCATCAATTATTTCGATTCTGATTAGGACAATTAAGGTAATTTCTATGTCCGATGTGTATAAGGGTAAAGCGATTGTATAGGCTCTTCCATGAATCTCCCTTTTTGTTTGTAAAGAAGCAAACAGCTGACACCGGATTTTTCAGAGGGAGGAGTTTTGGAACAGCCAGCATGAACGATTGTCGTATCTAGGTCAAATATGTCAATTTCGGAATGCAACACATTCAGTCATAACAAATGAATTATTAACAACATATGCATCATTTAAGAGTTTGGAAGAGTTTTAAGTTAATGAAATATATTAAATGCATTCTAATTTGATAAAATTCATTTTTTTGCAGTAGTCAATATGTACGCATGTGCAGAAAAAAAATATTGGATTTATAGCATGGGTTTATTCATAAAGCGAAAGAAGCACGTCATATTAGAATATCAGATCTTCAGACATGGATGTCTCAATTACATTTCCTGTTTCCATCTGGGTATTTTTGTATTTTGTAAATAAGGTTTATTATGTGGTCATTGAATAAAAAATCTATAGTGTGTATCATTGCTATTTTATAATAAAATCCATAATATAAATTATCGTACAAGATTAAAGTGAATTTTAGTCAAATTTTTTACAAACTTTAATTTGTACAAGCACTTTTTGTACAAATTACAATTTGTACAAAGTCCAAATACAAATTATAACTTGTACAATTTTTTTGTACAAATTGTAATTTGTACAAAATGATAACTTGTAAACAACATATATAAGGGAAACTTCGTTCAGAAAATCGGGACTTTGTGGCAAATATAGTTAAATATAGTTAAAATCTACAGACTTGAATAACGAGATTTTTATTATAAAATTTTAAACATAGTTTACTCACTTCTTAATGTGTCAGCGTCTACTGTTAACAAAAAGTCATTAACAACTAAAACAAAACTCGTATTAATATTTTAAGTCACTAAAGTTACGCCTATATCAAGTTTCCAAAACATATACAAGTACTGTTCTGTTGTCATCCATGCAATGTTTTCATAATTGTATTATAAGTACTGTAAATAAAGTAGAAACATCCATTTTAGGGCAATACATATAATTAAGTCCAGATTTTGACATACAAGAAGCAAGTATGTAAACCCAAATAATACATAAATTAAACAATTATTCAACATTATTAAACGAACAATTTATATATTAAAAATGAAAGAGATAAACAATTGTGCATCGCCCTTTCTTTTCCCCCATCTTTTATTCCTTTTCTCGATTACTATATAAGCTCTTAAATAATCACTTGAATAATTATAGATTATCGTTTATCATCTCAACGAGAAAGGCAATCGAATTGAGATGACCAATGATAATCTGTTTATCGCTATTTTACCTATGACGACCTTGTCAATTTCATGTCAATTTCATTAGCAACGCCACGTGCCTTCTTAGTTTCTAGCGATAATTTTCCATCCTTCACGATAGCATGATATGAAAATTATCACAAATAAGATCAAATGAAAAATGTACAAAATAGCGATAATAACCCATATATACGTTAAGATACGTCAACGTATCAGATACGGATACGATACGTCTTTAAATGTCCCACTTCTACTACTAACTATGCAATTTATCACAAATCGTCGTATAGTAATGAACTCTAACTCTTCACACGCCGTGCATTTTAAATTTACGATCAGCCCGTAATTTCGAACAACTAATTGAATTCTCTTAAATCTTTAGACAGCAGAATATTGTCATATCTTATGTTACTATGAAATTCATAAATTTGTCATAACTGACATACTTTACCATAAAGAGCAGCCTTATAGTTATTTTTATATAATTAAAAGAGTAAATTTCAAAATGAAGCACTCTTGTTATTTTCTGTTGTAGTTATAGAAAAAAACATGACGCACGATTTAAACGCATAAATCGAATTTTAAATATTTTATAACATTTCTCTAATGTCGTTGCTATTTTCACATTTCTTGAGCGATGTGAGAAAACTTTTATCCGTTTTCAGCAAATGATTTGTCGAAATATAATTTTGACGTTAAATTTGCTTGGTTTCTTCAAAATTTCCTATTGTGGCGTCCTAGCAAAAGACGACCGTGACTTCTGATGTTACATACAGAGAATACAATCTTCTGGAAATCTTTGAAAAGAATAACAAATCCTTAGAGAAACATATTCCACCACTATAACTCATGTATCACGATATTTCTTCGTTTTCAACAGTTAACTTTTGATGATTGAAAAAACTCGGCAAGCCTCGCGATTTAAATATCAAAATATAACTATCTGGAGTGGAGAAATACCGTAACACACGTGTTGCAGTAATGGAATCAATGTACCATTAATGTCTGATAGGCTATTTTGTCCCATCTGAATGACAATGTTTATTCTATGAGCTCTTAATTTATATGTCACATCATTCCTGCACTGCCTCCATATGCAGTTTATATTTTCAATGATTTGATTGAACTTTCCTGTGTAGATATCATGTTTTACTTGATACATGTTGGATGCGCAGTTTCTGAACTAATTGTAAAGTTGAATTCAAAGACTTTGCAGATTTACCAACTTCATCAATATTAAGATGAACGTTACTAAAGATCTGTGTCGCAGATAGCCATGGATGTAGCAACAATTACGTACCTTTTATTCGATTATGTTATCACAGAGATAGAGGTAGTGTTTTTAATGAAATTGTACTTGCTAAGAGTAACCAGATGGGTGTATTATGTGGAACAGTAGAACCGGTGATCCGTCCAGGATATTTGGTTGCTCATTGTTTAGTTTTCTGTGTAGTGTTTTGTGGAGCGGTGAAGCTCTTTTTGTCGTTTTTATTTTTCCATAGTATTGTTGTTGTTTTTTTCTGTTACGATATATTGTTTATGTACTTTTAGCCAAAATTCTTTTCTCTCTGGTTTCTTTTCTAATAAACCCTTGGATGTTGAAGATGTTGAGTTATGTTAAGTGTGTTTGAGTATTATGTACATTTCTAGTGTATTATATCACAGTTATGTTGTGATTCTTAATGACGAGAATGATCACAGTAAGCTTTATATTATAATAACGTAAGATACCCATTATGTTAGTCTTTACATACCGTTAATTATAAAAATATCCACTTACTAGTTTTAAACTTTCCTTCTAAAAGTGTTTTATTTTGCATTCATCTTGATAACACCAAGTGAATCTTTCAATGCATTTAGTTAGATAAATCTGTGGAACTTGGTTTACAGTCAACATTCGTGCTTTTAAGATAATATCATTCGTTACTTTTTGTTTATTGATGAACCTTCTTCTTTTACTTTAAACGGCATACGTAGCGGTCACACATGTGAGATGTACTAAGATTTAATGTGCTTCGGCCAGTTTAAGTATTTCGCTTTCAGGAACGAGTTTCAGAGTCTGGATACTGGGACCCCCATTTCTTTATTATTCAATTTGTTTACCACTTTCTCTATTCTTTATTTTATTTGCCAAAAAAAAATAATTTTCTATTCTTTATATGTAAGCACCCTATCATATTATATTTTGTTTATTCTATATACCTAATTGTCTCTATTCTTTGTCGTTCCCTTTATTCTAAACGTTTTGCCCATGCTTATCTACTTTGTAAACCTCATCCAGATGCTGGTTTATCCATACAACACTTTGAAGGATGAAGACAGTAGTCATAGTATTAGTGCAGCTCCTATTGATTCTCTTTGATCGTGATATAGGATAATGCACATTTACACCATAACCTTGAGTTTCAGTCTTACTTCAAAAATCTTTAAATCCATGTAACTTGCCTTCTTTTAGAATTAAATAGTCTCCGCTTTGAAATATTATTGTGCAATGTGAAATCCATGTAGCTTATTGCTAAAAGATACGAAAATATATAGGGAAATTTAAAACCCATAAAACAAAGATGAATTTTCCTGTGAGTTCGGTATTTGTTTTATTTTACTTTTTGACGCCGAAAAGACTAAACCCTACGTTAAAAACCCTTAAGACTGCACAACACGAACCCCAACAATAACGAGGGGTAAGATATTAGGTGTGCCACTAGAGACAGCCACGATGTTGCATATAGCAAGTGCACATTTTGTGATAAGTCTCATTGCGTTTTGTCACAATCGAGAAAAAGAGGACGGGATTTCGGTCCGACCTCTTTTTCCAATGACAGTTTGACTTATCTGATTATTTTTCTTTTTCTAGCCGCACTTATCGTAATAAAGCGTTTTAACCAAAGATATCTATTAGGTGTTTTTTTTTTACTAGAACTGGTTAGATACAACTACAAGTTGACTGTTAGTCCCTTGGGGTATCATCAGCTCAGAAGTCAGTACTTTGGTACTGACATGACTTTTAACAGTTTTATCTAAAATAATTCCCGTTTATAAACTTCGAAATTATTTAGAAACTACGGTTACAAATCTGTGATGATTTTTTGCTTTTAGTTGTCCATTTTGGTTATACCTACCTTCTTATGTTTCTACGCATTTATAAATTCCTGTCTATCAAATGTTTATATATGAGCGTCATTAAAGAAGGCTACTCAAGAAAAGCGCGTCGGTCGCACGAAATGTACTAACTTTTTTTTTTCATTTCAAAACGATTGATTTTACACGTTTTATAAATAAAGGAAAAAGTGGTATACTGCTGTTCGAAACTCATAAATCGATTGAGAAAAAAACAAATCCGGGTTACAAACTAAAACTGAGAGAAACGCATCAAATGTAAGAGGAGAACAACGACACAACAGAAACACAACATAAAAATGTAACACACACAGAAACGAACTATAATATAACAATGGCCATTTTCCTGACTTGGTACAGGACATTTTAAGAAAAAAAATGGTGGGTTGAACCTGGTTTTGTTGCATGTCAAACCTCCCGCTTTGATGGCAATGCTAAATATAACATTAAAATGAAAACATTACATGACAGGACTACAATACAAATAAATAAGGAGAACATATAGCAAAGAGAAACACACGAATAATAGATAACAAAAAGTACCAGGTTTAAAATTGAATACGCCAGACGTGCGTTTCGTCCACACAAGAATAACCAGTGACGCTCAGATGAAAAAAGTTAGAAAGCCAAAACAAGTACAAAATTGTAGAGCACTGAGGATAAAAAATTCCAAAAAGTTGTGCCAAATACTGCTAGGTTTTTTCTGCATTTAAAAAAAATAAATTTATAAGACAGGTTGATTTTCGTTTCTGAATAATATTAAAAGGTTGATACATTAAGTAATCACACGTAAATTGGATATGTGTTTTATTGAATATTTAAAAACAAACTATCTAACCATTTTTGGGGATCAAACAGAGTTTTCAATGCCCCTACTCTTTATATATTATCATTACAAAATAATCATTCAAGTAGGAAAGGAGGCAATTATTAGACATACACACATCTTAGCATATATCTATATTTTTTATATCAAACATTTCTTGAATTAAAAGTCACGGGGAAATAGAGTCAGTTTTCCTTCAAAGAATTAACCTTTTCAAATAAATATTTAAATCAAATTTCTGTTTATCTGTACAGAAATAAAAATTTTATCTCGTATTTAGCTTTTTCTGAACAAGTCGGAAAAAAATGTCAATTCAGAATGTTTTGCCGTAATTAATAATAATAAAAAAAGTAACAGCAAATTGATAACTGCGTTTTCTAAGCTGAGCTTCATTTCAGATATAGAATTTAATATTAAGTATGACGATCAACCGTAAATAATGATTAATCTGACAAAAACACGTTGTCTCTCATGATTAACAAATCTTTTGATCTTTAGTAATTTGTACTATAATGCTCAAAATGGAATATGCAATTGATTTGTTGCTAAATTGAAAATTACCTGTGCTATTGTGGAAGACCGTGGATTGGATAGACATCTCCAGAATTTACTTCGCAGGTTAAGCGACTGATCGGAAGGATTACTAACGTCCAAATCACTTTTGCTATCGCTAGTATTCAGTGATATATGTCCCTGAGTGAATTCACTTCCCTCATCTAAAGTTCGACGAAGATTTTGTATAACTATGTCATCATTGCTATATTTAACATAGGTGGAGTAACAACATTCTGAGATTGCACTGACTGAGAGTCCCCAGTAACGTAACTCCTGATGCCATAATCCACTACACACATGACTTGGAAAATGAAGAATATCATTTCGATAAAAATCTAAGATTGTATTAAATAAATCTGGATTACGATCAAAGAAATAGTAGTTTTTGCGTTTCCGATAATATGGAGAGCTGTCACTCAGAGAACCAAGTTTAGTAGTAGGATATTTACTTAAAGTTTCCCGAAATGTAACAAATAATGTCCCTCCAACATTCAATGTTATCTCATCTTCCTCCATTCTTAGTAAATACCAACACACACCGGTATCGATCCTTCTTACACAACGTTGACATTTTATCTAATTAGAACACAGAGCAAGCTAATAGCACTATCGCTAACAGCTCAAGCAAATGAAATATTTATTGATTAATCTAAGCAAAAGCAATGTCCTGACACCAAACAGTGACACCTGTAGTTAATGTATCTATTTAAAAGAAAGCGGTGAGAGCTGCACAGACTAATGAAACATGAAAAATGTATCAGCTACGTCAACGTGTGTATGACCATTAGGGAAAAGGCAATAGAGATTATGCGTTTAGATAGACACGTCATCACTTTTATATCACAAAAATAGATTTTTGCTGTTAAACTGTACCATCCAGTCATTTTGTTTCAAAGTATATTAAAGTATAATAATAAGATGCAATATTGTTTTTGCCTCAATTAAAAGAAAAAGTTTTAATAGAGGCGTTATAAGTTTGAGGCAACCGTAACTAAACGGTATTCTAATGTCATAAATTCAAAAAAGTGATATAAATCAAGGTTTAGAACAAAAACTGATGCAATCGAATGAACATCAAAATGAGGGAGATATGTTATGTTGACAGGCCAAGCGTCTCCGTCTATGCATGCAATATCTACATTCGAATCAACCCAGACATTACATTGAAATGTTTACAGCAATAACATATAAATTGTAATCAAATGTCTAAGGATTAAATTTCAAAGCAAAAGCAATGTCCTGACACAAAACAGTGACACTTGTAGTTGATGTATCTATTTAAAAGAAAGCGGTGAGAGCTGCACAGACTAATGAAACATAAAAAATGTATCTGCTACGTCACCGAATGTATGACCATTAAGGAAAAAGTAAAAGATCTTATGCGTTTAAATAGTCGCGTCATCACTTTTATATCAGACAAATAGATTTTTGATGGTAAACTGTACCATTCAGCCATTTCATTTCAGTTATATTAAAGATTAGTAATTTATTAAAAAAAACAACATTTTACCGATTTTTTTTCAATTAAATATTTAAATTTAGTTTTTAACGAGGGAAAATAAGTTAGAGGCAACAGTAAATAACCGATATTCAAATCTCATCAATTCATAAAAAAGAAAAAAAATCAAGGTTTAAAAGTTAAAAAGGGATGGAATCGAATCAATATCGAATCAACACAAACATTAAAATTGAAATATTTAAAGCAATAACATAATTTGTAATCAATTTTCGTGAAAGCGTAATTTAAAACTCGTTGCTTTTCACGTACATTTTGTACATTCATAAACTATTTTACATCTGTTTAATTAAAAGTACCACAGATAGTCTAAATGCTATATAAATTTAAAAAAAAGTGAATTAAGATGCAGGTCACAAGTTCTTAATGCCTAACAAATTTTCAAAATCTTGATTTCCCGTTATTATCTTGTTTAGCTATGGTAAATTTTTTGTATTCTTGACTTTCGTTATTTCTAATGTAATTTTTCTATTATATGCCTTCATGTTTGTCTTTAGTGACATATGTTTGCTTGTTTTTGTAGTTACTAAGATTATAACCGATGTTGACTGCTGTACCCCTATTTTTGATATGTTTACCTTTCATGTCTGTGTGTTTTGTTCACACGTCGATGTCAATATAATGGAAATTTATGCGGCTGTTATACAAGTGAGGTTTAGCTAGCTGTAAAACCAGGTTTAATATATCATTTTATACATTCGAAAATGCCTGTACCAAGTCATTTGTAATCCTTTGTGTTTGATGTTTTTGAGCTTTAGAGTTTGCCATTTGATTAGGGACCATCTGTTTTGAATTTTCGTCGGATGTATATGTAAAATGTAAAATGTATATTGAAACTTAACAAACACACAAGTAAAGAATTTTTTGAAACTTAGTTTTCAAAATTAATTCAAACACTAGTTTTATTCCTGTACTTGGTTTTTTCGAATTATTTTTTGTAGGCATTGAGAACCTTTTCGATACCCCGCAGTTGTACATTTTAATATAAATACGACGTGATAAGTGGGCGTTACAGACAAATGTTTACCTAATATGACCTAGTCAATTAATGACCTGAGTGCGCCAAGAAATTGTCTCCGTACTGTTATGAATTCAATAACAAATTGGCTTGTTTCCATTCTTATATCGCTATTTCTTACTTTTGAAACAGTGAACATTTTTGTATTCTACATGTGTGTTTCAAGATGATTGATGCACTATACCTTATTAGTATCTTATTTATATTCCAAGTATATTATTATTCTGTAATGATGAATGATCATGCAGTTGTCTGACTATTGGCATCGATCTTTTCTTTGAAGATTTTCAAATACATGTCTCCTTGTTTAAGAATCTTTTTTAGATGTTGATAAACACTCAGATGAAATAATGCTGATTATATTTTGCTGGTTTCCATTTTTATATCAATCTTTTCAAGTGTTACTTTTAACACAACGAAAGGATAATTGCAAAATTTCAATTTCTACATCAGTCTAATGATGTATGTATAATAAATAAATTTAAAGTTGTTTTATTTATAGTGAAATCGAAGATTGCAGAGCTGAAATGTTGATAAATATTTGTGAAGACAATCTTTGTAGTATATATTATTATATAATGAAGGATTACCAGGCATTTGTCTGGTTATTTGTTATGCTCTATCCTTTGGGAATTTTCAATTACATTCGTTGAAAGTCAATCGATAAAACACATTCTAGTTTTAATAAAACTTGATCTAATTGAAAACGCTCTAATGTGGATAAATTGTGAAATAAATGCATGTTATTGTTAAATTATTTGTGATATGGTTATTACAATTTGTTGAGGTATGACAATTATCAAATGTTCATCGGTTTATCGCACCTAGGGATCGCTAAACAGAAAATAAAACAAAGAGGAAGATATAATATACGTCTGTATTTCTCAGAATTTTGGAGAAAAGAGGACTTTTAAATTCTCTAGTGATGTCTTAAAATCAATAAATATTTAAATTGTATTCTAATATAATTTTCTCACTCCTAAACCAACTTTAATTTTAGCAGTTTGTACATTTGATGGAACTTACAATTGATTTTCAAAGATCTTCTGACCCTTGAAAAAAATAAATAAAAGAAAACGGTTATTATCCTTTGATAGGTCATTTGGTGTTATTTCCCGATGAATTTCGAATGTAAACATTGACGATTTACCCCAAACACGAACATCATGTATTATATTCAAAATCGATTTTTGACCTTAATATTAAGAAAAAATTACTTCTTGCTGCCGTACATGCCAATTGCATACCGGGCAGTAAGTAAGCATATAAGTATTAAGACAAAATATTTTTATTGTTTGTTTAATGTATAATAGAAAATTCGCTCAAGAAAAATAATATAAAATCAGATCATAAATGATTGCCAATGAAACAAATGACCTAGAAGTTAGATCTGCGAACAGCCTTCAGCATTGATCAATACTTATTCGGAATAGCGACAAAAAGCTATAAAAAGCCCCAACATAACAAATGTAAAACAATTGAAACTAAAAATGACATTTATAAAACAATTTAGACTAGAAAACTAATGGTCTGATTTTTTGGCAAAATTAAAACGATAAACTCATATGAGTAACAGTAACAAACGACAACCACGGAATCACATACACATTACCTAGGGTCGCCACATACATAATTTGGCAGATTCAACAGGTTAGTGGGCACCCAATCCTCCCTAACATGGGACAGTGGTGCAACAGAATGATACAGGTACAAACAGTAAATAACAATAAACGAAAAAACAAATATTATCAAAAGCAACAAACAACAATCACTCAATTAAAGGCTCTTGATTTGTGACAGACACATACAAATGTTGCAATGTTTCATATGTTTTGCCGATGTAGAACCCTCTCATTGACTTTGGATTGTTCTGCAACACAAATAAACAAAAACATAAAAATAAATTTTTAGAATCTACTTTATTTGATCAGTGGTAGAGAGTTTCTCGTTTCAAATTATACCATATCTACTTATTTCTATATTTACTCATCAGAACAACATATATTACAAATTTAACACAAAGTATTATTATATATCTAATCTGGAGTAATTCTTTGTGATCTGGGTTTAGCCTGTTATATAGGGGACACGCAATAGAATGTCATATAAAGTTCACACGTATATGTTACAATATGATGTGATTAACAAAATTGAAATGAAATGTGGATACTTTTCACATTAAAAGTATTAACAACTTGCTGGAAGATGGCTTAATACAATGACACAAGTACTACACATGGTACCTCCATGGTACAACAAAGAGAAAAGAAAAAAAAATCATCTCGTACTGTCATGACCTTGATCTTAAATATATCTTTAGATGATAATACATAGGTACACTTATTAATTCATTCGTCCATCGTTTGACTAATATTATAGAAAGAATTAACACATAATACTAATGAGCAATCAACAAATACTTTGATTTGGTTTTCTATGTTCACACTTTGATAGACAATGTTCTCGGAACTACTTGCGTAATGTATGCAAACGTGTGTCTATTTCACTGATATACTCAAGTGCGGTACATATGAATGGACATTTAAGGTTCCAGGACAATTGAAATTAAAACAGAAAAAAACCCCAAATGTGTTAGTTAGGAAAAGAATTAAACAGATTAAAAACGTGTTATTCTTAATGTAATTTATGTTGAAATTAGGTCCGGGTCCCCTCTTGGCCAATCTTTACACTGACTCACAAACTTTACATAAAATCCTTCGGATTCATATTCAGTAAGTGAGTTTTCCATGTCAATAACATTTACAAAAAATGTATGTATTCCTATACATCAAGTACAAGGAGCACATCTTAATTATCCTTACATCTGGTATACTGTTTACATAATTGTGTATACATTATATTAATCATGTTAAATGAAATAAAAAATATCATAAAATTTAAATATAAGTAAAATAGTGAAGAAACTATCACTGAAAATCCGACATTTGTACCATGCTGTGGTTATTCATAATCAAATCAATTTCAGTAAAAATGCTTTTGTTGCATATTATTGAATACCAAACTGGCAAATCAATGTGGAAGCTATATTAATATCGTAAAAATTGGTTAAAATGGTATTGGAAAGCTTTCATGATCTCATGGGACTATCAAGATACTACAACGTAATTTTATTGCATTCTGATATTATGTACAAATAGTTATCAAAGGTACCAAAATCATAACTTAATACCCCAGACGCGCGTTTCGTCTACACAAGACTAATCAGTTACACTCAGATCAAAATTGTTATAAAGCCAAACAAGTACAAAGTTGAAGATCATTGAGGACCGAAAATTCCAAAAAGTTGTTGTGCCAAATACGGCTAAGTTCATCTATGCCTGTATAAAGAAAATCCTTAGTTTTTCGAAAAAAAAACCCCAAAGTTTTGTAAACATGAAATGCATAGAAATAACCATACAATTGATATTCATGTCAACACAGAATTCGAAGTGCTGACTGTTGGGCTTGTAATATTGCTAGTTAGGCAATAAGTATACGTTACTGAAGATGAAATTTTCTACTTTATCGACAAGTTTCGTAAAGACATCAATTTCTGTTAATATAATGAAGAGAAATACACACTTTGTTTCCGTAGTCTCGCGTAACAAGGTCGAGTACAGCTAAGGAGATCATTCAGATAGGCGATGAGAAATTTTATAAGTGAAAAGATCTTAACAAATTATATATTTCTCCAGTAGTCTATCATTTTTACAATTCACTAACATTTTTTAAGAAAGTAAAGAAACACCAGCGTGTGTATATTAAACAATCAAGATTCTAAAGAAATAGTCGCAATTCTATGTATTAGTTAGAACAGAAGAAAAAAATAATAACGGTAAATAAATAAAAGTAGAAAACAATAATACATGAAGTGTGAAGGTGTGGTTCGAAGAAAAAGTTTTTTTTTTAGTTTCAGACTAAACATAATGCATTGGTATCTTGAATGATGAAACCGATGAGACAATGTAATATTTTGTCTATGACAGAAAAGGAATAACATTTGGTTATAGTATATTAATTACAACGTAATGTCCAATAACATTTTAGTACATATTTAAGATTAATCAGTCGTACACAAGTTCATAGACGTAGTTATGTGTAAGTACTTATTTGATATTGGACACTTGATGAAATTAAACAGAGGTTAGAAAGTTGTACGATTGTTAAAGCATTGACCTTGTTAATGACGAAAAACTCAGATCATATGAGAACATTGTCACACGTTTAATAAGAATATGATTTAAAAATTAACGTCCCGTGTGTAATACCCAGCCTCATCAGCAAAATACTTAGTAAAGCCCCAACAGTGAAATAAGTTGGCATGCATATTCGATTTGTGAGTTTGACTGTCCCTCTGGTAAATTTCGTCCCTCTTTCATTAACAGACCACTATCGAAATACACAGTTGACATGAGGGTTACATCCACCTCAAATGACACTGACAAAATCTTGCTGCAATATTCATTAAACATATATAAATCCAGAGAAACGGGAAGCGCCACAAACATAATCTCTTAATGAAAATTACAACCCCTCCAAAAAGGAACAAGAACGACAATGTTTGTTACATATATCAAACCATACAATGGAACAAGAGAAAAGCAAAGTAGTACTATTTATTTGCAAAATCATTGGCAATACTAGAAACATAAGTTAATGGGCATAAATACACGTGAAGGATTAAGAAACGCCCTTCAACAGTTGGGCTATTCTCTTTCCAGTTTGGCAAAAACTGCTAACGGTTTTTTCACTGTATACCTGTACAAATATATTGGTATGTTAAGAGAGTGAACAGATTATACAATATCTCTAATAAGATAAAGGGTAGGCAAGAAGTGTGACCAATTTCTGTGTATTTGTTTTCCCTTAAAGTTCAAATCGGAACGCGTTATTAATATTTACTGACGTTTGAATGTTTATTAGTATATATACAAGAATTTCATTGATAAATTTATTCAAAACTTGAAATCTATGGTAAACACAGTCTTTTTAATACAATATAGGAAATTCTGTATGTATTTGTAAAATAATGTATTCAAAAATACAATAGTTATTAACATAAAACCTGTCTCTGAAATACAATATGCAATAGTTCTTTTGTTTTATACCTCCAAAAAAAAAACCAACACTTTATAAGACAATAACAATCAAAACCAAGGAGTTAACATAAATTTCGTGCATCCGGAACGCTGAAAGCTGAATATTAGAAAGCCGGATGTAAATGATCCGAACAATATAAACGGACTTTAAAATTATAACAAAATCTATCTGAGATCAACTTTGCCAGAAGAAGTCGAAAACTTAGTTTCTTTATAATTTGTAATTCTATAAACGGACGCTTGTAATACATCATGTTAGAACCGAAGTGCTGACTACCGACCTGATGATAGGCTGATAGTCCACCAGCAGCGACATCGACTCAGTGGTGTAAAATGAAAACAACAGTTTATAAATTTCATGAGTTGGAAGCGCTTGAATTTTCTACATTAGGAACGCTTAATGAGTTTGGCTGTCCCTCTGATATCTTTTGTTCCTCTTTTAATGCCGAATATTTGAAACCCAATGATTTATAAGAACCGTACTAAGAAGCATTCAGATACATGCAGTTTCTCATATTACAATACATTTATAATTGCATGGCATGAAAACTATATCTTTCATTGATACTACTTAGTAATTCAGTAGATCATACGGCTAAAACAGCTTAAATATGATACTAACAATAATTTCTCTGTGCAAAAAGCTTATAAGATAAACATTAATTATAGGCGAGCGCCGATTTGAGAAAAAGCCTCTCGTTAAGGTTTTTAATGCACCTATCTAACACATAGCTAATTTTGGTATCAATTGAAAGAAAAACTTCTAGACCATACGAATTGGGTGGTCGTCAAAGTTCCCTATGGTCACGTTTCTTTCAAATCTCACGAGAACACAGACATGTCGAAATACTATAGATTATACGGTGACATTAAACATTGAATATATCGGCATTGTTGTAAATATATTATTCATTTTTATCTAAGATAGCTTTTACTACATTCTAAAAAGACATCGAATCCAAAAAAAAAGAAGATTTTATGAAAAATTAGTTAATTCAGAGGCATCTGTCAGATCAACCCTAAAATGTTAAATAAATATCATATTTTCTAGGATTGTCAGTGTCAATGACTTATTAAAACTCTCAGATGTTTTGTTTTTATAAATTTCATATACCTTGAAAAGATTGCGACACATTTTGAAGCTCAATGATGGATAATAAATGTTTGACGACTTCTCTAAAATCATGGATGAGTGTCCTAGTCTTGTGAAAAGTGCGCCACCTCCAACGAAGCGAGGTCGCATGTCCATAAATTGGTAACGCTGAATAATATGTCAAAATATTACATAAGAGACTCTCAGTAAGCCAACTGATAGAGGTTTTACAACCTTAATGAATGCTGTACGGCAAAGACAAGATGATGTGTTTAGGTTGTTTGTGAGTGAGGTTGATACATAAGAGGCATTGTTGGTTTAACAAAAAAGAAGGCTTTGTTGATAACATGAATCTTACAAGGCATGTGTTTAGTCAGATAACATCGGCAATGATAGCAAGTGCGTGTCTTGTCCAGGTTGATGACCAATGTCACGATGAAGCAAAACCAGCTGCAATGAAAAAGGGATGGAAAACATGTACAAGATCTAATTGTTTATATAACAGACAATATGACAAATCCATTTGACGTTGATAATCACCCCCGTCAGCTTATTAACATTTCAACTGGTCTCCATGCAAGTCACGACATTGAAGAGTCACTGTTAAAATCAGTTGAAACTGGAAGAACTAGAATGAAGATATTTTTTGAGTCATCTCTATCAACAGACAAGGCAGGTAGCTTTAACCATCCCATCCAAAGATCAGGACTGAAGACCTTTGAATATATGAACCTCAAAGTACAACTTAAATGCAAATCTGGGCAAGTTGTAAAAGGTCATTTGAATCCCGAGCTTGTGTTTAGACGTGCACTATCCTAACTAAATGTAGAGATGACGTATCTGTGAAAACTGTTTTGTCCTATCCAATTTGTCCCATTCCCACTGCAATATTTCATGACAATGGAACTATGGGGAAGACGAATAAGTCTGATCTTGCCCATGAATTGGAAAATTTAGTAGGATCAGTCCCTTAAATTCCTCCATTCGACCACAGTGCTACCGTACTAATAAGAGATGGAATGAGCTTAGTTCAGTCATTTGATGTTAAAAGGATGTCTACATTTGGAGACTTAGCCAAATATTACATTATGCAGGTATAATCATGCTTCTAAATTCATACACAAGGTTGTTGATGTCTTCGATCGCTATGACACTGAACATTCCATAAAATCTAGAGCGACATAGACGATCGGCAACAACTACTACGCAAAAAGTTTATCATTATCGCTGAAGGCCGAACTGTTCCAGACTGGAATATTTTTTTCTACCAAACAGCAAAAACAAGCAAGCTCTGATTACTTTCCTTGGTAATTATCTGAGCAGCAATTTGTCTGATATGTTCCAGGAGGAAAATAAATGTTTAGTTCTTGCCGGTGCATTTTCCAATTCAGAAATATAGTGCGACAACTCTCTAATGCGCATGTAATCGATCTCCCAGACCTTTTCTGTTAGCACGAAGAAGCAGACACAAGAATCTCTCAGCTGTTAAATATAAGGGGACGAATCATAGTCAAGTGTTCCGTTACAAATGTGCTTGTGCTCTGTGTTCATTATTTCAAGGTTCTTAATTGTGTCGACTGAACAAATGTGCTTTTTGACGGGGTCAGCTAATTCTCTTAGGGACTGTAGAAGGTAGATACCAATCCGTGAGTTAAGTAAATCTCTTTCACCTTTACTAGCTAACATTCTCCCTGCAGTTTATGCTTTAACTGGTTGTGATACCACTTCCGCTATATTTGGGTTTGGCAAAAAGACTGTATTCAAGTTGATGAGAAAATCTCCGAGTAAGTTTACAAATCTCCAAAACTTTGACAAGATTGATTTTTCCACATCGTTGTCAGCAGCCAGAGAGCTTATTTCAAGCTTTTATGACCCAAAAGACATGAAAGACAAATTCGCTTCATCACATGTTGACTTTAACAAGTTACGTGTGAAACTTGCAACATGCAAAGACACAAGTTTGTTGCAATTGAAACCAAACAAACCTGCACTCAAAGAACATGTTTTGCGGTCATGTCTTTAAACGAATATTTGGATGTCCTCACATCTCGATCACCCAAATCCTTTGTTTCCTTATGAAAACGGATGGAAAAAGAGTTCACATGGCCCGGATCCAGTCTACTTTTAGGCATGCTGACGTCCGATTTCCTGCAAGATTTAAGTTCTTGCAATGGGAAATATATATGTAGCAGATGTCTTGCACTGAGCTTTGTCCATGTCAGGGTAGTGATACCTGCCAACTTATATATTCTAAAGAGGACATTGACCTTGAATATCAAATGAATGACGATGATGAAGATTAAAACGATACCATTGACTAATAGCGAAAGAGCATTTGAGCAAAGGGGCAACATAGAGTTTAATTTGTCTCACTGTTATCCAATGTTAATATGTATATTATTATTAATTTTGTGTTTTTGTTATAACTATACCAGCTGAAATAAATGGTTGTGTACTTAAGTTCTGTATGCGATGATAGTGGTAGTTAAAAAAAATAAAAAAAAAAATAAAAAAAATAAAAAAAAACCTTGCTGGTGATCTTCGACCTAGACGTGGTTGGCAAGCTTAAGACAATTAAACCATAATGTATTTATAACTGTCGAGCTAACAAGAGACCAAAATAACATATATTTTTAACTGTGCTGTAAACATGGTAAATATGCGTTTTTAAGCAGTTTTACGATATGTTTTGATATAGTTTGATCAATATTTTGTCGGTATAAAAAGCATGCTAGGGGAGACATTAGAACTTAAAAAACTATCTATATATGTTATTAATATAAAACCAATAAAACTTGTGTGTTTTCGATGCAAAATTAAATATTACCGAGCGTTTTGCGTCAATACCCGTAAAGATTATGATTTTCGCAAAAATACGAGATTTTTTCATTTTAAACACTTTTTTTTAAAATTTTATTTCAGAAACAAAAAATTAGATAGACTTAAGTTTATCAAATGATATATTTCATATTATATTGCAGATGAATTTGTTTTTAAACTTCATTTTTCGAACAATATCGTCAAATTGTTACATATATTTTTCCCCCTTTTTTGCCGTTTTTAGAAAAATGTGACCATTTCCCAATTTGACGACCAGGCAATTCTGAATGTACAATAAAATACCTTTCAAATGATATATCATGTAGCCGTGTGTTAGGTAGGTGCATTAAAAACCTCCGAATACTTGTTTTGGCGCTCGCCTATTATGCTGTACGAGCACGATGTTTTTGGGAAAACTGTTTTGTCCAATACATTGTGTGATAATCATTTACTTATCAATGGTTATATACGATTAAGATAGATACCCCTTGTTCTTATGATTTGCCTTAATTTAGTGAACCCGTTATTACATTTCGTAAATTAGACAGAGTAAGATGAGGATAATTTGAGATCGATTCATTGGTAATCAACTGGTGCGATATTGTATAACGAGTTATAACAGAATGACAGCTTAAGTTAACCGCGCTTAAATCAAATAATACAAGTTTAAGCTGAGTAGATAATTCTAGGAGTCTACAGTAATATATTTACACATTTTAACGACTTCTAAAGTATAGCTAAAACGTTTTTCTTAAAGTACTTAAAGAGTAGGAAAGTAACTGGGATAAAACAAACAGAAAAAAAGTTGTAAATAGGTTAGATTATAAGTCCTTGAAACTAATTAATCTAGTTTACATAAGCATAAAACGCTTAAGTTTACTATTATAAAACACTTAAAAATCACGCCAACTGTTGAAGAGTATCTTATTATTTCAACAACGGATAACTTCATTGAAATCATGGTCTCTCAAAGGATGGCCATCTTTGCACTAGGGTTTGTTGCTCTTTTTGGATATTGTTTTTGTGCTTCGGTGGAAGTCAATCAATGCGTAACACATTTGGATGACGTGGTTGCACAGACAAATTTTGACATTAAACAGGTAATTTATTTAGGTTATTGTTAATAATTCTTAAAGTAACTTCACAATGTTACATTTACTTAGGAACATTTTGTATTCAAAGCTCTGGATGTATGAATGCAGTAAAATATATACTGAATTCATTAAAACCTTTTTTACTTTTGGACTTCTGACGCTCCCCCTTCAAAAGAAAGCCGACCGAGCAAGACTCTTATGTGTTGTCAAGGTAATTAAAAACCCCTAAATTAGTAAGTAAAAATTTAAACGATGCTCACGTAAAGAAAGAAATGCATCAATTTTAAAAACATCAGGCTTCTTTGCATTATTTAAGATAAGAGGACAAGTGTAGGTTTTAAAATCATTATCAATTATGTACGTAAGCAAATAAGTCAGAATTTAATGTGACAAATTTCCATTGTATTATCATATACGATATTTTATGATAGAACAATTTTTTTGCCGTCTACCAATTAAAAAGAAATACATTACCTCATGACAATGGCGTGGGTAAACTAAAGTTCGACAAATCTGAATAATAATAAAGTCAAGTACGTCAAATGCAGAACTTTATTGCAATGAGTGAAATCTAAATCTTAGTTGACACAGGCTAATAGATATAGGATGATGTGGTGTGAGTGCAAATAAGACAACTCTCCATCCAAATAACAATTAAAAAAAAGTAAACCATTATAGGTCAATGTACGGCCTTCAACACGGAGCCTTGGATCACACCGAACAACAAACTATAAAGTGCCCCAAAATTACTAGTGTAAAACCATTCAAACGAGAAAACCAACGGTCTAATCTATATAAGATTAAAAAAAAAAACGAGAAACGAGAAACACGTATAAATTACATAAACATAAGTATATTTGCCAGTTAAACCTTATATCAATCTAATAAAGCTAAACATAAAGATTGCGTACAAATCAACTTGTTTTTTATATCTTTGTGTAACTAAAATACTGCAGTAAAATTTTCCTACACATTTATTTAGATGCCATAAGTAAAGGAAATGCCTTCAATTCTATTTCTCATCATCTATTATTAACATATATCATTGCCTAAGAAATATTCACACTAACGATTAATTTTATTTAAACAAATATACAATTGAAAATAGTTTGCTTTGCTTGTTAATGTTTGGTTGCAATTATGTTAATGAAGCATGTAAGAAGTTAAGAAACTTACTTTAAAAGGATATTGACCTTTGAACTAGTTTTCGGTAACTGCACGTAGTTTCAGCTCAGTACTTTGTGTTTGTAGAATTGATTGATATTTTAACCTATTATGTCTGTTTATTTTGTTCATACATTGTTGACAATATAATGGAATTTAATTCAACTGCCAGACAAGTGAGAGGTTTATCTAGCTATAAAACTAGGTTAAATCCGCCATTTTTAACATAAAAAATCGCTGTATCAGAATATTTCGAAACATGTTACATGCTGTGTTTCTGGTTCTAAACTTAACCGTAAAAACATGAACGGCATTAAATTGTCCACCTTTCAATCGTGTCGAGTTCATGCTGTCAATTTAATATATAATATTTACATGATAGTATTCTCCTTTCAAACACGGACATCAAAGTCTAAATTATTCAATTACCAGGCGTTAATTCCTACACTATCAAACTATCCAAATTTATTTACAATGCGTTTTAAAATACACATTACTTTCACGAGGTTTAATAACGGAACAATTAGTTTAAGGTCACACCAGGTGAAAGGTGATTATGATGTAGGTTATATAGATATGTGTAACAACTATGCATTAACTAAAATAAAGAATATGTATTTTAATTGTGTACCATTTGATGTAACTGTATTAAATACTCTGATTAAATATCTCTGAGTGTTATAAAATTGTAACTGTGTGTAGTGTGTTGAAACTTAAGTATAATCATTGTTTATATATTATTAACTATGACATTTACAAATACAGTTTATCTATGTAGTCTCAACGTAAACGGAATTAATTCAAGAGAAAAAAGAAATAGAGTTATAGAATGGGTTACCGCTCAAAAAAGTGTCATAAGTTTTTTGCAAGAAACACATTTTAATGAAATTATCGAAAGGGATATAAATAGTAAAACAGAATATGATGCGTTTTGTAGTCATGGTACTACGGCTAGTAGGGGTGTAGCTATCTTAATTAAAAAATCATTAAGCTACGAACTAATTAATAAATTTATTGATAGGGACGGAAGATTAGTGCTTATGAATGTGCAGATGAATAATTCAATTTTTACATTTATTAATGTATATGCACCTAACTGTAAAACATCTCGAATTCTTTCTTTAAAAAAGTCAGCTATAATTTAAAGGAACACGGTCTAGGAATAGCAAAACTTGGGGGCGATTTTAACGAGACAATAAAACCAATTGATAGAAAATCTATACGTCCAAGTAAATTTACTCAACCTGTACATGGTTTAAAAAACTTGATTAAATCTAACAAACTAACAGATATATGAAGAAACTTAAATGAAAATAAACAGCAATTCACCTGGAGAAGAAGAGATAAGTCACAAGCTAGTAGGATTGACATGATTTTTATTGGGTCAGATTTTTTACCACTGGTAGAAATTTGTAAAATCAAACCAGCTGTTATTCGGTCTACTGACCACCAAAGCGTATTTCTAAAATTTAAGCCAGGGGTATCAGAAAGGGGCAATGGGTATTGGAAAATTAACAATTCAGTATTGCAAGATAAAGCTTACCAAGAACTGATTTATACTTTGATAGATAAATATAATTTCGAAAAGGAAACATGAGATTGTAGATTATTATGGGATGGGTTTAAAATCGCGGTAAGGGAAGTAACCACAAATTATTGTAAAAATAAAGCAAAGTTAACAAAGGGACGAAGATATACTCTGGAAAAAGAATTAGAAGGAAAAATAAAATTAAGAGACGAGACAAATATAGATGACGATGAAATAGAAAAAGAAATTAATGGTATTGAAGAAGAGCTAAATAAGATATATGATGAAAAAGCGAAGGGAGCTCAAGTGAGATCTAGAGAAAAATGGGTAGAGTTTGGTGAAAAAAATAATTCTTACTTCCTTGGGTTAGAAAAAAAAAGACAAGTTAAAAAATCTATAAGTAAGCTAATGGGAGATAATGGGGAAATAATTTCGGATGAAGAGAAACTTTTAAATAAAATAAAAGATTATTATGAAAACTTGTATAACAAAAAAAGTTTAAATAAAGATTAAACAGAAGAATATATCAGCGATACAAAATTAGAAAATACCGTTGATGAAAATGACAAACTAATATGCGATGGGAAAATTACAGTTGAGGAATGCACATATGGTATCTTTAAAATGAAATTAAATAAATCTCCAGGTCTTGATGGACTTACGGTAGAATTTTATAATTTTTTTTGGAATAAACTTAAATCACTACTAGTAAATGTCTTAAAAACAGGATACGATAGAAACAGTCTTTCATATTCACAACGTACTAGTATATTAACTTTGATATTTAAAAAGGGGGATCCATTACTTTTAGAAAACTATCGTCCAATATCACTTCTTAATATAGATTTTAAAATTTTGTCATATGTTCTTGCGCAACGTTTAAAAAAGGTATTTCCAAAAATTATAAATGAGGATCAAACCGGTTATGTTAGAAATAGATTTATTGGGTTTAATCTGAGACAAATCCAAGATGTAATAGACTACTCAGAAACATACAAAATAGAGGGAGCAATTGTTTTTGTGGATTTCACAAAAGCATTTGATTCTTTAGAATGGAATTTTATGCTTGGAACTTTGAAACATTTTGGGTTTAATGAATCATTCATTAAGTGGGTTAAAACTATGTATACAGATGTTCAAACATGTGTTATGAACAATGGGTGGGTATCAGAAAATTTCAAAAATTCACGGGGAATCCGACAAGGCTGTCCTTTATCAGCATTATTGTTTGTTTTGGCTGTTGAAATTATGGCTCTTAAGTTGAGGAACAGCAACGAAGTAAAAGGAATCACTATTAAGTTAGATGGGAAAAGTCACAGCATTAAAATTTCACAACTAGCAGATGACACAACATTATTTTGTAAAGATAAAAACGATGTAATATCTGCAATGAATATAATCGAAAATTTTGGCTCATTTTCAGGATTTTTGGTAAATAGAAATAAAAAAGAAGGATTACGGATCGGGAAATTAAAATCATGTAAAGATAAAATTGCGGGAATTAATTGGGGAGATAAACCCATTAAAGCATTAGGGGTGTTTTTTGGACATGATAAAGATGAATGCAAAAAATTAAATTGGAATTGTAAAATAGAGAAAATGATGAAATTGTTCAAGACATGGGAAAAAAGGAATCTATCAATTTTAGGGAAAATACTGATTATTAAAGCATTAATTTTGCCGTTATTTACGTTTTTGGGAAGTGTCTGCTTAACTCCTGAAAATTATATTAAAGAAATAGAATCAAGAAGCTTTAAATATATTTGGGATGGGAAACCAGACAAAGTAAAACGAAACCTGATAACACTTCCTTATGAAAAAGGAGGCCTACAAATGGTCGATTTTAAAAGTTATTTTATATCGCTTAAAGCATCATGGGTATATAGACTAGTTAATGGTAAATTTGCCAACTGGAAGCTTATACCTTTTAAATATTTAAAAGTGTCTAATAATATTTTAGTTATATGTAATATGAATTTAAATGATATAAAATATTTAGAATATTTTAAATATGTTCCAGAATTTTATAGAGAAATAATAAAGTCCTGGATTTTGACTGGGGGTTGGCAAACAAAACAAGCAGTGACATATGCTGATATAAGAAAACAAACAATTTGGGAGAATAAATTTATTTCATTTCATAAGAAACCAATTATCTTTGAAAACTGGATTAAAAGTGATATAATATACTTGAATGACATTCTAGATGACACTATGTCACTATCAGAAAATTATATTTTGAACAACTTAAAGTGTAAAGTAAACTGGATTGCTGAATTTCATAAATTGAAACAATCCATTCCACAAAATTGGATTGACATAGTTAAACAAGAAAATTCTGTCCAAAGTAAAGTGAATATCCAGAGAAATAAGATCACATGGAAAGATCGTTATTTTGAGACTACATTTTTTTCAAATAAAATGTTATATGACTCTCTAGTGAATAGTAAAAAGGAAACGTCAGTAGGGATAAACAGGTGGCTCAAAATTTTACCATTGCAAGAAGCTTCAAATATGAATTCATTATATAACTTTATTTTCAAATACTTAACTGAAAATAAATTAAAAATATACAAATGGAAACTACTACAGTTTATTGTACCAACCAAAAAGCATTTATTACAATGGAAAATAACTAATAACAGTTTGTGTAATTTTTGTAACATAGAAGAAGACTATGCTCATTATTTTTTCAATTGCTCTTATTTAACAAGATTTTAGCAACAAATAAACGATCTCTTAAAAAAGAGTAATTTAGATTTTTCAATAAAATTACAACACATGATATTTGGATACAAAATTACAGACAGCAAGTATTACCCAATAAATTTTTTGGTTACAATTATTAGTTTTTCAATATATAAGTCGTACTATGTATCTGAGCAGAAAACAAAAAACATAGACGTATTCAGAATTTTTACTAATGAATACACCAAGAGAGTAGATACCAATGTTAATGGACAAAGGACAATAAGTCCAATGTTACTTTCAATTAAAAGAAACATAATCAATGAATAATTTTTATATTGTTAATATAGAGTTTTGTAAACTAAATGTATTTCAAGTAATTTAATCAGCTGATTATTCCCTGGGTAGTCAGTGGATTGTAACAGGGTACGTCAAGAGAAGCTTGGAATCTTGATGGTTTATGTAACAAGCAATATTTGATGAATAAAATTATTATGTAGTTAAAAAAAAAATCGCTGTACCTAATCAGGAATATGACAGTTGTTTTTCATTTGTTTAATGTGTTTGAGGTTTTGTTTTTGCCATTTGATTTGAAACTTGGAGTTCGGTATTTTTGTTATTTCACTTTGTGTCATTTGTTTTATATTGTGTGCTTTGTACATTGAATTAATCTTTTTTGTTAATTTTATTTCATCTGATTTTTATTGTTTATTCTTATATGTTATATGATGTGGCTCCACTGTTCCGTCGCACAAGCTATTTATACCAACTATATTGTATAAGTGCATGTTCTTGTAGTAAAATAGTTATTGTTGGTTACTTTATATCTTATTTATTTTTCGTTTATTGTTTTGTTTGATTTGTTATTGTGTTGTGAGGAGAAGGGTCGAACGCTCCTAAAACATGATAAACCCAGCCACATTATTTATGTGCCTATCAATAGCCTTGATCTTGTTATTTGGTGGTTTTGGTGTGTTCTTGTATGTAATATTTGTCTTGGATCGATTGTTTTGTACATAAATCAGACTGTTAGTTTTTTTTCTTTCAATTGTTTAACATTTTTCATGTCATGATTTCTGTAGCGTTCTAGACCACATAGGTTGTCTCATTGGCAATCGTTCACCACCTTCTTATTTTGGTACTGTCAGGTAAAGAATAGTCCATCGTCTATCCAAATTATGTACCAATTTTTAAAGTTTCCTTACACGAAGCAGACGCCACGAATATGAGCTACTGATTTTCTCATTACAGTTCGCTGGAGTATGGTATACCTACTCAGGTACCACGTATGTGTATGGAGATAACACGTGGGATTCCATGATAAATATCATCTATGCCCATGAGGATGGGTCCATCACAAGGGTCATTTCAGGACATTCGTATGTATATATATATTTTTTTTTTATAAAACTAGGATGAAAAGCTCCTCATGAGTTTAGACAGTTTAACACCCTTGGCTTTGTTTTATCATTGTATGGCAATTGAATGTAAGAGAAGAAAAACACTTATACAGTGTAATAATTTAAATTTATCATTTTGTTTAATCTGAAATAACAATACACAATGAACGATGATATATAACATTAAAAGAGGGACGAAAGATACCAAAGGGACAGTCAAACTCATAAATAAAAAAAATAAACTGACAACGCCATGGCCAAACATGAAAAAAACAGACAACAATAGCACACACAACATAGAAAACCAAAGAATAAGCAACACGAACCCCACAAAAAAAACTAGTTGTGATCTCAGGTGCTCCGGAAGGGTAAGCAGATCTTACTCCACATGTGGCACCCTTCGTTTACTTACTTATAACGACTCAATCGATCTTGTTCATTTTTCAGTTCATATAATTCCCTCAAATTATGTTAATAGCTTGATTTGTATCTTCTTTAAAAAATTGCTTTTTTAAGCAACCTCATATATGACACTGAATAAACTCAATTGACAAATTAAAATTATAAAATCCCTTTTGGTGAATAATGTTAAAAAGTTATATAAAGTTATAATAGATTATTCTTTTTCGTAACAAGTCTTGCAAAAATTACTTATCAGCGAAAGGGAAGTTGTCATGAGCAATCTGATAGAGTGTCAAACGTGAAATAGAATCTGCTAGTTCTTCTGGAGCACCTGATATAGCTCACAGCATCTAGTGGAGTTTGTGTTCCTCAGTCGCTAGATTTTTTTTAGGGTTTTGTTGATTGTTGGTATTTTCTTTTCTTTTTTCCTGATTTTGACAATTTTTCTTCATATTTCGATTTCAATATTATCCCTTAGAAATATTCTGCCTTTTTTTAAAACTGTACAATTGTGTTCTTTGTAATACATAATGTATTCGAGAAATCGTATTATCTTTTTTCATCATACTATCAAATCCGTGTTTCTAACGTAAGATAGTTCAAAGCATGATGCTTCTTCTTGATATTTCATATTTCAACACATGAGCTTTTTTACACATTGTTGTACTCGATGTCATATTAATTTACTATATAGATGTTTCAAAAGTGTGTACATTATCTATCGTGCTTATTCATATATAAAGAAAACCCTGTCTGTCGTTTAACAAGAATACTCTAGAATTCCAATGCAATACATATCTTCGATATTGATAAAAGATTTAATTCGAAAAATTTGTATTGATATGTTCAACAAACTAATTTGCAAGTTTCTTACAGAAAAAATTATGACAAATGTGTCGTACATCCTGGCGTTATGACAAAAGATGACACAGCAGAATATTCCGGAGTTTTGATGCAGGGGACAAGTAAGTTAATTTATATTCTGTGTATTTTCCTGGATACTCATAAAGTATTTCACAGGGATACTTTATTGAAGCTTGGAAAATGAAGTAAAGTTGTAACAAGCAATTTGAAGAATAAAGAATATTTATTTTTGTTTTAAAAAAAAAGAAAAGTTAATTTTCAACCAATATTAATGATTTATTTATTTCGGCTGATTAATATTTGCCTTCTGTATTAAGGACTATAAAAAAGATAGTTGTACTTTTCATCACTTAATTTAACAATTGAGTGCTTCTTTTTGTAATTATTTGAACGCTTTTACAACCCTATAAAATTACTGAAAGAAGCATTTAATACTTCTAATTACAATTTTTTTGGTAGGATCATAGAAACACGATTTCTATCCAGTTTTTCTTGTATTTACCTGTGCACTTCATGCTACAATTCATTTTGAAATGAATGTTGATTGCAGAATGACGCGAGAGTCCTGTTAGCCTACCAAAATAACGTATTAGAATGAAATATACATGTAATGTAATAAGCCGTTGTAATAGAACACCGGTTTTTTTAAGAATCAGATGTTTTTGTTAGTTGTTTTTGTTGTCCTTTTTAAATTAATTCAAACGTTCACCTGACTTATATCGATTAAGAGTCTAAAACAACGCATACAAATCTACTTAATTTGGAAGATGATGACCTATGCTGGCAAAGAGATTCTATAAAAACAATCATTTGCTATTTAGTGATATGTAAACGTCAAATTTACACTGGGAAATAAATTATATAGGATGAATCTACACGTAGATGTTTGTTTTAAAAAAAATCTAATGATATCAAAATTATTATTTGGTAAGGAATTCGTTATGGTTAGTGCTATTTATAATATGCCAAATTGATAATTCTTCATTTAATTTCAGACTTATGATAGCATTTGTTAATTTAGAAATACGTTTGCATGTTAGTAAACCGGCTTTTTATTAATATGGTGCATCCAAAGCAATATTGTTGAAGTTTTATGAATGTTTCAGCACTGGCAATACGACAGGCACATACTTTCATTCCAATCGAAACTTAGATACCTCAGTCTCTAAATATTATATATCAAATTATTATAATTCAGTAATATAAACCTTTACATATTTTTATCTCATTACAGTCAAATATAAAATTATGTTTACTGACTACAGTTCTGCAGCCATGTTTTTCTGTTTTGATGTCCAAGCTGATGGCACATGTGCACATGAAAAGGAACAAATTGAAATTTGGTCACGCTCAACAGATGAGATGACAACAGATATTATGAACAATTTGTTTTCATATTTTGGAGGAATTAAATGTACTGACGTGAAAGACATCAAAGTTACGGTAAAAGGTAGGTAACTCTAGATGTCGAAGAAATTTCTTTTTAAGAGCTCAGAAACAGAACAATTTACCAAAATTTTAGATTCTAGAAGTAGACTATTGTGTGAACAAATGTGTAGTCAATTGTATTCAGTATACCTGAATAAATTTAAATGTTCTCGTTGAATGTTATCTGACTTGTTTTAACTGTGGACAGTGGAATACTCTATTGCCTTTATTGGATCGTTGTCGAAATATTGCAGAAGAATCTACAGCAACGTCTAAAATGTTTTACCTCTTAGTTTGTTGATTGTGTATTCGATTTAGTGAATAGTTTACCGATGAATAATTTCCATTATACTCACTCATAATTGTATATCCAAAAGCCGATGACAGTGTCGAAAAATAAAATAAAATTATAATATTTAGTTGATTTTAACACGTTTGAAATTAAAGAATTTCCACGAATCCCTGTCGACTAAGCTTATTAGTGGGTTCATGGTCTCGTGAATGAAATTTTATTTCACGAATTTTTATTTCATGGATCTCAATTTCCCGTTACCTTTCGTAGAGGCAGTCGTAAATGGTAAAGCTAAGTTACCGGCCGTTCCCAAATGGTTTTGACATATAATGACTTTATAAGGCCGGCGGGGGATTCGTTTTTTGAGTTTTTCTCTCGAGAAAAATGGTATACTAAGATTCCTCGAGTGACGTATTTAGGAAATATTAGAACTTTGTTTTATTCTAAAAAAACAAAAAAACAGCACATAGATAGAACTAACGGTATCACCGTCAACACAAAAACAACAAACGAAAAGGTATACGAAAATGTTGTGTTCGTATCAATTTCACACATTATTTAAATAACACATATCTTAGAGGTTGTGTTATTTAATTTTTTCTCATTACTGTAGATTAAATTTCAAGTTCAAAGTCAAACACTATGACATCTTCTTCATAACATTCATCCGTATGTATTGAAACACACACTAGAGCAAACGTCTCTCTAAAGGTTAAGAGAGTATTTGCATGGGATATAAGAAATTGTTTTCCTCGTATTTACCAATCAAAATATGTCATTTTTAATTAAGTCTTTCCACTTTTCTGTGGAAAGACTTATTGTTTTTCTTCTGATTATTATTATTTTTTTTTTCCGCCAAATTTTGTTCTTGCGATAAATGTTTGTTTCGCATTATGTCGCTTAGATATTTCTCATATTGTATCGTATAGTTTAAGCGCTTTTAAATTTCACCCTGCTAAGACGAACCATTTTCTTTGTAAGAGTTATCTCCCTATTCACTGTTAATCATCTGTGTGCATCTCTTTCGTAACAAAAAAAGATATCGACAAAATTCTTTTTACAAATTGTTCGTTACATCCTCAGTAATTTTTGGCTAATTTGGATCGAAGCGATTCGATGAAATTTTATAGGAGTTATCTACCTTTACAAAATAAATTTGTCGGTATGTTTTTTTAACTCATAAACAGTTAAGCGTATTACCCCGGAATGTTTTTATTTGAGTTCCCTAGGTCCTAACTTAGAAAATGAGGTCAAGGTCAAAGGTCAAGGTCAAGTTCTCAATTGTGACTTTTGCTTGTTTTTGCATTTTCTCTGACACTTTGAGAGATACATATAAAAGAACAAGTGCAAAATGTCAGCTTTATTATAATGAAGATATGCTACATGTAGTCTTATACAATGAAATGGCATCTTATAGGAGTTGATGCCCCTGTAATGCCTTGATATGAGGTTATTTGATTATAACTTCAATTAAGTTCATTATAAAGACATTTGACCTTATACAAAAGGTTAAGTGACAAATGACCTTGAAAAATGGCTACCGGAAGTGATCTTGAGAAAACCGGAAGTAGCTTTTTTTGCAATTTTTTCACATAAAAGTACTCAGAAACCATATATTTTCTCATATAGATACATGAACAAATTACTGAAGACTAAAAATGACTTCCAACAAACCGGAAGTGGCCAAGTATCTCCCATTCTACATACAAAAGTATATAGAAACTATATATTTTTGGAATCAGTGTGAAAGAAGCTATCATATGAGACCGGATGTGACATTCATTTCACCGGAAGTAGCATATTATCTCCCTTATATCACTCAAAAAGATAATTAAACCATTATTTATCGCATCAGTATGAAGAAACCACCTTATTATCCAAATTTCTTTGGTGTGGAAAGACTTTCAATTGTTCTCTGAACAATTGGTTTTTAATTATTATTAAAGTCTAAAGTGTAAAACAGATTAAAGGTACAAGCAACTTCTAACATCCAAATTGTAACAAAATATTAAAAAACTAATATTGAGGATGTGGTTATCTGCCCTTGATGTGACATGTCGTGTTTTTACAAGGCTCCGGTAGAAAAAACCTCAACTGATATTGATAAATGAATTCATCAGTGTCAATTATATACGTTTCAGGTCACTGTGAAACTCCTTCATCGTCGGAACCAGTTAAACCAGGAGGTATATTTATAACAATAAACTATATATGCATTGAACAAAAAAAGATTTCTTTAATCACAAATGAAAAAAGAGTGTTTTGTTTAACTAGGAGACATAGAACATAGTATAAGGGGTCTGCTGCATCAAAATTGGTGATGTTATTGTTATAATTTCCTTTCCATATATCGTTTCACAAGTTCTATCGAGTTAACCTTTTGTAATTACAATAACATATGGAAGAGAATCGTTTAAAAATTTTAAAGAGCTAAATTGTTCAAAAATCAGCTTGATAAATAAAAATACCATTATTTGTGTTGTATTATTTATGTTTCTTTTTTTACACATTGTAGGTGGTTGTTATTTCGCTCCTAATGAACAACACGTTGCTCTGGCTAAGAAACGGGTAAAAAAATCAAATACTTTAGAGCTAGTACAACAAGTTGTTTAACTGTTTATAAATTTGTTTTATAAGTTATAAAATGCATTTTAAAACAATATACGCATAAATGTTCTGAAATCTTTTGACAGTTGCTACTGTCCTGTATAATAATGCAAAAGTAACAAAATGCATGCATGACACTGCATTTGATTTTTACCTTTTATGATTCGAAAGAATTGATTACTTTATGGAGTTTTAGTGATCATTTGTTCCATCAAACTGCACAACCGATGAACAATTTAAGCTCATTTCAAAGTAGAGGTCGAAAGTACTCTGTTTAATATTCATGTAAACTCTTGGCTAAAGACCTACAAACCAAAAAGTAAGGCGTCAAATTGTTTTGTGTAAAATAAAGAAGTCAACCATTTCATTTAAAGAATCTTTGATAAGATATATACTTAGCAACAAAACTGGTGTATCAGGAGTTTGTTCATTCATTAGTTATGTATGTGGTGTCTTTTTTTTTTGTATACGGTTGTTTGTCTTTTAGTCGTTTTTACTTTTTTTTCATTGGCATTTCCGACTTATGAGCCTTATTATGCCCTGGTATTTTTTGTCTCTCCTTTGATTATATATGTAACATAATTTTAAAAGGAATACTAAAAAAATATTAGATCCCAAGGACCAAATAATTACTAAAATCCCTGTTTTAAAAAAATTGTTTTCTATTGGTAGCCAACTGGTGACTTTTACTCTATGTATGTTGCTGCAGCTGAAGGGGAAGATGCTATGATGTCTGCTTATAAATTCACTGAAAGCCAAAACGATAATATCTTGTATGTAACGAGCTCCACTCGAAGGTAAGTGTCTCAATTCATTTAAATATATTGTTCGTTCTCTCTCGTACTCATTAGGGCATACGACAATGTTTTACGGTTTTCGTATCCATAGAATCAGTTACTTGTGATGTGTTTTGCCAAACGTGTAGGATTCTTTTTTTTTCTTACGTATTTGTTTTGTCGTTTTTTTTAAAGTGGTTGGTTTGAGTTTTAATACAAAACACGCGTCTTGCGTATTCAAATCGAATCATGGTATGTACATATATAATAAGTTTTGCTTACCTTTCTTTTATGTGACCGACATGCAGGTAACATTTACAAAAATATTCATCATTTTAATCATCTCTTAAATTTTATCCGCCAGTGCAACCTCCTCGAATTCTAATGCAACAACGTTTGTAACGTTCCTTTTGATTGGATAACGTCACTTATTTACATGGCATCAATTGACAATTGATGCTATGGGACGTTCGCGCAAGCGCAGACGGCATATGACAGATTTTAAATACATGTTTTAACGTTGTTTTCTGTCAGTGTCATTAGAATAGAGAAAACTGTATTGTATTGTAAGCTCCGACGCCATCAATTGGGGATTTGATGGTCACAAATACCCGTTTACTGTCTCCGCTAAAACGTCGCCAGTAAACTTAATTTGCAACCATCAAATCCCCAACTGACGCCGTCGGAGCTTAAAATACAATACAGTTATCTCCTAAATGTTAAACTAGAAAAAATGTTCAGATGTTAATGGCAAATGTTATATACGAACAATGACATAATTCATTTGTAATACAATCAAAACACAGATGGAAATATTATTTTTCAGGGATAATGTTTGCTCAGAAATAGAGTTGGGGAAATATTTTAAAATTTCAGAAGGCCATTATTTGCAGATAGGCAGTTCTATTCCAAGTAAGTTTTCATTCCATATTATCTGCGTATGATATAAATACATTTTCATTTGTTTTGTATAAATTAAAATAAGAAAAAATCCGAATTTGAAGGAAAATGTAAAACTGAGACTCCCTTCACAATACGTAATCAAGAATATTTTTGTTGAAAAATACCAAAAAATCTAAGCCTCCGAGTGCTGGATTTTCCTGCTGTTTTGGAGACCCATTGATGTTTTCGGGATGTTTTTTGCTTTCTGGTCAATTTTCTGATCTTGTGTATTCTCTGGTTAAACTGTGTCTATATGCAAATAAAAATGTGTAGTTGCGGTTAATATGTTTTTAAGATTGATAATAACCAATGTGTCGTTGAAAATGTCACTATTACAAATCAATAAGATAATATTAATAGTAAATTATTTTTAAATGATGGTTATAAGACCAGCCAGAAAGACAAACAAAAACGTGATTCAATTAAAACTCGTCTTTAGGACGAAAATCAGAAATTTAGTAATTTATTGCATTTGGATTTTACTTCAGAAAAAAATACCCTCAATGTCATTACTTAAATCCTGGAATATCCTCGTGTTTCGTTTCCATCAAACTGAAAACAGACACTCATAAAAGTTACCAAGCTTACAATTTAGGATGTAAGAAGCAGGTTTCTTTCTGACAAATAAGGATTTTCTTATCCCAGGAATAGATAACATTAGTCGTATTTGGAACAACTTTTTGGAATTTTGGATCCTCAATGCTCTTCAATTTTGTATTTGTTTGGCTTTATAACTATTTTGATCTGAGCGGCACTCATGAGTCTTATGTAGACGAAACGCGAGTCCGTCGTTCTAAATTATAACCCTGGTACCTTTGATAACTATTTACATACTACTCGTCGACTTGTCAAATAAAAAACGGTGGAAGATTTAATCAAAACAGTTTTGAACCCCTCCGTATTTTTGCGCCTGTCCCAAGTCAGGAGTCTCTGGCCTTTGTTAGTCTTGTATTATCTAAATTTAGTTTCTTGTGTACAATTTGGAAATTAGTATGGCGTTCATTATCACTGAACTAGTAAATATTTGTTTAGGGGCCAGCTGAAGGACGCCTCCGGGTGCGGGAATTTCTCGCTACATTGAAGACCTGTTGGTGACCTTCTGCTGTTGTTTTTCTATAGTCGGGTTGTTGTCTCTTTGACACATTCCCCATTTCCATTCTCAATTTTATTAGATATCTTGTATATGTATTCTATAGATTTTGTTAGTCAACTTTATTTTATAGGGGAAATTTGGATAGCCGAAATCGAAAAAGATGTCATTGGGTTGTTCATATGCTATGAGAGAAAAGGGGGACACTGTACAAAAAGTCGAGTACAACGTCTTGTTCAAGACATCAAACCTTTTACTTTGGATGTTCTAAAGAAATTAGAAGGCAGGCTTGCTGATAACTTTTGCACGAAATATGATATATGCGTTGGTCAAACGGCAGGTATAACATTTTTTAATTAGTTATTCAAAGGGTTTCGATCTAATAATTATAACTGTGAACTGATTTGTTCTAATTGTATAATATATGTCAGTGTGCAACAATTAAAAGTGTTATATAAACTTCGTTCGTTATGGTTAACACCTCATATAAGGAACCGCGATGTATACAGCATTATAGAGAATGAAAACAATGAATTGTTATAGTCTACTTTTCTTAATAGGTATATAAACTATTTTTACTTTGATATTGATACCTTCCAGTTGAAAAATATATATGAATTGATCAATTATAAGGATTACCAACCGACCCACAGTCGATCTTTAAAATCCTGTTCATAATTTACCTGAATTTCAAATTGAAATAGTTTTTCTTTCCATCTTTTTTATTTTATTTTTCTTTATTTTTCTTTTATTTTTCTTCGTTTTCTGTTATTTTTCATTGCTCTTCTTCGTTTTTTTCTAATATAATTAAAAATCTATTAAACAACATATTCGGGGAAACTATGAAAATGTGCGGATGGTCCCAAATATTGTTGAGCCTGTCATACAAGTTATTCAAGTCACGCTACTGTTTAACATAAACTTAACATTATTTTTTTTGACAGGAGGAATCAATATATTGATTCATAAATAAACCTTTTATACCTAAAAAGAAACGTTTTTGTAAGTTTTTGGAATTATTTTTCGACTACCAAATATGACATGATCCCTTTTGTAATGATACTGTATAGAACAAATTGCAATGGTGACGTCCACTATGAACAGACGTCATTTGGTTCTGGTTGATAATTGGCTCTTTGGTAATCGTACCACATCTTCTAAATTGTACATACACATTCTCTTATTCATGTACTCTGTATATCTGTATAATGGACACACGTAAACAGAGAACCCAGGTGGGTTTCTCATACCATTTATTTTAGATCAAATAAGGGTTTTTAGTTCATTTGGATAAAAGAAATCTATTGGACATACCCAGTCATGAAATTTAAGATCCTCTTAATATACAATTTTGTCTAAAACAAAGGTGTAATTTTCATATATGAAAAAAATAAAATATTGAAATGTTTTAGAGCTATGCAGAGTTCCAGATCTTATCAACAGTATCATCTCGTTCAGTGATACCATGCTTTATACCAAAGAATGTGAGTATATTTTTAATCCTAACACTCCTTTCTAAGTCAAAAACAAACTAATCTGCATATAAACGTTGCTCTTGATTGATAACAGATCAAAAAGGAAAAGCTTTTTAAGATAACCAATAGTGATGCCTTAATTATCTGCAAGTATGCACAATTAAACTTTTTTCAATTATATTATAAAATGTAACTGCATCAGGTTATTCGTTTTTTATTTGTTTTTTTGTTAATTTTTCATTAAAACATAGGTATCAGAAAATCATTACTAAAAAAAGACCACACACATAAATAATTGTGATATATAATATGTTTTTCTTTATTTTTATTCATCATGATAACCTTCTTATTTTGTTTCCTTCCAAATTTATACATCCATTTTCTTTTGTATCAACAAAACTTCGGGATATTTTGATTGATTATTGGTTGCTTAACGTGCAATGGCAAATATTTCATGCATATTCAGGACGAGAACAAGTTTACAATAAATACAATAGGTAGGTTGTTATAATAGAGGATGATGGTCGGGAAAATTTGGACTGCCACTTGAAAATGAGGGTATATTGGATAGAGACAGAAATTTTGCCTTGCAACAGGCCACCTACGGACCCCCTTCGGGATATAATTTTTTAAATGTGAAATAGAGGACATAAAAAACAAATTTTTATAGTAATCAAATATGATATAAATTAACAAATAATAAATAGGACCAGAAAGTTGGAATAAAAATGGGAAAAACATTCTACACGTGAATACTGTATCTCAATAAATATTTACACCTCTTCGATGTAACCTTTTCAATTTGTTTAGCTATACCTCACCATATTACATCAAGACTAGCTAGAATGCAAATTGGATCATGTCAACTAAGTAGTATACCGGTTGAGGAGTCTCTACAATTATCACAGGTACTTATATTTACATTTTATGTCATCTATTATTGGGAAAGCGTTCGAAGACAAATAGGGTTCATGAGATACCGTTTATGTAACATGTTATAGAAATACAACATATCAATTTCGTTTTCTCGAGATTTCGAATGCTAGCCCAGACGACCTAAATTTATCAGATACGAGTACAGACATGCACCAAATCAAGGCAATGCTTTCCAAAAATAAAATAAAGTCCATATCCGATTTTAAACACGAAGTAAAAAATAGTTTTAAAAGAGAATAAACGTTTTACTCTACTCATGATTCAAGGTACTGTGGACGTACTTGTTTTCATGCAAATGAACATTTGTAAATTGGGCAATATCGGAGGTCAGTGGTTGATATAATAACTAGTATTAGATTCAAAACTAGAACGTTTGAAAGCGGAAAATATCATAGTCCGAAGTTACATAGAAATGTAAGTAAATAAAGACAACAGTAGTATACCGCAGTTCAGTTTTCTTAATTCAAATAAGCAAACAACAAATCCGGATAACAAAATAAAACCGACGAAAAAATATCAACTCTGAAAGGAAAACAATGGAACAACAGAAACACTGAACAACAACATAAGTAAAGGCCAACATACAAAAATAAAACGAACATGTAAATAAAATCTAACAAAGAATAGTAATAAAACAAGTTTGGTCATTTTTATACACACCACTATGACAATGAACACAAAATAATTATTCAAATTAATTATCGTTTAAATTCATATACGAATTGTAGCTATCGGGACTTTGGTATGAACTAGCGAGACCAATGAATGTTGCAAACCAATTTGAGTCTGCTGTGGTTTATTTCCAATATCAAGATGATGGTACATTACACAGTGCATATTCAGGAGCAATGTAAGTGAAATGTTAAACTAAATACGTTTTTGTTTCTTCGGTATAGTGCAAATAAAACACGAACATATAACTTACGAAAACTAAAAGCTTAGCATCTCATTTCAGTTAGTTCAACATCACTTTTTAATATGTTTTTTTCTTCACAAAACATGGAAGTTACCAAAATAAAATCAATGAAAATATCACTCAAACCCTTTAGCAGAAAACATGAAAAAGTAATCAATTATTGTATCTTATAAGTATTTTGCGTTAAAAAAGACGAACTAAATGTCCTGTTTTCAACAAGAAAGTTTATGGTTATCTGCAATCTATTAATAATGCATACATGTAAAGTTTCTTGCATCAACATTTAAAACAAAAATATTTTAGTAACAACAAATGCAGTCCTGCAATTTCAAGCCATACCAAGCATTTAAAAGGCAGTTCACACGATGCAGAAATGATGGCAAAATTACATGGACCGGACGATGTGTTTATTTGGAGTAAGTAATTATTTAAATCATACGTTATCATAAAATCTATTTTATCCCTAATCAAATGGCAAAATCAAAAGCTCAAACACATCAAACGAATTGATAAAAGACTTAATCGATTTGACAAAAAATATAAAAATATACTAAACAAAAAATGAATGTTGATGCAATTATGTTAACACGAATTAGACGGACAAGTTACACTAGAGACAGTAAAGATAAGCATGTCCTTTAACAAACTTTTTGTTTAAATTCTTTAGTGGATTACAAAATAATATATTATGATGGTACATACTCTGTACACTATGGTTGCTTTGGAGCTGATGAAAATGGTAACTGTAAGCATGCAGAGGCAAGTTTGTATGGTAGAAAGCGTACGATAGATGAAGCAACAAGGGAGAGAATCTTGTCACTATTTCCCTCTTTGTGTTTATCAACTGACTTCCTACAAGACACAGTACACAACGGTAAATGATTATTTTGACTGATAATCGATGACAACCTTTTTTTTTTTTTTTAAACCATTTTAGTTCTTACATTTCTGCAAATACAACACATTCAAGTTTTCTATTGTAAACATAAGAACTTATTTCATTAAGTATTAATTGCTTAAAAGAAGACTACCATTTTATTTGCGATTACATTGCTTAACCTAATTTTAGGGGAAGACAATTTGTACATTTTATGGAAAAGAACATAAGTATCCAATTGGTAAAAATACAGAAATTTCTTATATTGTTTAAACCTTATGTCAGTTTAATACGTCAACGTCACTTGCAACTGTAATTTGTATAAAACGCAATAATAACTTATAATTAAATCTACTTTTTTCAGTTGACTGTAGTGATTGGGTTATACCACAGACAGGTAAATTTGAGTTGTATTAATGTTATAAGATGACAAATGAAGCTTCATGTTAAGACATTTTAACACCGACACAGATACATTCATTGACTACACAAAATAAATGACTAAACTTTGACTTATGATACAAATAGTATAACTCTAAGGAGACGCACAAATACAATAATTACCGTAGTTAAATCCATGTATTACTACGATATAATGGTCATTCATGTATGTGCTGAAGTTCATTTGGCAGAACTATTTGAATTCGACATTTGTACTTTTTTTTAAGGGGTATGTGAATATTACAGACTACTAATGTCAGTGTTACAGCATTATAACGCCAACGAAAAGCAAAGCAAGAAAAAATTATAAAACGAAAGAATGTGCTTATATTATGTTGCAAATATTTGATAGTAGCTTGGATATGTAGTTTCTTATGAACATGATGAACGTCGAACAAGATAGTAAGTTATGAATTCAAAGTAACAAAGAAGTGTGTAATCAAAGTAATTTTGTAAAGTTATATATATATGATTTATATATTAAATGTGATGTTTAGATCATAGAATAAATCCTGGGTACTGCAATGTAAAGGACATTCCTGCACAGAAAGTTGTCAGTTTTAAACAGGTAAGGATTATGTTAACTCTGGTCAAAACTCAGAATTGTGTTTAAACCAGTTATTTGTCAATTGTTTAGTTTCATTTAATGGGTTGACGCCACATATCAATACCTGTAGGTGAGTGGAAAGTGCATCAGTACTTACATGAAAGGAAATATTTTGTTGAGTGTTAAGTGTCTGTTTGTGAGGGTTAAATTATACAGTCAGTAAGATGGTGTTAACCACAAAATCAGGTTCAACCCACCATTTTTTCTTTAGGTGTCCTGTATCTAGTCAGGAATATGACATTTGTTAGCTCGTTTCTATGCATGTTGCATCGTTGTTTGTTTTTTGTTACACTTCTGTGTCCTGTTATTTTCTTGTTATAGTCTTATAGTTGATGTTTTTCCCTCGTTTTTAGTTTGTAACCCGGATTTGTGTTCTTTCAATCGATTTATGACCTTTGAAGAGCGGTATACTACTGTTACTGCATTTACTTGTACATTGGTTTTCTATGAGCTTGTGTTTTTGAGCGTCATTGAGAAAATTGTACAGACAAATCGCACGTCTCGCGTAGAAATTTATAAAACTGGTATCTTGAATAGTTTGTACCTATCATTGACAACAACCTAACATTGTTTAAATGAAGTAGAAAATAAGCTGTAGACAATGAACTGATAACAATGATGTTCCAAAACTTGCGAGAAAAACAATTTCAATCATTCAACACATTCTTTGGTAGACTCTGAAAGTAGCCACGATCAATAAGCGAATTTAGAAATTTGGAAAGAAAAATAAGTAATAAGAAAGAAAAAAAACTTTTTTATATACCTTGAAAACCCATCTTAAGATTCATGTGATGAGTAGCTGCGCTGATTTTAATCTATTTGGTTATAACGTAATGACAGAGTTCGTTTGTCATCAATTCGATATATTTTACAAAATACGATTGAACCACATTTATTTTGTATGATTGTGTTTAAGATGGCAGGTAACTGGTATGTGATTGCTGGTACAAACCCTATGTTCCATCGATTTGATATGAGGCTACATGAAGATATTCTCATAACGGAAGGCTTTGGACGAAAGGACGGGTAAAATCTTGTTTTAACACCAAAATGTATTCAAACATACTTATTAGGCGAGCGCCGATTTGAGAAAAGGCCTCTTGTTAAGGTTTTTAATGCACCTATCTAACACACAGCTAATTTTGGTATGAATTGAAAGAAAAATTTCTAGAGCATACGATTAGGGTGGTCGTCAAATATCCATATGGTCACGTTTCTTGCAAATCTCACGAGAACACAGACATGTCGAAATACTTTGGATTATACGGTGACATTTAACATTGAATATATCGGCATTGTTGTAAAGGCCACGTTTTTTTTATTAGTTGGTTTACGGGATTCTTCTTAAAAAGGGAAGGGTAGGAGGTCGAAAAAAAAATAAAAATAAAAATAATGAAAAAATATAAGGTAGGAGGTCGAAAAAAAAATAAAAATAAAAAATTGGAATTAAATACTGTTTTTTTTTTTTTACCAAAAATCGAGAAAAAAACAATGACATTACTCTATAGTATAATACTAACCATGTATGCAGATCGTTTCATAAACTGGTATTAATTCTTGCTGTTTTAAATAATGTGTTACAAGGAGTCCAATGTCAATGTAGAAAGATGAAAGCAGATACATATATGTCTCTGATTTTTGTTCTGTGTATTTATTTATCAAATTTAAATAAGGGAGTGACAAAATTCCTCATAACATAATACAATCTTATGGAGGAAATACCATGCACTCTGCATGTCATATGCCTTCATATGTGGTACATATAAACATAATTTTGTTTTGCTATTTTACACTGCTAAGTATAAACTTATATCTCGAAGTGTCCTGTGATTGTCCCTTTTTATAAATGTCGAAGTGATATTAAATGTCAGACATTCTATGACAGCAATACATTTTCTGATTTTGTTTTGGGATCTTGTTCACCGTATCCCATATCTGTTCAATTAAATCTTAATGTGTTCGGTGGGAAGATATTTAGGCATTTATATAATAAGGCCAATTAATCAGACACCCATCCCTGGCAGCAAGTTAAAATATCCTTCCCTTTAGTTACATCTGGCAAGGCTATTTTTTCTTCTTTCTGGGAACCCAGGAAGCCTTGCCAGATGTCATAATTATTTGGACTGGTACCTCATATGTTTAATTGAACTAAAACAGCCCCTTTCGTCGTGTTTTAAACTTTCTGATCAACACTTGAACAAAAATTGACCCGTTGTCAACCTCAATAACTGTCTGAAACAGGGGTTCAAATTAGCAGTGGTCCGAGGTCCAATAACTTTGCCGACAAAATTCCAAAAACGATCTCAAAAATTATTTTCATTTTTATTATTCACGACTGCGATGTTAATTTTGTTCAACCGCTAAATTTACACAGAAAATCGCCAACAATCAATGTGTAAATCCAAGTATAGTAAAATCGTATCTGGTCCACCATTTTCAACTGGTTCCTTTTCACCACATTAGATCATGGTGAAACGTTGACTAAACAGGGAACCGCCTTTTTAACTGGTTCCTTTTCACCGCATTAGATCATGATAAAACGTTGACTGAACAGGGAACCGCACGGTATTTCGGAACAGCACAGGATTTTCGAATCCACTCCGAGGGTATTCCGAATCGAGGAAGAAAAGTGGATCTTTTTTTATTATGTTTTTATTTTTATTTGTACTTCTTCAAACAGAAAAGGGTCGGCGGAATTAAAAAAAAATCTTCAAAATCGTTTTTAGTTTTATTTTAAAATTAGGAAAAACAGGGTCAGCGGATCCGTAAACCAACAAATAAAAAAAAAGTGGCCAAATGTATTAATCATTTTTATCTAAGATAGCTTTGAGTACATTGTAAAAGACATCGAAGAGGATAAATACAGAGAATCGTTTAGGCCGTACCAAATTTATCAAGTTTTGTTTTTATTCATTAATACTAATCTGATACTCCTTTAGAATGACTGCTAGTTTTCGGGGTATTATCTGATCATCGCTTCAATGCTAACATTATTTATAAAGTAACGTGTTTAAAAATTCTCCTTTGATGAATTCAGAACAATTAGAAACTAAGGTTCAAACTCCCTAGGTCAAATTTAACCTAGGCCTCCATTGACTTTCTACATTTTAAAGGTTTTATACATTCCTAGTTTGAAAAATATTACGTTTGAGCGTTCTTGATTAAGGTAAATCAAGAAAAGCTTCGAACGTGCTATATTCATGAAGTGTAATTTTCATTTGTTTGGTTCTTGCACAAACACCATAGACTACAGAAGTTGCATTCTAATCAAAATCGAAATATATTCAAATGATAATAGGACCACTTCAAACTTTTACTCCGAACTCTGAATAAAACGTGAAGAGTTGAAAATGATCCAGTAAATGAAGCATTTCAATCTTTAAGTTTTTTTGGCGCAATGTTTCGATTAATATATCTGAGCATTCAGTAAACCAAGCATTTAACACAGCACATCGTGTAAATTATACCCATGTTATTCGAGGAACTTAATAGTGCAAATATACGTCAACCGACAGTACAGAAGGCATGGAATATTTCTTTAACAAATCCGAACAAAGCGAACCACACTCATATGTTTTGTCAACAATATTGCAAATACCACCGTCCAATCTTGATTTTTGAACCTGTAAAGACTGGCAAATTATTGTTTTGTTAAAAATTATATCATATTGATCAAATATATATAAAATATGTTTAAAAATGTTGTTAATAAAACAATTCATATTCATAGTTTATTACGATGGATAACAGTTTACAAACATAGCATAAGGAATCAACTAAATGTTTTATTTTTTGACAGATTATGCACCTCGCTTTTCACAAACACTGGAACTAGTGTTTTGCATAACAATAATGGGGAGATTTTAATCTCATTTCAAAACCACAACTATAGAGGATACTGTAAGTAGACAATTACATCGTTTAACAATTATCATAGAATAATACATATATAACATATATACTACTTATAGTTGTTAATTTTTGTGTCATTTAGTCTCTTGCTGTGATTTGTCTCATTGGCAATCATACCACATCTTCTTTTTTATATATAGAATATAGGATTGGGAACTAGTTTAAATAAGTACTTGTTTTAAAATCTAAATAAGATGGAAAATATATCGATTGAATTAAAAAACACTGAGAGTAGTGTACATTCATAATTTTTTGCTAGCATTTATTATTGCGTTTTTGAAAAGACCGTCTAAAATAGTGATTAATTAATGATTTTTTTAAAGCAAATTCTGACGACAATAATCTCAACATAGATAGAAATTGTGTATTTGCGCCAGACGAGCATTTCGTCCACAAAAAAAGTAAAATCACAAAAATACGGAACACATTAGCCTGATTTGACAACAACTGTCATATTCCTGATTTATGACTCACCAGTGACGCCCGAATAAAAAAATAAGAGACCAAACAAAGGACAAAGTTGAAGAACATGAAGGACCAAAAATTCCAAAATGTTTTGACAAATACAGCTACGGCAATGTGAATTATAGTTCGCATTTAAAAAAAAACTCCCAATAATTTCTGACTTTTTCCTTTGAATTTTAGATTATTCTGATATTATAACATACGTTTATATTTCTAGAAGACAAAACTCGTATGCTACTCGGGAAAAGGAGTAGGTCCGGTAAGGGCCGATTTTGGCCTCAAATTTCAGGTTCCTCTAACGATAGAATTTGAACACTTTTTAAACACTTAAGTGACTATTTCAGTTAATTCAATTAGTTTATGTGAATTTTAACTGATTTAGTCATCAATAACGCTCCGATTCAAGCATAAATATGAAAAATCTATCAAATATGCCAAAAAAATGTCACTTTTCAGATGGTTTTTTGTCAAGAATGAAAGTGGCCGCATCCGTGTTCATCCTCAACTTTTATATATGTTATGTATTATCATCAAATACAACTTACAATTCAATATTAAGAATGAAAACAAATGCGGCCACTTTCATTTAAGACGGAAACCGTCTACAATTTAACTATAATGTAAAGATTTCATTAGTTTAGCATGACTTAATGATGCTAGTACCCTATATATGTGCTTTGTATTGTCAAAAACAGCCCATATTTATGTAGCAGAAACATTTTACTTTCCAATGAATAACTAAAAGTTTACATTTTAACAATTTTGTAAAACTGCTGTATTTTGAGGCCAGAAAGGGGTCTTACTGGACCTACTCCTTTACATTCTATATTTGTAAAATGTGATTTGAATATACATGAATTAAACAGCAAGGCTACAACGTCCGCAAAATGCATCATACATTAGTACTTCCGGTGATAGATGACCGTAACTTTATTTTTATTAATTTTTGTTTTCAAGGCTCTCAAATTACAATGTTTGATCAAGGCTTTAATCTGTTTTGATTATAATTCTATCAAATGAGATTTATGCAATCGAACTTGCGTCTGGCGTACCAAGTAAAAAACTGCTGAGCTTCCCCCAAAAAAAACGTTTTAATACATGTTTTTTTTTATACCAGTTACAGGTAAAATAATTTACACCGATTACCAAGTGGCAGTGTTATACCTGTGTGAAGATGAGACTATACAGGGTGAATGTTTGCTGTACAGAGTCAGTATACTCAGTAGAACACAAACTCTTGATTCAATGGGACGTTCGTTATTAGAAGCAAAACTCAAATTACCATGTGAAGATCTATCCGCGAACCTAACACAAATTACAGGTAATTACGAATATAAGTACCATATTGACAAGCTTTTCTTGTAATGAATACGTTTTACTGTCTCTACAATTGATTTAAATAATCTGATAATACCTAAATTATTATTTACAGTTCTTGCTATGGATTAGATTATATTCTTCTCAACATAATATCCTGAATATAGAGGTCTAGTTTGATTTTAACTGTGATATTTTGTCGCTCAAAAACTACGCCACGAGTAGGGATATCTATCATAACTAGATTACTGTATCCTACGTGTTAGCATTACATCTCAGTTTTCAAGGCATTGCTAAAACAATACGATCTTATTTGTCAGTAATTTATAAAAATCAGCCATGGAAAGGTGTTCCTAAAAAAAGATACAAATAAAACAAAGCAAACAGCTGAACATAATTAGATGAATATAATTATATCAATCTATCAGCGACTCATATACCTGCCAACGAAGGAAAGGATATGTTCCTTATGTCGTAACTACAATACCATGCCCTCGTCACGATTGTGACCTACTGAATTAGACTTTTTACCGAATTTGTAATAACTAAGTGTGCCATATGTGAACCAGGATCTGCTTACCCTTCCAGAGCACTTGTGATCACCCCCAGTTTTTGGTGGGGTTCATGTTGCTTAGTCTTTAGTGTTCTATGTTTTGTGTTCTGTACTATTATTTGTCTGTTTGTCTTCTTATTTTTAACCATTGCGTTGTCAGTTTATTTCCAATCTATGAGTTTGACCTTTCCTTTGGTATCGTTCGTCCCTCTTTTACAGGAATAACTCTGTCTTTCCATTAGTCCGTATGTCTCTCTGTCTCTGTGTGCATGTCATGTCTGATTAATAACTTCTGAACACGTACCTGAAAAAAAATAATCTAGAAAAGCTCTTATTACGCACCCAATTTATTAATTGTTATTTGTAATATAGCACTATGTCGATACCGATGTTGGTGGTCCGCCGGTAACCGGGAGTAATACTTGATTATTGTAAAATATTCTGTACTTTCATGATATATAAAAAATCTTTCTTCAATTCTACATCCCCATAGAAAAGTGGCAGCCTCAACACTTTTTGAATGTTTTTTAGAATGTTATATCTATTTAATGAAGCTTGATATCTTTGTTGCACATTAACATATGGTGTGAGGTCGATAAAGTTGAAATGCATGTCTTCAAAGTGAATGTCAGTTATTTTTCTTTACATTAAGATACAAACAAAGGCGATAATATCTTTTTTGTTTTTATTCTCTATTTACCTCAAGAAGACTTGATTTTAAATTGACGAATAAAATATGTTAGACTAGAATAGCTTCCCAATAATAAGTTCTGTCTTATGAATAGATTACTCATCTTGGTATATGTACAGTTTTAAAGTAATGGATAATGCAAGCATGAAATAAAATTAACACTCCGACACATTCAAAAGTTTAAAAGACGTATTTGAATACCGGTATATTAAAACATATTATGAATTTTACTTGTAATTCTTTATTCTAGATCATTGTGAAAAGGACCAAAGTTGTCTAATTGATGACATACCGGCAATGGAAAATATTGATATTCGAAAGGTAGAAATAAAGCTGATCAGTATATTTAATGTTTGCCTAGAATTAAGAATAAACATAAGTTGCTTACCATCGTTAAGTATAGCCTTATAGAAATGTTAATTTGAAATCGAAAAATCATATTTATTAAAAGCTGCATCGTAAGTTCCATAATCATATTTGAAAAAGTTTTGCTAATCTCACTGGAAAATCTTATGAAAAAAAAAAATATATTTAAAACTAACATCTCATTATTGAAGTAGCCATCCGTCGAGAAATCTCCCTTTTTCAGTTTTTTTTTAGTGTATCTAGACAAAATTTTTTAACGTGCTTTAAAACATGTTACATTTAATAGATTTAAATAACACTATTTTTGATTTAGGAGTGGTTTATTCTGAGTAGCAAAAGTTTATCATTTTACAAATTGTACTGATTAAATGAGGACAATTGCTTCTCTAGATTTTAGGTTTATGGTATGATATTAGGAGTATGAACAAGTTTAATAATAGTGATTCCGCTACATTAAAGTTCAGCTTAGATGAAGATGGACATATCAATCTTAAGATTACTAAATTGCAGTAAGTTTTATTCGAGTAAAGTTATATCTCTTCACAAAATAACATCCTAAATAGACAGTGTGCATATTATAAGCCTGGTACATTTGATAACTATAATACAACAAATGGAAATATAAATTCAGAAACATAGTGTAATCCAATCACTAGTATACTGTTTCTTTTAAATAAAGAGATTCTTCGGGTATAATGTTGAATTTACAAAATGGGTTTGATGAAGAAAAAAAGACACAAGACTGAGAATCAGAAATGCTCTTTAATATGTTATTTGTATTTGTCCTGCATTCAAAGAAATAAGAAAGCTTTTCGACAATATGGGCATGGTATAAAGTTTGAACTGCAATACTTAACTGCAAGCAATTATTAATAAAAGGTCAGATGGAACATGCGTTCAGCCACCATATTATACTAACATGAAGAGACGAAATAGTCATGGTGATTTCTTAGCCACAGTGCTTTCTAAGTTCAGTAAACCAGGATTCCGTAAGTTTTTATTATTATATATTCAGTAATGTTTGTGATAGGCATTGCAAAGGGAAAGGTTTTTTGTAATGTTAAAATTGAGAATGGAAATGGGGAATGTGTCAAAGAGACAACAACCCGACCATAGAGCAGACAACAGCAGGAGGTCACCAACAGGTTATCAGTGCAACGAGAAATTCTCGCACCAGGAGGCGTCCTTCAGCTGGCCCCTAAACAAATATATACTAGTTCAGTGATAATGAACACCATACTAAACTCCAAATTGTACACAAGAAACTAAAAGTTAAAATAATACAAGACTAACAAATGCCAGAGGCTATTGACTTGGGTGTTATATTTACGAATGATCTCCTTATACCGATGATAAAATTTAGTAAATGTTTTGACTAGTTTGTGATATCGAAAACCCTGGTGTAATAATTTTTCAGTAATACATAAATTTCTCTCGTTAAAATCTAAAACATTGTTACATACACGAGCGAATCGTACAAGTTGAGATATATAAACACCGTAAGATGGTGACAATGGGACGTCACCATCTAAAAATGGATAATTAACGATAAGAAATTGCATGTTTAATCGACTTTATGTGAAAATTGTTAAGAAAATACACATTGATCTATTGTATGTCCTTAAATACTGATATAATTTATAGATGGACTCGATTATTCCAAATACAGACGTTATAAGTTTCATTCATATTTCGATTTTCATTGCCTCTACGCATGTCCAAAATTTCTAGATAAAAGTATGCTTTTTTCAAAATAATAAAGTAGGTAAAATATCGGTCTTTAGCGTCATACCACTTAATATTGCTATTATTAAGTAACAGTAGAGTAAATACATATATATATAAAAAAACTAACAAGAAACAATTGAGTATAACTATACTTCAAGACAAGAACTCTAGCAGGAAAGGACTAGCAATGATAAAGAGTTATTGATTGATTGATTGATTGATTGGTTGATTGATTGGTTGATTGATTGATTGACCTGGTGTCAGTTCAAAAAGCCTGTATCGCGACAAGTATGTCAAAGAGTGAAGAGAGTAACTAGAATTAAGGTAGGGAATGAAAAAAAATAATAATAGTCCGTAATCAAGACAAATTATTATATTTTAGATCCATTTAAAATACTGTTTACTGACTACGATAATACCATGGTAACATACATATGTACAGATATTGAAGAGGATGGCCAATGTAGTGAAAAAGGAAAACGTCTGTCAGTTCTATCAAGAACTCAATCTATGACACCTGAGACTAAAGCTAATGTTTTAAGATTTGTGGACCTAGCATGTGTAGACAGAAATGTCATGATTGAAGTAAAACACGAAGGTCAGTATAACATATTACAAAAAAAACTATCCTATGGTACAATGATTTTTAAGGACTAGATTATTTTTGTCATTTGTCGAATATTGTATTTGAAACAATCAACGTCCACTTTGCACAAGAATTCCAAGAAACAGAAAAAATGTTGCATATATAATTGAAAGTAAAAAAGCCAACAAACTAAACAGAAATATGTCCATATTACACAGATGATCCACTTCTACTATCTTTTTGTTTTTGTAGACCGTGCAATTGTTGTCCAATCCTCAATTTGGCATAACAGTTAGAAAGATCATATCATAGGGAACATGTGTACTAAGTTTGATGTAGCTGGAGATTCAATTGTTTACAAAAAAATATTTCGGTCTTATTATAATGATATTGAATATTTTTTTTTTGTAACTGTGAAGGGATGTAATAACGTTGAATGTACACCCGTTATGATTATAATGCACTTCTATTATCGCGATTCCTACAAAATATGTTTAAGTCAACGTTTCTACACCAAAACAAATCACAAATAGAAGCATTCAATATTTTTATTAAAACAACTAATATTTGCATTTGATGAGCAGACAATTATAAAAGCTAAAGCTCAAAACATGTCAAATTCATTTTTATTTTTCAGTGGACTGTTCATCAGTTTTATGACGATAATTGGATTGTTAGACTTTATTTGTCCAGATATACGTGTATGTTATCTACAATGTGCACACACTGTCGGCGATATATAAAATACCTGATATGTTGAATAATCAATTTGAAAGAACTAGCAATTTGAATGAAAAGTTCTATAAAATAAAAACTTGCTTTTTAAAGATATTTATTTTAAGATTCATTGTAGTGTAAATGCATCAATGCCATTATATTATGTGTTTTCGTGTAAAGAAATAAGAAACATTTTTTTTTCAGTGATATATATATCTATATATATGTTATTTTATTAGGATTATGAATACATTTAATGTATACGACTCTTTTCCCTGGTAAAATCTTAATAAAGTATACTCGAAATCGAAAGTTAAACAAGTATTGTACATTTTTTGTGTTTCTGGGCAGTCTTCAATATAAGATAAGAAGATAAATAAATAAAAATCCTAAACACAATCGAGAAAAAGAAAACAAAAACGTTCAGCAAAACAAAAAATGCACGGTAACCAAACATTAAGCAACAAAACCTTACCAACATCCAGGAATAGGCTCGGATACTCAAAAAGGATAATCATCATCTGCCCCATTTTTTACATTAGTCTCGTAATGATGGTGGCATGAACCAGTTTGGTAATGAGTTAGATTCGTTAATGACATCACTGATACAGATGCATATGCTTTAAATCAATTTCATTGGCAATTACACCACATCTACTTGTTTTATGTTAGTTTATTTGGTTCCTTGATTGGAACTCTAGTTTTTAAGAACTACTGAACTACTATCCTAACGGTTACCTTTAGAAGTGATATCATTCAATAAATGAACTTAGTTTTATATTGTAAAACAGCTAAAGTTTCTTCTAGTATAAACCACAAACTAACCTACATGCTGTCATGATTAATACGTTTCATAGGTGCAATGACTATTAGTAGTACTTTTTACTCAATTAATATGGTTTAAAAAAAGACGTAATTTGTTAATATAATCAGCATACATTATAAGCTTACCCTTCATCTTTACTGATTATTTGTTTTTGCAAATAAATTATATATAGTATTGTTGTTTTTGCTGTGGCATCTGTTTCAATAAGTTGAAGGTTCAATAGTTTATAGGTCACGCTTCGATTTTTGTTTTACTGCATTGAAGATCTGTACATGTCTGTGTAAAGGATATTGCCGAGTCGCGCCTTCCTCTGCTAGTTCTGGCTATGCTGCATGACATCTACCACATTGTAGACTGATAAGTCGGCCAGTACAAATACAAACCGTATTGCGAGTACTTGAAATTTGTAGTCTTGCTGAATATCATGTTCTAGAAGTTTGCGTATCATGTAACGTTTAGTTTTTTGTAGAAGAATTCAAAAAAAGATATTCGAATATCCACAAAATTCATACATTTAAACAATAAATAATCTAAGATATTTTTGAACAAGAGTTATCCCGTTTACATCAATTTTACAATATCAGGATAAATCGTTGTTAAAAGTAGGACGATATTTTCCCAAGTTTTAAAAAAGATTATTTTTTAAATCTCTTAGTATTATCGATCTTGTTATATTGATGATTTTTCCCTGCTTAAGCTCTCTATATCCTATGATTTTGCCCAAACTTAAAAAAAGAAGTGGGTAAAAATCGTCATTCAAGTACAATAACTTTTTAGAAAATGGACTTACAATTTCGGCTTTGATAAACTATTTGTTGTCTTGTTGATTGTTTTAGTTGTTGTCAGTTTCTCATTTTCTTCTATATTTTTTCCACACACAATGAAGAGTAAGCATCGTGATTTAAGAGCAAGAAATTTTATAACGAGTCAATCTAAACTGACAACATGGAACACTTTTTTTCTTCAAATAATTTTCAAATGAAAGGGAATATATGTTTGGTGGTTTATTAAGAATACAATTTTTGTTTCTGTTTTGTTTTCTGCAAAGTAGTCTTTATTGTATAGTGCTACTCGAATGGGTTTAAGTCCTTTTAGTTCACCTGTATAATGTGTTATCAGACAAAATTGTTCAACACTGGCTGCATGCTTATAAATTGAATTGTAATAATACAAATTCCTACAAATTAACGCAAGTCAGAATTATAATGGTAATGGGTTTATAAATTTGTAAAGGAATCTTATTGAACAAACAAATTAAAGCAGGCTGTATTACGAACACATATAAAAATTTCGTCTATATTCATCTCAATATATGAAGAATATTATTTAGACTTTTTATTCTTTTTAATATTTAATAACGATATTGTACTTTACTGCTGCAAAATAAAATTCATCTGAACAATAAGCATTGCATAGTAGTATGATGTTTAGTATAGTTATGTGTAAATGGATTATCTTTCTTAGACAGTAAACACAAACGTTGTCAGTAAATGACACAACATAGAAAACCATAAACCATGCAACACGAATTTCACCAAAAACTAGGGTTGATCGCAGGTGCTCCAGAAGGGTAAGCAGATCCTGGTCCATATGTAGAGCCCGTTGTGTTGCTCATGTTATTACAAACCAGGTAAATATTTGAATTCGGTAGGTCACATGAGTATACGGAATGGAATCGAGCGCTGTTCGGAGATTAGAATAAACTCATCTTAAAATGTTGTAAAAAGCCGTGTTCAATGTATAGTGAAAGTGTTTGAGACTGCATGTAATTATCAAATTGGAATGATGAAAAGAACATATATGTGTTTCAATCTACGTTGGTGTGTATTCAAAGTGTTATAAAAGTGACGGTTTTTGTTGACAAACAAAGTCCTTATGTTTGTCAACTTTCCTCTGCTCACAAATTATGTCAATTTGATTTTTTGTGCCTTTTTATTTGCTTTCAAATTTTTTAAATAAAGATATATGCTTCTGCAAAATTTCAAAATTATATCTAACTCAATCATGCAGAAAAGAGTCGTTTTGTAAGTCTGAGCATCTTCAAAATCTTTGTTTAATGTTACTTGTCTAGACGGATTTAGAATTTCGTAAAAAAATGCCAAATGATCTGCTCCAAAATAGATTTAGCATTTGCCGTTGAAAGTCAGACATTCAATTGTCAATCACGTGATCTTGATCATTTAGATTAACAAGTTTTTGAGCGACTTCACGATCTCACACACTCTGTGTGGTGTATATAAATGTGAATTGTTCCAAAATCAATAATACAACAATTTCGAAATGCATGATGTAAAAACAAGTTTTTTGGATTATATGGAAGATTTAATTAAGTATTTATTTCTAATCAGTACTTTTTGTCAGTCTGATGAGGTTCAGATCGCACCAAATGACATAACATTATCACACTAATGAGGTACTGGTAATATCAAGTGATTAGACATATTGTGCCCTGTGATAGCTTATTTAAGATCAACCATTAACCAATATATTCTTGATAAAATGAAAATTAAGGGAAATATCAAAAAAGGAAATGGGAAAATATAAAAGAGACAAATCAATAAACCAAATCGGATAAAGACGGATAATATATGGCCAAACTAATAAAAGACAAAACACTAATATTTCGAGTTTACAAAACACAATCAAGGGATCTCAAAGTTGAGACGTGAAAATATTAAAGAAACAAAAATACCGAACCCACAGGAAAATCCAAAACGGAAAATCCGTAATCAAATAGCAAAATCAAAAGCTCAATAACATCAAACGAATGGTTGACTTGGTACAGACATTTGATGTAGAAATTGGTGGATTAAACCTGGTTTTATAGCTAGCTACACCTCTCACTTATATAACAGTTGCACAAAAGTCCATCAAATGTAAAGAAATGGAATGAAACTTAGTGTGTGGTCCATGCAATACAAAAGCAAACCTAATATTAGATATATTGAATTAGCAACATTTATCAGAATACCATCTAGTATTGAACCCGATTGTAAAAAGAAATGCATTGTTTTCAAGGGTTAATCTTTTGTTTGAAAATAAATAACACTATTAGCTAACATAACCTTTGAGAAATCGTACTTTAAAAGATACAGTGTTACTTGACAGAACTTTAAGTTAGAGTACGCCATGGACTAATAACGTTTCTAAATCAAATACAAAAGCATCTACTTTGTGAGTGTGCACATTAGTTTATATGTGTGTTTTTGTTTAAGCTTGTTTTTATATGCATGATGCAAGGTTTTTTGGGAAATCATTTATATTTTTTTCGTGCTTTCGTCAATCTGATGAGGTTCTAAAAGAGATTCATTACATATTATGTTCTGATCGAGGTAACTCAAACAAAACCACCTATCCAATAGAAGATAGGGCATTGAACTATAGATTCTCAGTAGAGTTATCTTGTTGTACTTGTACTAGGTAACTGTTGTTTAGTCAAGGTTAGTCTTAAGAATTCAATCATACTGTTTTTCAATTTGTGAATTATGACATTGAAAATTTAAGAATTTTAAGGTAACAATAATAAATTTGAGTTCAGGTGAGTACTGATCACACATTATAGTGCTTCTTATTATATTCTACAATACAATTTCTATAAACAATATATGAAAAATGTTCACAGTTTCAAGGCATTGCAATGTTCACCAGATAAAAAAGATCATTGTCATATTATAGATTCAAACATGAAACAATTTCTTTCTAAACATTCATCTGAAATGTAGCATTGTTTAATTGCGAACTACATGTCCTGCCCCAACTTATGATATGAACCCATACGTCCATCAAATCGTGCATTTCTGATCGCACTCTGCAGAAATATTTGACAGTAATTGAATGTGACCCATTGTCTATAGATACTGCTGTCAAGTTATTAATCATTAAATTATCATCATATGTAGATATATTGTCTGGATAGAAAGTTCTTACAAAGCATGTCATTCGTGTTATATTTTTACATTGCACGAACTACGTGATCATTTGCATTTAAACAAAATGTACACTTCTGGAACAGCATTTTAACAGAAGTAAGAAGTTTTTTTTTAAATTGGTTTACAATATACTGACCATTTTTAGAAATGCAAATGTAAATAGACGAATGTTATAATGACATTGAATGCTAATAAGAGTACCAAAACTGGTGTAACTAGAGACAGCACAACTGGTGATTTTCTATTCGATGTACCCGAATCCTTAAACATTTTGTTTATGCATTCTATCTCCTAGAATGTCTTAATTAAAATGAAAACTAGCATACATATGATTGCCTCGTTGGGTTGCTGGAATTCAAGACAGTTCGATACCCAGACAAATCATCTGCATATAATGCATATTTTATCTTCGAATTATAATACCGGTATTACTGCAACAATTCTTTAATTTATCCTAATAAATAAAATTTTTAAAATGAGGTACCGAATTGTCTTGGTCCCGAAATGTCCAAATCTCGAAATGTCCAAAATGGATGCCGAAATGTCTTTTTACTTGGGTGCCGAAATGTCTTCTTACTTGGGTGCCGAAATGCCTTGTTAACGGATTGCTGCCACATTCACGTATTACATATTTCCTTTCTATATGTTAGTATACACATAAATGGCATATATACAGCTAGGGGAAACAAGCCCTTATTAGGTAAAAAAATAGTTGTCGTGTAAACTTTTGCTAAATGACGTTGAAGATTAATAAACTTTTTCAATTTCTTGTTGTGTGGGAGTAAATTATTTTAAATTGAATTTTCCTGTCGAAAATAGAAAATAAATATAGTAATACAAGCAAAAAGAAAATTGTTTCTGGAATATGGTTTATTAGATCGTAGTTCCAATTTCTAAGTTTACAGGGTTGAATGTTGAATATGTCACTGATGGAAATGTCATGTTACAGAAATAAGAATTAATTTAATAGTTTATTGAGTTTGGTGACAAGGAATACAGTTTGATTACATATATTTTTTTTTTGAGATCGTGTTTTTCCATCATTTATCAGCTCGATTGACATCTCTTGAACCAAGCAAGTCACTGTTTGTAAAATTTAGAAATCACAAATATAATTAAGTTCAGAGTCTTTATAGAAATCTTAATAGGAAAGAATACACACATTTCAACTACTGGGGCTTCATTTAAGGTGCATTGAATATATCATATTGAAAATGTCTGTCCTTAATCGTCACTAAATTATCAGCAATATTTTTGAAATTATTAATTGAATTAATATCGACTAAAGTTTCACAATTTATTTAAGATTAAAAAAAATGAAAATTAAGAAATCTTCCTTCCCATTAGTGGAGTTCTAAAGAAAAGATTTTTGAAATTATTTTTTCTTGTTGTTTAATAACCGTCGGTAAAATTAGCGTTATAACATTACGGTGGTTCTTTTATCATTTCATCACCAGATGGGTATAAAATATTTAAGAAGCAATGCATTTCGATATTACACAAAATTAATAGATATAAGAAGTGATATGAGTGCCATTGAGACATCTCTTTCATCCAATTCACAATTTGTAAAAGTAAACCAAAGCACGGTCTTTACCACGGAGCCTTGGCTTACATCGAACATAGGCTATAAAGAACCCTTCAAATATTACATGTGTAAAACCATTCAAACTGGAAAACCAACGGTCTAATCTATATAAAAAACGAGAAACGAAAAATACTTATGAACCACATCAACAAACGACAACTACTGAACATCAGATGCTTGACTTAAAACGGGTGCAAACAAATGCAGCGGATTTAAACGTTTAATAGGTACCAACCTTCGCCCTTATCTGAAACAATTGTGTAACATCACAACATAAAAAAGACACACTATTAATATCAATTGAAATGGCTTAAATCAATAAAAAAATTATTAATATAAGTGATTTGATCGATGAAACAATGTAAATACAAAATCAATAGGATAAGCGTGATATATGTTCGCCAAATAGAATAAAGTACACAGGTTAATGAAAATAATTTTGTTGTAAAGTATGCAGTATAAATGGAGAATGATAAAAAAAGTAAAACTAAATAATTTTGTTGTTCATATTTCATAGAACAGAAGAGAAAATTAATAGTCACACCAGACGAGACATAAACCAAATTAACCAAACATCAAATGACAAAAAAGCAGTACAAATTGTTTTCAAAAGGTCTATTTAAGAAATAATTGATGCAAGCTATACTTTATTGTAGTTTTAACATGGGTAGGCATTATATTCGTGATTATTTTTGCCCGAGCGATAGTGAGGGCTAAAATAACACGAATTCAATGCCTACCCATGTTAAAACTACAATTGAGAATAGCTTGCATCACTTATTTTGATTCTGATTAGGACAATGAAGGTAATTTCTATGTCCGATTTGTATACGTGTAGAGCGTTTGTGTAGGCTTTTCCATGAATCCCCGTTTTTGTTTGTAAACAAGCAAAAGACAATGTGATTTTTCAGAGGGAGGAGTTTTGAACAGCCTGCATGAACGGTTGTCGTATTTAGGTCAAATACGTCAATTTCGAATTGCAACAGATTACAGTGATAATAAATGAAATAGTAACAACATGTGCATCATTTAAGAGTTTGGAAGTGTTTTAAATTAATGAAATATATTAAATGCATGTCTATTTGCTAATTTTAATTATTCTGTAGTAGTCAATATACGCATGTACAAACAAATTTTATTTGATGTATAGCATGGGTTTATTCACAAAGCGAAAGAAGCACGTCATATTAGAATTAACTATAAAGTACGATTTGAGAGTACTCACAGTTACTGAAAGCTAGTTTTAAAAAGCCTAAAACAATTAATAATGATAATCAGAGACTAAGTACATTTTAGATTTGAATTCAGTGTAAATTGCGTAGGTAAACTCATTTTAGATACCAGGATTGCTGTTTACCTATAACGCGCTTTACTTCTACAAAAGACTCTCCAAATTTTTTTTTTTATTTCAATAATTTCATTTTGAGATAAGTTTATTGCACTCATTATGGGTGATAATTCTGTTCGTAATAACTCTTAGTATGTTGATGAGTCATATTGTTGATGTATCAAAAAAACATTTGGAACGAAAGCATTTGTCAATAAAAAACACCAACAACCAAATAAAGGCATTATCTGTAACCGGTACAATTCATTCCAAGACATTTATATTATCAAATGTGAAATATAATATGGTTACCAAGTATGGACACATTTCAAATTAAAAATGATTCATTCCTTAAAAAAAGAATTTTAATATCTTAGAATCCCACACAAAGTATCATTTTCATCAAACTGAGAATATTACATTCAAATAATAGAATGTTTGACATAACGTGTTAAATATGATATTTTATTGAATAGAATTTTTCATATGATAAATTGACCGCTAATCAAGGATTTTTCCATGCTTTTCAGTGGAATTCTAAATCTTCTAAAGAATGGAACAAAATAAGTTTATGTGTAGTGAAATTCATAAAAGCAAAGTTTAAACATAAAAATCGTTACAAATTTTCAGACATAAAGCGGTTTTCGTGATTTGCTGTATAAGACAATGCTAGAAAATGTAATACGCATTTCTAAAACAGGGAGACATGAAACGAAGTTGTAAGAAATACGCTTTTGAAACAGATTACAACAGATTAAATTTAATACAATAAGTTTTAAGATTTCAATCATATTTCAATACGAGGTTATCAATGTCAGATTTAAAATTTAGTAGAATGGCGTTATTTAAATCGGGATAATAGTTGGAAATTCAAATGTTAATTGTAAATGTCTTATGATTTTTTAAATAAAGTATTGCGAGTTTCTTGTATGTAGAAAGCACAGTTAATCAAAATGCTTTCATAAGATGGTTGTGATTTATATGTGTGATTAACAAATATATATTTCTGAAATGTGTATACATACGTATCATCTAATCAATGTTATAATCTTGATGGAAGTAAATCCAGAAATGAACTTCGGACGCATAAAGTTATTAAACGAGTGGTTTTTCATTTTTTTTTTTGCAAGTTTGTATTTTAATCTTAATAAAAAAAAAGTGAAAAGAGCTTTCAGAATTTTCGTTGATAATTGAATTAATTTGCAAAATGCATAAACTGATATATTGCATATTCATTTCTGAGTCACATCACTTCACGTCAATAATCAAGATATTCATTTGTTTTGATTGTTTAAAATATCAAAATAATTAAATGCTGCCTTTATTATTATCATTACGTCATTCAGATAATAAAAACAGTGAGTATTTTAACAGGTCTATTTAAGGATGTACTTAGGTAAGATTTCGGATTTGTGGCAGATGTTCGGAGTCCTTTTTTTCACTCCAATGATACAGGATAAAATACTATGACTTATAACATCCATTTGTCTTTTCATCGAAGACTTCAGTAGATCATTCAAAAAAATACAAAAATTTAAGCAAATTTTAGATATTTCTTTTCTTTAGATTTGAGACCCAAAAAATAACAGTGCAAATATATTAAGGTAAAAGTCCGAGTCAGCCTTTTCCCGCCATTTTCTAAAACTCTAATATCTCAAACAGGAGTTGCAACAAACATTGAATACTTATTTCCCTGTCACATTATGATGTGATAAACAATATAAGTAGTGTGAATCGATTGATGTTTAAGTCTATTAACTTTGATTCGGGAGGATTAAAAGCATGACCTATCGTATACGTAAAGACACTTAATTGTCTATTCTTTAGCATTATGTGTGACAGTAATTCATGAGTCTTTTGCAGAAGAAACTCGCGTCTGGCGAACAAAATTATCAGCCTGATGAGGTTATATCATTAATTAATGATCATCTTTGACGATTTTCCTTCAATAAAAAGTCACTAACCCTTGTATCATATGCCCATATGTTCTTACGCTTCATCATTAGATATAACAAAGTAACGTATTTGAACACAGAGAATTGCAATGAATGCTGCAACTTGAGGAATTATATGGAGGAATTATTTGTGTACGAAAGTGAAATGAGTTGGATAACTTTATTTCATATGCCTTGTTCACATTTAACTGAATAACTCAAAAACTAATTGATCAGTTGACCTCTCAACAAAGACCCTAATGTTATCTTTTTTTTCTCTTTTAAATACCTCATTTTCTTATTTTTATATAAGTCTCCGCGCCATTATTCTAGAATTTGCTGACATAAGCTTGTCGCTTGAAACAAATAACTTAAAATTACAAGCTTTTAAAATATTGCCAAGTCTTACACCTTTTATTTCTTAACATTTATGTACATTTATAAAAAATACTACTAGTAGTTGATGAGATAATGCAAAAGGTCGGCATCCCTCTAAATACACATCTATTTAAACACAAACAACTTAGGTTACATTGTGATTTGTTATATAACAAAATCAAACTGGCAGTGGCAACCCTTCAACTACAGTACTGTTATTTCGATTTTTTTTAAATGCATTGCAAATAGAAATAACACGATAGAGCTTAAAAAAAATATCCGTAAAACTTTTATTTGAATCACATCAAATCGGCAATATTGAGGTATGTGTTGTTCTATTTTCGATGACATTGTAGCATTCGAACATTTTTTTTTATCCAAGCAAAACGAGATGACGGGCCCCTTTTAGCTACGACATGTCAACTGTGTTTTTCTTTGTAACTTTTAGCAATTGTTATCTTATAGTTCGTTTCTGCGTGCGTTGCATTGTCGTTTTGTTTTTTGTTGCACTTTAGTGTTTCTATTGTTTCGTTGTTTTCCTCTAAAAATAGATGTGTTTCCATGAGTTTTAATTTGTAACCCGGATTTGTTTTTTTCTCAATCGATTTATGACTTTCGAACAGCGTTATACTACTGTTGCGCTTTGTCTTTTCTTTTCTTTTGTTGACATACACATAATTTGATACATGATATCAATTTGTATCATTTACTATTGCTTTAGGACGTTATATTGTATGTTTTAAATATGCATAGTTAATTCGTTTAATAAATAAATATGTATATTGCTTCAATATAGCCTTTTGGTGTTGATGCGACTTAAAGCATACACCAATCAATCAATCATTAAATATAGATAAAAGGGGCCAAACTTGAATTGCTTAAATCCATGTCATCTGCACTCCGGTTGACAGTTTGGAAAACACGCAACATCAATTATCAACATATACTTTTCATGATGTTTTTGAAATACCAAAAAGGAAGCAAATTGTCACCTGGATAAGGGTCAAAAGCAATGGTTGTATACAAGACGTCTTCTCAAAAATTAGCAGTAAATATTTTTTTATGTTTTATTTATACGATTATGCATTTTAAATTGTTTTTTGCTTCATAACAAAGGTTGAAAGTTCAGACATTGGGATTGTTGCATAGAATACAATTTTTATTTAAAAAATTCGGCATAAAAAAAAGGTGACAAAAGACATTGCAACTTGAATATTAAATGAATTAAAATACTGACAAGAATCGAAATATCGCCTTTTAAGTGAGAGGTTTAGCTAGCTTCAAAACCAAGTTCAATCCACCATTTTCTACATTTGAAAAAGCCTGCTCCAAGTCAGGAATATGACAGTTGTTTAGTTTTGCGATTTGATTAGGGACTTTCTGTTTTGAATTTTCCTCGGAGTTTAGTAATTTTGTGATTTTACTGGTTTTTTTTTTTTAAAGCAACAGAGAAAATGGGGTCATGCCAAAGTAATTGCTGAGTATATCTGAAAGTGTAGATAGGACGTTATTAAGATTAGGTATCAGTTATATTTTTATAAAATGTAAAACAATAAAAAAAAAACGAACTTCAAAGAAAATTAACCTGTACGGATTAAATTTTTGAATGAATAATGAAATAAAATTTCACAGAAGAAAATTATGGAGATAACCCCCCTAAGGCTTATATTGTTCTACGCCAGATACGCATTTCATCCTTTTCTTATTGTTAAAAAAAGAGGGACGAAAGATACCAAAGGGACAGTCAAATTCATAAATCTAAAACAAACTGACAACGCCATGGCTAAAAATGAAAAAGACAAATAGAAAAACAATAGTACACACGACACAACATAGAAAACTAAAGAATAAACAACACGAACCGTTAAGCGGTCTTACAAATAATTTGATGCATTATTAGATGTTAGCGTTGTGCTATGGAAAACTATGTTTTTTTTAAATCTTATTGTCAAAACTTCTCTTTAGGAGTAAAACCACTAATTCGTAGCCTCGATATCAAATTCTGCAATTTAAGCATCCATAGCAAGTTTGTCTTTTGTTTAAACAAAATCACAGTCATTTCAAGTCAAAAGTATACCTAAACCATGGCTTGTAATGGGGGAAAACAAATCATTATTTGTATGTTACAACGCACTGGTTACCTGAAGTTTGGTAGTATAAACACAGTTACTTCTCAACTGACCAAAAGGCCAAATATGTCATCCTATTTTTATTTCCTATTTTTCCAAATAGCAATCACTTACGTTTTCATTTGATACAAAATAACACAGATATTTAATTGTTTTCCTTTCGTTCAATGTGTTAGAGCTTTTGATTTTGCTTTTTTGACTTCACGAGTTTGGTATTCTTGTTTTTTTACTTTTAACTTATTAACAAAACAACAGCTATGCGAAGGAACAATTTTGTTTAAATATGTACAACTTTCTTGTATGTTTTTTGTGACGTGTGGTTCTATACCTTAACAGTAATATATGAAAACCTGATTATACGATTATTTGTGAATAGACTGTGTAATGACGTCTCTTATGTTGATCATTTCTGCAATTTTAATTTGACTATGTCACCTTTATATTCTTATCAAATTTACTGGCATGAGCTCTTCTCTTGACAAAACATAATTTTAAGTTTATAAAAAAAACCAAGATGTCGAATGATTACCAACTGATCTATCCATCAGATTCCGTGTCACGTCGAAGTAAGAAACAATATATCAGCATACGGCCTTCAAAAGTTTGCAAAGATCAAATCATACAAAAGGCTGTAAACGATTATCACGGTCTGACACCTTTTATTTTAAAACATCTATGAAAGTTATTGAAAACAGCTGTCTGCACTACCTACGGATCTAGACAAAACACATCCAAGAACACTCAGATAAGATTACAATTGGATATATAACTCATATAGCAATTAAGGTTATTTTTTAAGAAAGGAAATATCTAAGGGAATATAAGATACAAACCGGAAGTCGAAAAAAAGGGACTGCCTTACAACTTTTAGACAGAAAACTAAACAATATCATCAACCCCCTCCGCCCGAAAAAAAAAGCGCGAATATAGATACTGTAAGACATATGCTACGAGTTACTATATGAAGCTTTTTACGAGAAAGAGTTCAAAATATATCATATAGTGTCGTACAATTGATTTTTGAGAATATCTGAAGGATGACAATCTGCGGAATAATAATATGAGCATTTTTTATAATACACATTTGTTTTTATTTGTTTCTTCATCGACAGGGAAAAGACTTGATAATTTGGTTTGTAAAACTTACAAACGTCAGTGAGACTAAATATCGAGGCGCTTTTCTAAATTTAATCGTATTATGAACTCTAAGAACAGACTATTTAAAAGTCAAGGATGTACAAGAACCGAAACAATTGAATATAATTATGTATAACTAAATCATTATATTTGTGGGTCAAAGTTATTAAGGCGTGGTCTTGCAACGTATTTGAAGTCAAAAAGCATTAATCATTTGAGCAATTTATGAGTATTTGAAATGGATGAAATAAAGAAAAAGGAAGACTAATTATTGTAAGCATACAATGTACATAAATCAGGCAGTTAGTTTTTTGTTTGAATTGTTTTACATTTGTCATTTCGATTCCTTTTATAGCTGACTGAGTGGTATGGGTTTTATTCATTGTTGAAGGTCGTACGATGGTTTATATTGTTAAATTGTTTGTGTCATATTGTCTCTTGTGGAGAATTGCCTCATTGGCAAACAAACCACATATTCTTACTTTCATATTTTTGTTTCTGAAAACGCACTGCATAAGCTAATACATAAAAGTCACCGAATATTGCAAAAAGGGAACACTATTCAGAAACTTATATCAGTATCATTGTGACATTTTTGGGTAACTAGAAAATAACTGACGTTTCAAAAGTAAGGGGATACCCAATACCTTGATTTAAATAAATTTGACTCATAATATTTTTACAAAATATTTAATCAATTATGATCTGTTGACAAAAATATGACAACTTCTTGAAATTTGAACTACATAATTTACAAGATTAATTCTGGTTGCATATAATTATATCTGTCTGACCAACACTAATTTTGATAATTTAGAAACTTGATTTCTCCTTACTAATATCATGTGATTAATAAAGGCAACAGTAGTATACCGCTGTTCAAAATTCATAAATCGATAGAGAAAAACATAAATCCGGGTTCAAAACGTTCAGCTTGATTTTTAAATAGTAAACTCCCCTATGTTTCTGTACCTCCTTGAAACAAATCTCGAGCCTTGGTTCTATACCTTTACATTAACGTTTGAAACAAAGACTATAGAATTAGCTATGAGCAGACTATTTCTATGTAGGCTTTTATAATAAACATTTTCTGAAATTCTAATTTGGCTAGGTCACCTCGATATTTTTGCATTATTTACGTCCAGAAGGTCTACATAAAAAAATGCCTGTACAAAGTCAGGAATATAATAATTGGTACCCATTCGTTTGATGTGTTTGTAATTTGATTTTGCCTTTTGATTATGGACTTTCTGTTTAGAATTTTCCTCGGAGTTCAATATTTTTGTGATTTTACTTTTGTTAGAGACAACTAAATTTATTTTAGATAGAAATAAAGAGATGATTACAAATGAAACAACTTTCCATCAGATTGCAAGTGACGTGCATGTTTGCACTACATCTGAGTGTACGGCCTTACATATTATGTCAGTCAAACCCCTATAGTATAAAATGCTATAAAGATTATCATTGTCTGACACCATTTATTTCTAAACATCCATGTATGATTCTTGGAAACTGTTGTATGTGATAGCACAAAATGTCGCCAAAGATCTAGATAAGCAATATTTGCACAAACTCAGATTAGGTCACATAGTGATATTTAACTTATATATCAATGGTCTTCAACTTTGTACTTTATTTGGCCTTTTTACTTTTTTAAGTCGACTAACACTCATGTGTGGATCTTGTATAGACTACATACGAGCCTGGCGTACACAATTTGAATTCTGGTATCTATGGTGAGATAATAAAGGTTATTGTTTTAAAGAAAGAAAATACCATAGAGAATTAAAAGAACCGGAAGTCGAAGAAAGACAGACAAAAACAAAATAGACGACACAATGAATCTGATAATTTGGTTTCAAACTGATCAACGTCAGTTCCACATTTAAGAAAATATTTAAGCAAATCTTCATTCCTTGCTAAGTTGCTTTCAAAGAAAAATTATTTATCAAGCTTATCACGATTAAAAGTATGTTAATTTGGTTTTTCTCTATCGACTGTTGACTTTTAAACCCCGGTATACTACTGTTCCATTCGTGTGACACTTTGCCTAACCTATTAATGTACCTTAAATATCCTTGCCTAGAAATTTATAATCAAAGTACATCGTTCAGATCATGTTGATATTGACGCATTGGCACAGTTGCGGAAGGTATTTTTCTGTAATGACAATCCACCGGTAGATTATAGAATATATGATACCAGTGTTTCGAGCTCATGACACTTGTATCTTTAATAATTATTATCATGTATCTTTGAGTTCATGTTTTGCAAAAACAAACCATTTTGAAATACATAACAGCCTATAGCTCTTGGTAAAGATAACTTTGTTGTGTCATAATATAATGATGTTAAACTTCATTCTAGATTCGGCCTTACAGCAGTTTGGATTCTGGTGCAACTGGTAAGACTTGGGTTATAAAATGAGCAACACAACGGGTGCCACATGTGGAGCAGAATATACCTACCTTTCCGGAGCACATGAGAACACCCCCAGTTTTTGGTGGGGTTCGTGTTACTAAGTCATTAGTTTTATGTGTTGTGTCATGTGTACTATTATTTTTCTGTTTGTCTTTTATCATTTTTAGCCATGGCGTTGTCAGTTTATTTTGTATCTATGAGTTTCACTGTCCCTCTGGTATCTTTCATCCGTCTTTTATGTTTTATGTAGACGATATGGGTACTGTGGGAATATTGTATAGTCTTTGACTAGTATCACAAAACTATATTCCTTGTCTACAACTGATTCAACTTTCAGAAAGGAGTAGGTACGGTAAGGGCCTCAAATTTCAGGTTCATCTGAAGAAAGATTTTGGACACTTTTTAAACACTTAAGCGTCTATTTCAGTAAATTCAAGCAGTTTATGTGAAATATTTTAACTGATTTAATCAATAAAAACCCTCCGATGCAAGCATTTATATGAAAAATCTATCAAATATGCCATAAATTGTCACTTTTCAGAAGGTTTATGTCAAAAATGATAGTGGACGCATCCGTGCTCATCCCCAACCTTTATGTATGTTATGTATTATCATCAAAAATAACTTAAATTTCAATATAAAGAATTAATGAACACAAATGCGGCTACTTTCATTTAAGACGAAAACTGTCTAAAATTTAACTAAAAGGCTAAAATTGTGAAGATTTCAGTAATTTAGCATGATTTAATGATGTAAGTACCCGATATATATGCTTTGTATTGTCAAACACAGCCCAACTTATGTAGCATAAGCAGAAGCATCTTACTTTCCAATAAATAACAAAAAAGCTTACATTTTAACAATTTTGTAAAACACCTATATTTTGGGGCCAAAAAGGCGTCTTACTGCACCTACTCCTTTTATGACATGAGTGGTATTCAGTATCAATTTAATATTTATATTATGTTTAAATTGCGCAAAAATAAAATATGTACTGCAAGCCATCATTTTTCCTTGATGGATTATGATAAAAGTATATATATATATATAGGTATACAGTTATGAAATCGTTGTATCTTATTATATCTAGGTCATGAATATCGATTCCCTTATTCAAAATAGAAAACGTATCATTTAATATCTTAAATGGATTTAAATTCTGTCTGGACATAGAAAGTTGTATGTACTTTAACACTGATATTTTAAAGTAAATTTATAAAATGTACTTCGATAAACCATGCAAAATCAGAATAAGATATCATGGTTTTTATATCACCAGATTAAATACTTTGAGGTTACATTACTAAAGTGTGAGCATTACTAGACACGCTATTAAATTGTATAGTTTCGCTTGTGCTAAAGGGGAAAACGTTAACATATGGGGAATTGAAAAGACGAGAAAAACAGGCATCACTCTGACCACATAAAAAACAACGAAGACGAAAGAGTTTTCACAGTTATTTTGAAACTAGGTTGTCGTTAGTTTTCTCAAAAATTGATTTACATTTGACATTTCGGGCATTTCATAGCTTAAAAAGCGGTATGGGTTGTGTACATTATAGAAAGCTGTACAGTGACCTATAGTGATTTATTTCCGTGTCATTTAGTCTATGGTGAAGAGTGGTCACATTGGCACATCTTCTCTTTTATATTTGATTGCTGATAAAGTAGAAGAATATGATTTGGAAAGAGCATTTGGCAGATCCAGCCATTTAACTCTGTTTGTAAACTTGTGCAAAAAGGATATCCCGTAAGCGGTGAAGTTTAAGTTCTTCATATATTTGATTAAATCCTTAAATAATCGTAACATAAAACAGACATTCTATCTCTGTTATAAGTCTTGTCGGAGTAAATTATTTCCTTTTTAAAAATATTTTGTAATGTGTTTTATAAACAAACACGCAATTGTGTGGTTGTTATTTGCTCGGAAAACATATTGTTGTGGGGGCAGATCAAATGATCACCAATAATTGATGTAGAAAGAGTTTTGAAAAACACATAAAGTTATTTTATTTTGATGTATTTCAACGACCACACAGCTTTAACCTTTTCGGAAATGTTATCTAATGAAATAGAAATGGGGAATGTGTCAGAGACACCAATCCGACAAATGAACAGAAAGCAGCCCAAGTCCACCACAGGGTAGTTAACACAGCCAGCGAGAAAATCCCTTACCCAGACGCGGGCTTTAGACGGGCCCCAAACAAAATATGTACTATCGAGTATATCGAAAAGGGACGTCACACTTAACTGAATTTTTCGAAAAACTAAGGATTTTCTTATCCCAGGTATAGATTACATTAGCCGTATTTGGCACAACTTTTTGGAACTTTAAATCCTTAATGCTCTTCAACTTTGTAATTGTTTGAGCGTCACTGATGAGTCTTATGTAGACGAAACGCGCGTCTGGCGTACTAAATTATAATCCTGGTACCTTTGATAACTATTAACTCCGATCCATATAAGTGATCCAACTTTTTTTACATATACGAGAGTATCAACGATCAGAGCCTCCCGAATTATGACATGCCAATAAACGCAGCGCCTTTTAACATGTTTTGTGAATTCACAACCCTCTCCCTCAATCTGTAGCCAATGTCGAATAACACTCCTATATTTGTAGCTAATGTAGAATATACAAACACACCGTAATAGACAAAGCGAAATTCAGTTTAAAAGAAGTCCAAGTCGTCTGATGTCAGAATAGGTTGCAGAAAGAACTAAGAAAAATGTCAATGCTACATAAATTACTAGCAGTTACTGACATGCGAGTTCCACACCTCAATTGAACTGATTGAAATATCACATCTTCATGAGATGAAGTCTTCTTTTTCACGTGTCCATTCTTGAGTATAATCTGCGACTGAATTATTTTATATTCAAACTTGTTTTTAGTTAAAGAATTAAGCTGATGTTGTTTCGATCTTTTGGCTTATATGTTTGTTTAAGATGTGTTGGTAATTATTTTAAGATAATAACTTGGCCAGTACCATAGTACAAGAGATCTAGCCGCAACGCAAGTTTGAAGTTATAGTATCAATAGGCATTTGTAGTTATATAGGTAAGAAGGGTGATTGGAACATCTTTTAAGTCTAATATCTTAGATTTGACTGATTCATAAGTATAGATTATCGTTCATCAACTCAACGAGATTGTTTTTCTCGTTTGAGTCGGTACGGCGAAAGTGAGAACAAGTAATCGAGTTGAGATAAACCAATGACAATCTGTTTTTTTCGTTTTTTCCCATGCCAACCAGACTGAAAAATCTCAAATATCCAATATCGGAACAAGTAAGATAACAAAATATGGAACTTCGAGGAAAATTTCAAAACGGATATATCATAATTGAATGGCAAAATCAAAGTTTCAAAACACATCAAACGAATGAATAATAACTTGTATATCCCTGACTTGGTATGAAAAGAAAATGACAATTACAATTTTGTGATGATCATTCTTTTAAATGAAGAGATTTTTTACGTAAGTTCATATGTGCCCTTAAGTTATCCAAGCAAAATAGGGTTTATTTGTTGTAAAAGCTGATTTTCACCTCAAAAATATATTGTCGTAAATTAAATTGTTAGTTTAAACCAAGAAAAACTTAAATCATTTAATGAATAATTTTTCAAGATTAAAATCTGAAAAAAAAAATTAACATTCGACAAGTATTGGTTCAAAAATAAATGCATAAAAAAGAAAGATCAAGTATATACAAAATCGTTAAAATAACATAAAGGAGATATTTACTTCTAGATTCTTATTTTATTGCAGCTTCATTTCATATTTATTTACTTTGAAACCTATATACACTTAATCGTGTAGTATTGATAATGTCATGACATTTGAAAAGCTGTGTAGATTTAACATTATAAGCTCCAAATATCTTAAACATACATATCTATTTCTGTACTAAATAAAATACTTGGGGTCATACCATTTACAAAATATATGTTGAATTTAACATGTATTTGAACAAAGATTCTGAACCAATTTAAAATTGCACGATATTGTTTGAAGTGTATCTACTTTATGTATAGAAACATTGTTTTAGCTGTAACTTGGTCTTGATCAGACACATCTTGACAAAGTGTAATGAAATATTGCAGCTGCTTCCTCGTGCATTACTTCGATTGATAGAAAAGTCACGATCCCCGTTTGCTTACGTTATCTAAAACCATCCTATTGTGATATCCATGGGAAAATGGAAAAAAATATTATACACTTCGTTTCAATTCATTTGCAAATCAGTACGTTATACGCTGTGAAGATCATCAGTAATTGGCTACAACAGATAAAACCTGATAATTTCAGGTGATTATAATGAGGGAGGGGTTCATTTAATCTTCTTTCAAGTTAACAATTTGTTATCATGGTGATAAGCTTGTAGGATCATCGGCTCATGTTATTTTTATTTTTGATGAGTAATACTAGGTTCTAATAGGTTTTTCTTTTTCTGGATTTGATTAATTTGCATCGATTCATAACGGTAACAACACGAAAAGTACAAATTTGTTTAATTTGCAATTTGGTTAACAATAATTTCAGTCACAATATTCTGTGTGTAGTATAGTATAATAGTTTGATTATATTTGATGTTACGGGAGCAACCGTTTAACTAAATAAGGGGGAGATATGTTTATTTTGTCTGAATCCATTTTTAAAAATATTTTTCGACGTTATCAATCTAATTATCTTTTCAAAATTCAATACTATAAGATATGGAGGAAATCAGAAGTAAAAACATTTTTTCTGTCAACTGCTTCATCACAATATTTGTTTTATGTTAGATTGGGGATAGAATATTTCTTTTAAGAAATAAAATACCCCGCCACCTTTTGAAGTTAAATGGTTTTCCCCTTATTCCAGTCACAATTTTCTTATATTATAGTAGATAAGTTGGATTATATTCAACGTTAGGTTAAATATGTTTGAGGTAAATGTATTCCCTATTTCGCTAGTATTTTTAAGATTTTTTATTATGTCCATTCTTAGCCAAGGTTTCCCTCTGTTTTGAATACCTTAAATTAATTTACACCTCTAACTTAATGTTCGCCATATGATATTATATCTCTCTCGCAAAGGTATATAAAGGTATATAAAAACAGCGACTCACAGTATAGTACATGGCCTGTATAAGTATCAAAGGTAATATGTATCCTGGTGCAATCAGTATTAAAATGGCAGAATAAACAAATACTATGAAATAACAATTTGTAAGACATTTTTTGTAGCTAGAGAAAAATCAACAACAAAGGGACTTGTAAAAAATCTCTACGATTGTTGTCTTTAGTTGATGCACAATATGTTATATGTTTTGATAAACACTGCTGATAATGCACGATGTAAATATACTTCAAATTGAATGTAACAAGAAGTTCATAGCTATTCTTTATCAATCATCTGTTGTTTTTTGTGTGTTCTTCTTCAGTTTTTTATCAGTATTCTTTGTGACATTCGTGTGTGAACTTTTATCAAGATCATTATATTAATTTTTAAAAGCATCGCTGTAAAAAAAAAATACGCAGCATTAAATTTGAAGCAAATGCGTTTCCTTTTTTTTTTTGCATATAATAATCTGAATGAACCTTTTAGGGTTGATAATTTCCGCGCATATCATATACTGAACACGTCGATCAATAGGATTATTTTTTGGTAACTTTAATGGCAGCATCTTTTGTGATCACCACTTATCTGTCTGTCTTTGACATGGAATAAATCAAAATCTATATTCGAACATGTAGTCTTTTTTTCCATTCATGTGTCTAGCTTGATTCAAATAGTCTCGTTATTGAAGTAAGTTCGAATTTAAATCCGGTGACTGAAAGGACCATGGCAATACATTATGGTGTTCTTCGTCAAGAAATCCATGGTTACCCTTACCGTATACCGACGGGAATCGTCCTGCTAAAATTACTCCCTTTCTAGGTCAATAAAATCGTACAAATTATGCAACAAAAGGTAGTCTTAAAAGAAATAATGAAAATGTTATGTTTATATGTAAATGGTTATTGTAGCATAAACTACACAATAAAGTGACAAACAAGTATCTCCCTTGCAAACACAGATAATTGACACTCTTCAAAGTGTTGCAGCTTCGCCAAGAGAACGTTGAATATTATAAGTTCACACAAAAAATAACAGTTATGGAAAATAATGACAATGTGAAAGTTAAAAAAAAACTAAGTAGTCTCACATGGTAAACATCGTTTTTTATAGACGCAACAGACAGATGAACCAAAGAAGAATCGTGCTTGATCCACTTACAAAAGTTGAAATAGAACAAGATAAAAGTTGAACCTTCTAGTCTTATATAAAAAGACTAGCTGATTTTTTTAACATAGATAAGACAACCGTCTATAAATATCAGTAAAAACATCAATCATTGTTAAAATCAAAATATATATAGTTACGTATACGTCTTTGAGCGAGTCAGACACCATGTAAAATGACCGCCGTACTTTACATTGTTTTGTAAAAGCGCAGGGTGTACATACAATTGTCACAAAAAGTATAATAGATAAAAAAAATCATAAAACCTTTACTTTTTTCACGAATACTAAGAATATCATCAAACACTCATCATTGATTTAAGGATTCAAATTTTGTAACTCAGGCGCACGTTTTGTCTACAAAAGACTCAACGGTTGAGCTTGTATCAAAAAGGTTTAAAAGGTAAAATAAACGTCAAATGTTTAGAGCATTGCGAACCCAAACTCCCGAAAGGTTTTGCAAAATACAGGTTTTAGTTTGGCGTTTACTAAATGAAATTAATGTTACTCACATTATGTTACAATGAAAAAAGATAATTTCTTGGCTTTATACTAAGCAGTGTAGATATGCACTCTCTCTTCTCATCAGGTACAAGACTATGATTCAATCAGTGTCCTTCATATCAAATTATAAGCTTGATATCTTTGATGAGATTTTTTTCATATCCAGTATGCCACTGTGAATATACAAACATGATGTTAACTATATACAAGAAACTGTCAGCTTTATACTTTTGCACCAAGGTTTCTTTCCAGAAATAAACTCCAAAGTTACAGCTGTATTTATGATTTAATTAGACAAACGTATTAACCTTGTCGTAATTTAAATGATCTTTCAGAAGTAAATGAAGAGGCATATGCGCAATGGTAAAATAAAATGAACTACATTATGTTTAAATTAATTTATGTTCATGTTCCTTCATATCGTTCTGAACCTAATTGAGGATATATATGGGGAGGGGGGCATTGCACTTTGTTTAATCGCAAATGATAATTAGGTCAACTGTTTACTGAATTTGAAAAAAAATAATAATGTAGAAATATAATGTTCTTGAGGAATGTTTTATTAAAAACAAAACTGAATATTGATAATTTTTTCTATTTGGAATTTGGAAGAACATTTGTTAACAATTTATATGGCTACCAAAATTGGTATTTAAATAATTTTTAAATCATACACAAAGATAGTATGACGATGTTAAAATGATATCCCGAAAGAATAAGATAATATAGTTTTAAAAAATTGCATTAAAAAAAATGTATATTGTTAGGGTACAATAAAAGTAATGGGATTTAAAACATGCATTTGTCGACTTAATTGATTTAAATATCACTCAAATATTAATAGTGTCACTTAAGTTTCATATTGTTTTTCTGTAAAATATATATAACCAGATGTAAGATGAGTGCCAATGAGACAAATCTTTATCCAAGTCACAATTTGTAAAAAGTAAATCATTGAAAAAAGATCAGTTGCTTAAAAAAATAGAATCAACAGACATAAAGAATAAGTTAAGTGGACCTGCTTTTGAATATAAACGATGGAAGGCAGCTGCAAATCATTCATGTGTGACAAGGCGTGACTTTTTATTTAAGTTGTATAATATAATATTATTTTGTTGTATCGCAAAAAAGATATAACAAACAAAAACCAACGACGACCACTAAATTACAAATTCTTGACGTTGGACCGTCACACATATAATATGGTGGCGGTGTTAAACAAGTGTGTGAGTGATTAATTAAGACATTCCATTGTATAGAATAATGGTGTAGCACCACAACATTAGACCAAACTGTAAAAATCAGTTGGAAATGTCTAAACTCATCAGCTCGGCACGAACCGTAAAAAACAAATTAACAACATGACGGAAGACACAAATTATCGATATAGGAGTACTCGTAGTTAATATAATCTAGTGAAAAGACGTCAACTGAGAAAAACATGACCTTGCGTATTGTCAAAATAAAAGTACATACTATTGACAGTGTGTCGGAATAATAAGATCAATATCAATATCATTAAATGTTAATCATATTCGCAGATCTTACTACGGTACTAGAAGAATATCCTTAAATGTTAATCATATTCGCAGAAATTACTACGGTACTAGAAGAATATCCTTAATGAATAATATTATTCAAGTTATCGATCTAAATCAAATATACAAGCTTTATCAACTGTAAAAAATGGGATTTGAGAGTTGTTTTTATGAGAGTTTTATAAAATTGAGAATGAACATGGGGAATGTGTCAAAGAGAAAACAACTCGACAAACAGCATACAACAGACAAAGACCACCAATGGGTCTTCAATGAAGTAAGAAACTACCGCATCCGGAGTCGTGCTTCAGCTTTCGATATATGACAAATTTAGTAAAAGTTTTAAGTAATGAATGGGAACGAAACTTCTGACTTAAGTACTTTACCAGTTACATATTTAAGATTAAGTTCATGAAAATCCAAAACGTCCCTACAGACATGGGAATAGTGAACGAACTGTTGAGTGCAGACACAATGAGAAGGGAACGAAGGAACATCACCGTCCAAAAAATGGAAAATAACCATCGGAACGTTAACGAACAAATATAAAGTGAGAGGTTCACATATCGAAAATAATTATTTAGTTTGTCAAAAGCAGTCTATTAATCATGAATATTGGATCAAGGACATTGACCATATGACAAACTGAAACTTCGTAACACAAATTTATATTAATGCATCAATATATAGGGTATGTAACATCCAGGTCCTTAACCATTGATCTAGACAGCTGTAAACAAATCTTCTATGTGTGTCTATAACGTGTGTTGTGGAAAAAAATAAGTTCAAAGCAAGGTTAAATACAGAAAACGTCTATTGTGCCAGACAAATACAATTTTCATGTTGTTTTGGTTTCTGTCAAACAAAAATGATTTGGGTAAAAATACAAGCATATTAAAGCACGAGTTCGTCAAAAACACCGGTTTTTAGAATAAACAAATTTTCTTTGCAAACGAGTTAAAAAAAAATTCAGTGCTTTTCGTTCGGTGTTTTGTACTTTATCAGTGACATTTGATAAAACATATTTCTTTGTTCTGTATTATTCTGTTGTTCCGTGTGCAGCTTGTCTTGCATATTATTTTTTTTCTCTCAATTAGTTCTAGTAAAGTTTAAACCCGCAGACTATAAGTAGATATGAAATCTTTTAAAATTTTCGTTATAATTGATTAATATAGATTTCACCAATGCATCGAGTGTGATACGATAATTATCTACTCGAGACAGGGAAATTGTCAAATTTGAAATGCGAAGCTCGCCGAGTGTCTTAAATATTTAAAATTTAACTGTCGCCACTTAAGTCACACTTAAATTAATTGCATGTCCGAGCTTTCGTCCTTGTTAAAATATGTTTTATGAAGGCAATTACACCCCTGTTTATGTCAGAACACACATAAATGAATCAGCTTCAAGGTCTATCTGATATTTTCCTTTTTGTTAAGATCAAAGTCTTGGCATTTAATCCGTCATTTTCTACACCAGGAAATGACTGCACCAAGTCAGGAATATAACATTTGTTTGCCTTTCGCTTAATGTGTTTGAGCATCTTAGTTTGCCATTTGATGATGGTTTTGAATTTTTCATTGAAGTTCGGTATTTTTTTTTAATCTACTACGTGTACCTGAATCGGAATTCAAGTGATTCTGTTTTTCCCTAAATGACTGGGTGTTCGGTATACTACTTTGGTATGTTTGTAAATAGATCATTCGGACTATATCAAATATATGAATGGAAAAATTTACTTAACATATCGCATGAAAACTTCCTGTAAGTAAGATAACTTTTCCAGGAACCGTTCAAAGATTTGTTTCATATTATCTTGTTTGATGGACATTGTTTTATCGTAAAAAAAAGTAATAAAACCATTGTTCTTGTCCTGCAAAATGATATGTTTTGTTATAGAAGGCATAGATCTTAATTAAACAGTTGAAAATTAGCAGCTGGTTTTTTTTCATTAAAAAAAAACTTTATTACCGCTCGTTAATTTGTTTTGCACTTCACCCTGCTCATGTAAACGATAACAAATCGATGACGACAGGTTTGTTTACAATTTCACAATAATCAATTTTGAATTGTTTTTGTCGGAAATGACACTCGAAATTATAAAAACGAGTTTCGCTTGTTCTTAATTTGACATTTTGGTCTGTTCTGTATATCAACAGACATACAATCTATTATTAGAACGATGGGCATTCGTACTTTAAAAGGCACTCCGGATTTAGCTCGTGAATTATTTATGTTTGCAATTTTTACAGAGTTGCTAGACGTTTCAATTCTGATATTCTAGAACTTGTAAAGGATTGGAACTGTTTCTCAGATAATTGATATGAATGAGTATTATTGAATTGTTGTTGTTTAAAATTATTTTAACTACATTGCATTGATAGAAAAATCATTAATGGATATTTTTAGAAACATTTATGTTATAGACCTGCTACTTGAGTACACTTGTGGGAGTACATATCCAATTGTTGGAGCTGAATATGTATAAATAGTATCACGTTTAATTGAAAAATTTAGTAAATTATCGTTGTCAGGGACAGATAAACAAAACGTCAAATATAATGAAAAAAAAGCCACAACGGCATTAAAACTGAACTCTACATCCTCTTTGCATAGATATATGCAATTGCAGAAAAAAGTGATATTAAAACATAACGTGTTTAAGTTTTATTAAAAATATAATTCATATTGCATTTTTAAGATAAATGAGTCTGAAAAAGCAGAAAATTTAACACAAGGAACACAGTTTGTGCTAAGGGGATCCAGTTATTATAGTGTAAATAACTAAGAGGCTCGAAAGAGTCTGCTTCGCTCACCTTCTCTTCAACACTGACCACGTTTAAATAAAATCACCATATGGAATATATTTGGTCCTCTTGTGCTTCAACTTTGTACTTGTTTGGCTTTATAACTATTTAGATCTGAGAGTCACTGATGAGTCTAATGAAGACGAAACGCGCGTCTGGCGTATTCAATTATAATCCTGGTACCTTTGATAACTATTAAACTCTATTAAGAATGAACTGTTATTTATTTCGATCATTTTAATATTCTTTTAGATCTTATCCTGCTGATAATTTTTCCTTTTAAAGATTTTATTTATGTATTATAGTTTCAAGATAATAGGCAAAAAACGCAACGGAAATGTTTAAAATTATCATTAAAGGGCAACTACTCCTATTAGTAGTCGGCTGAAAACTTGTTGCCATTTTTGCTTATTTTAAGACCATAACCATAGCAAGAAACATGGTGGAAATGGGGAAAATCGTAATAACTTCAATAGGGAGCGACTAACGATTTCGTTCATGTCTGATTTATTTGTAGGTCTTGTCTTGCTGATTTATTTTTTTACATTCTGAAGTTTCTATATATCTGTTCTATTTTTTTTTTAGATATAAGTCAAAACGCAAAAAAACAATGGTAAAATTCTCATTAAAGAGCAATAACTTTCAAAAGCAGTCAACTCAAGGTTTCAGCTATTTTGATTTTTCGAAGATCATGTCGCTAAGTTTTTAAGATATTAGGCAATAATGCAAACAATTGGTAAACATCGTGATATAAAGGCAATACCATTTTTGTATACGTATTTTCGACATATAGCTCTTAAACGATTTCTGTACTTATACATCTTCGTATTTCAAATGTTTGGCTTTGAGCGTTTCTGATGAAGATAAATGCAGCAAGCGCTTCGGACGCATGAAATTATAAAACGTTTTGTTTTCAATTTTTCTATCACATGTCTTATTAGAAGTCGTCTGCCGATTTTTGTCATGACGACTTATTTGAAGACCTTGTCTTCCTAATCCGTGTTGCTGATTAAAGTTTTCGTCTACCCTTTATTATTTTGGAGATTATCATGATAATAAGCAAAAAGACATAGAATTCAAATTTTGTCATTTAAGGGCAATATCTCATATAAGAAGTCGTCTTGCAGTTTAGACGGAAACGCACCATTGTTAGAACTCGGCATTCTAAACTTTTTTGTCAGATTTTCTCTATTTATAGCGGTTTTCAAAATGAAATGAACTTATGTGAAGACCTTGCCTTGCTAATCCGTTGTGCTAATTAAAGTTTTCGTCTATACTTTCTCATTTTGGAGATAATCATGAAAATAAACGAAAAAAATTATAGAATTCAAATTTGATTTTCTCTATGTATAGAGGTTCGACTTGCATTATACCGCTATGCTCTATTGTAATGTTAGCCATGTCCGCCATTTTGTTTGGCAAGTGGGGTTATCGAACAATCTTAAAACTAGATACATAACCAAATTGTGTTCAATGTGGTCTAGTAGTTTCAAAGTGAAGGATTTTGTAAAAGATAACTGACAATGACATTATGTGATGAGATAACCGCTCATGTTGCTCTATGTGCAAGGTCAGCTAAAAATGAGCAATCGCGTAGTTTTGAAATTGACAATGGTAAGGGACAGCATTTAAGTTTCACTTGAATTAATGGCATGTTTGAACTTTCATCCTTGTTTCAAATATGTTTTATGAAGGCAAGTGCACACCTTGTTTATGTCCGATCACACATAAATGAATCAGATTCAAGGTCTGTCTGATATTTTCCGTTTTGTATTGATCCTGGTCGAAACTTTTAAGTCACCATTTTATACATAAGGAAATACATGTACCAATTTAGGAATCTGACATTTGTTTTCAATTCGTTTGATGTGTTTGAGCTTTTGATTTGGCCATTTGATGATCGAGGGACTGTTCGTTTTGAATTTTCCTTTGAGATCGGTATTTTATCTACTTCGCGTACCTGTTTCGGAATTCAAGTGATATCGGGATTTTTTTCTTAAATGAATAGGTGCACGTTTGTAAATAAAGCATTCGGACTCTATCAAGAATATGACTGGTAAAATTGACTTTTAAATATACATGTTGCATTCAAACTTCCTGTGCGATATTAAGGAAAGATAGCGTTTTCAGGAACCGTTCAAAGATTTTCTTCATTTCATCATATTTTTTCTACTACGCGTACCTGTTTCGGAATTCAAGTGATTTCGGGTTTTTTCTTAAATGAATAGGTGTACGGTCCTCTGACACGTTTGTAAATAAATCATTCGGACTCTATAAAAAATATGACTGGTAAAATTGACTTTTAAATATACATATCGCATGCAAACTTCCTGTGCGATTTTAAAGTAAGATAGCGTTTCCAGGAACCGTTCAAAGATTTTTTTCCCATTTCATCTTGATTGATAAACATTGTTTTAACATAAAGGAGAAATAATACCACGATTCTTGTCCTGCTATTATCGTGTTTAAGGATAGGTTGTTTATAGATTGCATGGACCACAAAAGGAAACTGAATAGTATAAAATTAGCTATTTTATTTTTTTCCATTGAAAAAAACTTTATTACCGCTCGTTAATTTGTTTTGCACTTCACCTTGCTCATATGAAACAATTACAAAACGATGACGACAGGTTTGTTTACAATTTCACAATGATCAATTTTGAATTGTTGTTGTCGGAAATGACACTAGAAACCGGAACACCAATAACATGATGTAACAAAATTATGAATGTAGGAGTAAGGAGAATGTTAATTGTGGTCATATAATGGCTAAACTAGCAAACATAGAAGCAAGTCATAAGGTGATTGAGTCGACCCGAATAATAAAAAAAAAATAGAAAGTCTTATTATATAGTAAACTTGGGACAAAGATGTGTTTAGGGAATATAATAGAGTAATTAGACCTATTATTACTGAGTATACTGCAATTTCATAATTGTCATTTTAAATGGAAATGATCAACTTTAACAAAATTAATGATGATATATTTTTTTAATATTTTGTAATGGTTGTATGCATGGAAGAAGGTGCAGTCTATTTTACAAACAGGCTGCTATTATTTGCAATTTAAATCCTTTTTAGTCAACGACTCTGTAATAACATTCTTGTCTATGTATAGAGAGAGACCTTACAGTAAGAGCGTGTTCTTTTAACCGCAGATGCATACCTTGATATCTTATTTTTTGTCTTTCCATGTTGTGATGTTACACTATTGTTTCAGATAAGGGTGAGGATTTGGTACCATTAAAACGTTTAAACCCGCTGCAATATTTGGCACCTGTCCTAAGTCTTGAATCTGATGTTCAGTAGTTCATGTTGTTGATGTGATTTTTACGCGTTTCTCGTTTCTTATTTTATACGTTTAGATGGTTTTACACTAGTATTATTTTTGGCCCTTTACATCTTGCTGTTCGGTGTGAGCCAAGGCTCCGTGTTGAAGACCGTACTTTGACCTATAATGGTATACTTTTATAAATTGTTACTTGGATAGAGGTTTGTCTCATTGACACTCATACATGTACAGCATCTTCTTATACAGTATCTATCAAAGCTGGAATCCTTTTGTTTTACCATATTTGTGCATTGTTTGTCAGCTTCCACATTATTCTCGTTCTTTGTGTTTAAAACTTTAATAAAATCTTCATTATCATAGTTTGGTGCGTGCAATTTTAGGTTCTTAAATATTTGTTGGGTAAAACATGTGACCAAAGTAAAACTCAAATCTGCAATTCTGACGTGTTTGGCTTAATATTGAGTATTTTTCAAAACTACGAATTACAAGAAATAATTTCTTACTCGAATCAATTTCTGTGGAGAGCAAAGCGTGTTTTATCTTTCAGATACGAAATATCTGTGTTGGTTAACGTACTTCAATGCAAACGCATGTTAAATCTGCAATAATGTATAAAAAAAATTGTCCTAACAAATTTGTATCACGGAATATCATTTAAATATCATGTTCTTTGTGTAATATTGGCAAAATATTTTTAAGTATATTATTACAGTAACGATTATTGTTATGACATCACCATGTTACACATGTTAAAAAAATGGTCAACGAAGATACACATATCTCATCTTAGAGAGGGATACATCCTTCATTGTAAAAAAAGCACTCTGATTCAAACAACAATTTCTCTGAAAGTTACATTATTAAGATACTTGATTTCTTGATTGACGACATATTTGTAACGTTTGAAGGACGTGTTTTTCAACAAAATATCGGCATTTCCATGGGAATCAACTGTACCCCTCTTCTTGTCGACTTGTATCTTTTATTTTTATGAGGCTTACGTCATACGTGAACTTATCAAGTTAAGAAGTTAGCAGTATCGATTAACTTTACTTTCCGCAATATAGATGATGTTCATTCACTAAATAAATCAACATTTTCTGATTATGATGAATGCATCTATCCTACCGAACTAGAGATAAAGGATACAACAGATACAAATAAGTCTTGCCTTACATCTAGAAATTGCACCTCTATTATGGACAACTTCATTCGATTAAACACATCGTATCTACTGGCTACCTGTCTTTCTGTCTATCTGTGACCGCATTCTCGTCCATACATTTGGGTTGATATCAGTATGATTCTCCTTTTGTTAAACAATAACTTTTCTTTCTTTATTGTTATGACATCACCATGTTACCAGCGTGCGTCTTGATATTGTGTGCAATATTGACGTTAACTATGAATTAATCAGCTAATGAATCATTTTAAAAAATACTCAAAAATACAGTTTCCATGGTTTTTGTGTTTCTACTACTTTGGACAACATTATCTGTTCACCAAGGCAACAAGGAATTCTAATGAATTAACTACGTCTATGTTCAACCGATTGATAATACTTTCTATAGAAGACGAAAAATGCTAAGTAAATGTATTTTGTTGAAAATCTAATACAAATGTTAAATAATTCATACAACATCAGAACTTACTGTACCAAGTCAGGAATATGACAGTTGTTATCCATTCGTTTGATGTGTTATATCATTTGATTTTACTATTTGATTAGGTACTTTCCGTTTTGAATTTTCCCCGGAGTTCAGTTTTTTGGTGATTTAACTTTTTTCAGAGCATTTGATACGCTTTTTGGTATTAAGTTTACGACAAGTAGGCCACATATGCAATAATCTGGTGTCTCAATGTAAACTTTACCCTTTATTGACTTTAGATTATCTATTTAAGAATAAATCTTCTATTTATGGACAAATATGTTGGGTTAAATGGTCAAATGACATGTTGGTATATTACATGAAATTGAATAAGCTATTGGTAAAACTTAAAATTATTATTCAGTATTCAGGAAAGATCACTGGCAGTGTATTATTTCTAGATGCCAAATTAGTACGTGTAAACAGAATATCACACGGGTATATCTTTTGATAGATAAAGTCTTACCACGCTGTGTTCTTTGCAAGTGCTAAATATATCCATTGTATCTATTGTATCCATTTTTAAATTTTATGAAGTAGTTTTTGTACAAGTGTATTTTTTTGGTATTCTGAATCAACTTGATTCAAATCTTAATTGTTTTTATGCGAGTTATTTGTTTCAAAAGATCATAGTTTAACATTCTTTTGATTTAGTGACGTATCTTTCTTCTAATATTATACTTTGGTGTACACACATTTGTAAATGCACGTCGACAATAAAGGGCTATATTGTAAGTGATATTTCAGGACCCGTATACATAAAACTACTTAAGTTTAGATATGTTCCAAACGGATGGATTTTTCTACATGGCTAACGATAAATTAGTACTACGATTGGATTTCTTGAATTGAGTGGTTTTATGTATACGGGACCCGGCTTGCAGACAAGTCCCAATGGAATATTAAAAACTTGTTGACCAGCTAGACGAACAGATAAATAAAATTTCCATTTTATAGTTAGGTTCTAAGGACATAAAAGTTAATCAGGTTTTATTTTGCTTCGACTGTTTCATCTCCGTGTTCCTTTAAATATAAATGTATTAACATTAAATTATACCAGAAATAAGAGTACTTTATGTTGTTGTGAATTAATTTGATCCATTTCTAATACAAATGTTTTTTGTATGAAAATGACATCTAGAATCGCCTTTGTACTTTTATGGTAGAATGTACTTTACTGACTGTTTTGATGAGTTTTTGGGGATTTAACATGTTTTACATCAAAACTGATGTAATCGAGTGATGATAATTTATGGAATTAATATATAGTTGCCAAGTGTTTACAAGTTATGCTTGAAAAATCGATATTACTACATTGTATTACTGACAGAAATAAAGCAATTTAGATTTTTTAATCATGTGATGAATTTGTCCATGTACGCTCTAAACTAGAGCATTACGCCTTTTTATGTCAAATCTATCAAAATTCATCTTCAAGGTCCATCGACACCTTGTCTATCTTGTATAGGGCAAAATAAATATGCTCGTTAAGACAATCTAAGACTCCTTTATCTTGCAATAGTATTAAAACATTTGACTTTTCTACACTTTACACAAGTATTCCCCATTCCCGACTAAAAGAAAAATTGAAAGATTTGGTATTGCTATGTTTCATACAAAACAAATGGTCAACGTAGATACACGTATCTCATCTTAGAGAGGGATACATCCTTCATTGTAAAACATCACTCTGATTCAAACAACAATTTCTCTGAAACTGACATTATTAAGATACTTTATTTCTTGATTGACGACATATTTGTAACGTTTGAAGGACGTGTTTTTCAACAAAATATCGGCATTACCATGGGAATCAACTGTACCCCTCTTCTTGTCAACTTGTATCTTTTATTTTTATGAGGCTTACGTCATACGTGAACTTATCAAGTTAAGAAGTTAGCAGTATCGTTTAACTTTACTTTCCGCTATATAGATGATGTTCATTCACTAAATAAATCAAAATTTTCTGATTATGATAAACGCATCTATCCCACAGAACTAGAGATAAAGGATACAACAGATACAAATAAGTCTTCCTTATATCTTGCCTTACATATAGAAATTGCACCTCTATTATGGACAACTTCATTCGATTATACACATCGTATCTACTGGCTACCTGTCTTTCTGTCTATCTGTGACCGCATTCTCGTCCATACATTTGGGTTGATATCAGTATGATTCTCCTTTTGTTAAACAATAACTTTTCTTTCTTTATTGTTATGACATCACCATATTACCAGCGTGCGTCTTGATATTGTGTGCAATATTGACGTTAACTATGAATTAATCAGCTAATGAATCATTTTAAAAAATACTCAAAAATACAGTTTCCATGGTTTTTATGTTCTACTACTTTGGACAACATTATCTGTTCACCAAGGCAACAAGGAATTCTAATGAATTAACTACGTCTATGTTCAACCGATTGATAATACTTTCTATAGAAGACGAAAAATGCTTAGTAAATGTATTTTGTTAAAAATCTAATACAAATGTTAAATAATTCATACAACATCAGAACTTCCTGTACCAAGTCAGGAATATGACAGTTGTTATCCATTCGTTTGATGTGTTATATCATTTGATTTTACTATTTGATTAGGTACTTTCCGTTTTGAATTTTCCCCGGTGTTCAGTTTTTTGGTGATTTAACTTTTTTCAGAGCATTTGATACGCTTTTTGGTATTAATTTTACGACAAGTAGGCCACATATGCAATAATCTGGTGTCTCAATGTAAACTTTACCTATTATTGACTTTAGATCATCTATTTAAGAATAAATCTTCTATTTATGGACAAATATGTTGGGTTAAATGGTCAAATAACATGTTGGTATATTACATGAAATTGAATAAGCTATTGGTAAAACTTTAAATAATAATTCAGTATTCAGGAAAGATCACTGGCAGTGTATTATTTCTAGATGCCAAATTAGTACGTGTAAACAGAATATCACACGGGTATATCTTTTGATAGATAAAGTCTAACCACGCTGTGTTCTTTGCAAGTGCTAAATATATCCATTGTATCTATTGTATCCATTATTAAATTTTATGACGTAGTTTTTGGTACAAGTGTATTTTTTTGGTATTCTGAATCAATTTGATTCAAATCTTTAATTGTTTTTATGCGAGTTATTTGTTTCAAAAGATCATAGTTTAACATACTTTTGATTTAGTGACGTATTTTTCTACTAATATTAAACTTTGGTGTACACACATTTGTAAATGCACGTCGACAATAAAGGGCTATATTGTAAGTGATATTTCAGGACCCGTATACATAAAACTTATTAAGTTTAGATATGTTCCAAACGGATGGATTTTTCTACATGTCTAACGATAAATTAGTACTACGATTGGATTTCTTGAATTGAGTGGTTTTATGTATACGGGACCTGGCTTGCAGACAAGTCCCAATGGAATATTAAAAACTTGTTGACCAGCTAGACGAACAGATAAATAAAATTTCCATTTTATAGTTAGGTTCTAAGGACATAAAAGTTAATCAGGTTTTATTTTGCTTCGACTGTTCCATCTCCGTGTTCCTTTAAATATAAATGTATTAACATTAAATTATACCAGAAATAAGAGTACTTTATGTTGTGGTGAATTAATTTGATCCATTTCTAATACAAATGTTTTTTGTATGAAAATGACATCTAGAATCGCCATTGTACTTTTATGGTAGAATGTACTTTACTGACTGTTTTGATGAGTTTTTGGGGGATTTAACATGTTTTACATCAAAACTGATGTAATCGAGTGATGATAATTTATGGAATTATATATAGTTGTTAAGTGTTTACAAGTTATGCTTGAAGAATCGATATTACTACATTGTATTACTGACAGAAATAAAGAAATTTAGATTTTTTAATCATGAGATGAATTTGTCCATGTACGCTCTAAACTAGAGCATTACGCCTTTTTATGTCAAATCTATCAAAATTCATCTTCAAGGTCCATCGACACCTTGTCTATCTTGTATAGGGCAAAAAAAAATACGCTCATTAAGACAATCTAAGACTCTTTTATCTTGCAATAGTATTAAAACATTTGACTTTTTTACACTTTACACAAGTATTCCCCATTCCTAACTAAAAGAAAAATTGAAAGATTTGGTATTGCTATGTTTCATACAAAAAAATGGTCAACGTAGATACACGTATCTCATCTTAGAGAGGGATATAAAACATCCTTCATTGTAAAAAATCACTCTGATTCAAACAACAATTTCTCTGAAACTGACATTATTAAGATACTTGATTTCTTGATTGACGACATATTTGTAACGTTTGAAGGACGTGTTTTTCAACAAAATATCGGCATTACCATGGGAATCAACTGTACCCCTCTTCTTGTCAACTTGTATCTTTTATTTTTATGAGGCTTACTTCATACGTGAACTTATCAAGTTAAGAAGTTAGCAGTATCGTTTAACTTTACTTTCCGCTATATAGATGATGTTCATTCACTAAATAAATCAAAATTTTCTGATTATGATGAACGCATCTATCCCACCGAACTAGAGATAAAGGATACAACAGATACAAATAAGTCTTCCTCATATCTTGCCTTACATCTAGAAATTGCACCTCTATTATGGACAACTTTATTCGATTATACACATCGTATCTACTGGCTACCTGTCTTTCTGTCTATCTGTGACCGCATTCTCGTCCATACATTTGGGTTGATATCAGTATGATTCTCCTTTTGTTAAACAATAACTTTTCTTTCTTTACTTTTGTTCGCGATCGACTTGAAGAATTTTATCCCACAGTCCCTAATCGTGACCCTCATAACGTGTAGCAAGTGGTCATTGTGGCCTCTTGAACCAGTTAGGTAGCTCTTGGTGTCAATTGGACGAAAACCCAAAATGAAATGTATTAGTAAATAAAAAATCCATAACTCTTAATATATTAATATTTGCATTATGAAATTGAAATAAAATCTCCAACGAAAAAAAAAATAGTACAAACAAATAAAACCTGACGACAATTTTAGATACTGCTAATCACCTCACTTTGTTTAAAATTTTGTATGGTTGACACGTTTTTGTCACAGAGATTAACACAATACATTGTATCGTCATTCATTAGATGTGTTAATATTTAACACTCGTAATATTTCCAATTGGATGATAATATGTTAATACTTTCCGATGCAGATCTATTCTTCAGCTGGACATGTCTAGCCTTTTTCAGATATTTTTGGTATTGTGCTTCTTTCTATTCTCTGGTCCTCGGTTCGACTTCATACAGTGCATTTTAAAAATTTAGTTCCGTGGTTTTTTTTTTTATTACGTCCAATTTTATATTTTTCTTTAAAACAAATAATTGTGACCTTGCATAAACTAAGTTAATAAATTCAGTACTGGAGTTAATAGACCAAAGGTACCATCTTCAAAAGGTCGTTAAATGGCAAAAATATAATTTGATCTTTAACCATGTTCAGAAATAGCACGACTTGATCCATCGTTATCTCTCATTAGAATGTTACACAGGAGTGTAAATCGTGCATGTTCAACACGAAATTTACGTAATTTGTATTATGCAATAGCAAATGTAATTGAATTCTTCGATAATATTATATCGCATTTTTAACTTGACTGTCATCTGAAAAATCATCGAATACAATAAATATCCAAATTTATCACTTTCTAGTATGCATTTCCTTTAAAAAAAAAAAAGAATAAGTATCTAACGATTAAACGTTTATCACAAGTATGATATTTAATTTTTGACCTCATAATTTTTCAACGGAAAAAAGACGGTTCTAGTAAACTTTAAGAGACTTTCGTCTCGTCTATGAATGGATGTATGCAAGTATACCAAACGTATATATAGGGTTACATATCAATTGTAGAAAAATCTATTATTTCTTATTTCAAATATTTTACTCGAAAAGCAAGTTGGTTAGTAACAGATCATGATTATAGACACAGACCTTCGTTTTTTTTATAATGCTGATACCAATTTTACAAATCAGACATGTCTTTATGTTGTCATATCTATCTTATTATTCACATATTGTCTTAATGTGCTTATTCAGTAACCTTTGTGGTATTACAATAGCTATAGCTATAACAGTTTACCAAATTGCAGTTTGGTTTCTTCTCCCACTAACTGATCAACTGGAAAAATATTTTAACAAATTGTCTTTGTCATTGAATTAATGAACCATTTATCTATAAAATCTATTCATGGTCGAAGTTTTCATGCCAGATTTATACCTACTAAATATGTGGCTCATATTATAGTAAGTCATTATTTAGATTGCAATTAATGACAGACTTCAACTAACAAAATAATTATTACTTTATTATTCACAGCATTCACTTTATACTAACAACCTTTCACTTGAGCAATTTGTGAATATATTTCACCAGTTGATCAGTTTGTTGGAAAAGAATTTAAACTGCAATTTGGTTAACTGCTTTAGCCATTGCTATTGTAATACAACAAAAGTTACTGGATAAGCACAGTAATAACTCATCAAACATACCAGGCTTTTAATGTGGTACGCTAGACACTGGTTATCGGTGGCGCTCGAATCAAAACTATCAAAGATAATTTATAACCGAAAATCCAGGGGAAATGTGCCTACTGTGGCTAAGGCTATACCTGGTGGTAAAACAACCTTGCTGTTTTGAGTATTTCAATACTTAATTAATCAAACAGTAAGTGAACATATTAATGGTCAATGTCAAAACAAAATTGCTGACTTCCGGGATGATGGTACCATCCGGAACCGAAAACTCATACCGTATAGTAAGCTATAAAACACACATGTCAAAATGTGAGAAAACCAACGGCCTGGTTTATGCTAAAAACAACAAGCGAGAAACAACTAAAAACGAGAACTGAATTATAGGCTCCTGACTTTGGACAGGTACATAAACGTTACAAACAGATATTTTTGAGTTCTTAACCATCCCCCTATCCTGGAATAGTAGTGTAACACTGTGCCTTGTACTGAAAGACTATGTCAAAGTTGCAATCTGAAAACCATTGAAAGTGAATATCATCTTGTAATGGTTTGTCCTGCCTATAGAAATTTGCGTCTTAGATTTTTGCCTAAGTATTTTTGTTCTTGGCCTAACATGTCATTTATAACATGTATAATTTATTTTGCTTTGTTTTCATTTATAGTATGTCGCTTACTATATATTTTGTTGATGCTTTTGCATTTTCTTGTATGCTGATTTGCAATTTAACTTATTATTACTGTTTAAAGTTGGCAATAATACTGGAAACTTTTTAAAAATGGTTAATGAAAGCCTTACTAGATTAAAAAAATAAAAATAGTTGAGACATTCCCAGAGTCTTTTCAAATAACTCAGTTATCGGGATTAATATGCTTCTTTCTGAGATAATATTTTTATAATCTTTATTTTTAAATCGTATATTTATTGAATACACCCAAGTAGCCTCTCTAAGGTGACCAAGTGAAATAAAGTTCAAAAGAGCACACGAACTGTTTATTTGTTTCCAGTGACTGATTTGTTTTGATCCGAGTTCATTTGCCATCTGAAACTGATATCATGAAACACGTTCATAAACTACGTAGTTTGTTATATTGAAGTAATAAGCCAGTCCAGTACAAGTTAATTTACAGAGGTAATACATGAAACATGATATATATCATAACATAATTATTCATAACAATATCATTGTTTACGACTATTTTGTTCTGTACAGAATTATTTGTTACTGTTTTCTGAACTTGTGAAATCGATCTATAACAACTGGGTCATGGCAACTGATCAGTAACACGTGATAAAAGTAAAAACAACAGTTACTTTAATTTTTAAAGCAAATCGTACTGTGTCAAGCATAAAATACTAAAAAGCGACAGGAAATATGCGAAAATGAGCTAGAAACAAACACATCTACTTTTCATAAAATTATTAAAATTTTAATGTTCAATATCAAAAATTTTAAAATTAGAAATAGGTTGAAGAATTATGCTTTCCGACTAGCTAATTTACTTCTTGATGTAGTATTGTGAAGATCAAAGGGAAAGGCAAATAAGAAGATTGAAAAAAAAAACACCCAAATAAAATTGAATAAACAAGTATCCCGAAAAGAAACAAAAGAAAAAAAAAATGTTAAGCAATCTGAGAAAAGGGAAAAAATTATCAACTGTTACAAACAAACAAAGAAAATTGAATAAACAAGCACTCCGAAAAGAAACAAAGGAAAAACGGAAATAAAGCAATCAGAGAAGGGAAAAAAATAATTTATCAACAAACAGAACAAAAATAGAAAAAATATTAAGTGCATGTTCCCGAGCTTTAAACAACAGAGATATCCATCATTTTGAAATCCAACTTATTCTACAAAAACAAATAACATCTGCTTCCGTTTGTTATTGATTTCATATCAATAATATTAGCTTTCAATTAAGTAAACAAATAATGGCTACTGTGCCGCCAAAATGAACTGCACACGATTTAATAAGGGTAACCAGTACATCAGCGTCTGGCATTATCGCAGGCTAGCGGTAATTTTTCTCACTCTTTCGTCTATTTCAGGCCGATGATGACGTAAATGAAAGTCGTTATGTTGGTTAGTTTAATCAGCCAAAGCAATTACACGGTTAGCTTTAGACATACGAGCAATCTTAATAACAAACATCGAGGGTCTGGAAAATTTGTTTAATCATATCTTATCACTTTTTTTTAAATATCTAAAAGATTATTTCACAGATGTATTGAATAGGTTTTTTTTCCAAAGTGATATAAAGTTCACCTGATATAGCATCTGATACGTACGCCTTTATAAACCATCAATAAATGGGCTAGGTGAATGAAACAACGAAACAAAGATTTATTGTGAAAAATATTTTTTTACGTCATGAATTAAGTGCAAAATGTTTGATTATAATAGTTGATATTAACCATATGCTACCTATAGCACTACCCATTAATTGAGAGAAAAGTTAAAAACTTAAAAATGAATGCTTACCTTCAAATAACATCGCTGTATGCAAAAGAGATAAATATAAGAGAATTTTTACCTACATACATTTGAAAATATTGTTTTTTGTTCTGCAAAAGACATTTCGAAGTGATCGTTCATTGATAAAGATCAAATCATAACTAAGGAAAGTTCTGTTGAACACATTTCTATTGAAAGGTGGTTGAGTTTGAGCAGTGTTTTTTTTTCTGTCTTCATTCAGCATCGATCTTTAAACGAGCTACAGTAACTGCATATCATCTTGAATAGAAGTAACATTTACCACCCAGGTATCATTTTAGAAGATCTATTTTAACATCCTGATTGGAACTCAACGTTAACCTGATGTGAAAGAAACTTTATTTACTTTAAGAGATAGCGTGATGAATAGATAAATGGTATTTTGACTGTACAGTCATGGAATATATATGAGAATTATTCAGGGAAATTATAGAGCTATTGATACAATTAATTGTATTGACCTCTTCTTCCATTGAGACTTGATAATTCCATGACCAACGAAAAGAATTTGCAATAACCATCGGCATGTTATGAGAATTCATTTCTCCTCTGAGAAATTCTTAAATGGGATTACAACAAATGATAATTACTAAGAAGAAAAGACGTAATTTTTGAGTTATAGATAAAAGAAACCTGAAAAGGGAGAACTGGGTTTGTTAAGTCTCAAATGAAGTCACGTTTGAACATAAAGTTGTAGTTGTTTCTGTAAATACTAGTAGTTGTTGACATTTTCTAATGAACGGTTTATCATGATGGACACCTGTATAGTAGAAACTAATTATCACTTAATGTAATTTTAGATCACCTTGGGAATACGAGTATAATTGATTTTCGTTCATAATTACAGCAATTGACAATTTCTAGGGCTTATCGATTGATTTTGTCATTGGTTGGAAGAAATATATATCTATTAACAGAGCTATTTATGAATGTGCACTTTGTTAGAATTGTTACCTGAATTAACATCATTTTTAATATTATTGACCACAAATTGGAGTAATACCAGTACAGACGATTTGGACCTAAAAATGAGGGTAAGGATTAGTTTATTTTTCCATTTTATATATAATTTCAAATAATAATGATCACTAATAATCCTTATCAATTTTGACAGCCTTGGGTTTTATTTAAAACCCATATATAATTGTACAAATACATATACTGGGATGTATGTTTATAAAACTAAGACGGTAATTAAAAAATAAATTATTATTTATGTTCATTTTTTTGGTTTGTTTATCCTTTTGAATACTCTTCTGTAAAAGGTACAGAGATAAGCAGTTTTTGCATCATGAACTATACCTACTAGCAACACTGGCAAAGAAATAACGGCCTTCGCCTCACTCGTTAAATATTTCTACAATGTAGCAGTATCATAGTTACCATAGAATTGGAGATGGACATGATGATAGAATAACTATAGTGTTTTTGTACTGTCGTAAATTAATGACAGTGTCAACATAACAAGCGTGGCCTATCGTAATTTAGCTATTCTGTGCAAAGGAGTAGGTTCAGTAAGACCCCTTTTTGGCCCCAAAATATAGCAGTTTTACAAAATTGTTAAAACGTAAACCTTTAGTTATTTATTGGACAGTAGAATGCTTCTGCTACATAAATATGGGTTGTTTTTGACAATACAATGCACATATATCCGGTACTAGCACCATTAAGTCATGCTAAATTACTGAAATCCTCATAATTCTAGCATTTTAGTTTAATTTTAGACAGTTTTTGTGTAAAACGAAAGTGGCCGCATTCGTGTTCATCCTTAATATTGAAATGTAAGTTGTATTTTATGGCATACTGTAAAACATGGTATGGTACGATGGTATGGTATGTGGTATGGTATGATGGTATGGTACGAATACCATCATACCATGGTATGCATGAATGGTACCATGGTATGGTATGATGGTATGGTACAAATTACTATACCATGGTACAAATTACTATACCATGGTACAAATTAGGATATCATGGTATAATTTGATGGTATGAATCATGGTATGGTTTTTTGAAGTAGGAAATTTTGAAAAATCTAAAATATTTTTATTTTATTTATTTGTTGATATTATGTACATATATCTGTTTTATTTATGAAAATAAAATTTTACAAAATAAATAGATGTAGACAAACCAGTTAGACTATCCCTTACCTTATGCTGTGAACAGAAAACAAGAAAAAAAAACTCAATTTAAACATATCAGATAACTACTAAGTTAAGATAAGACAGATAGATATAATGTCCCATTCTGACGCTTTGCTGGCAGTAGAATAGCTGTCAATTATTCTTTGAAATTTTGTGAAGTACTGCATATCTTATGATTATAATCTAGATAATGTAGTTAAAGTTTTTCATAATTTTCTGTCAATGGTCAACTTTTATATTTGTTTTGAAATATGACACTTTAAACAGTTGCATATTCTGTCTACATCTATGGCCAAGAAATTCCACTAAAAATGTGAATAAAAGGTGAATCATCTCCTGTGTGGATTAAAAAACACCATACTTTCAAATTAAACTGTCACTAAATATAATACTATGTTGGTTGATACATGGATAGATAGCACATGTTGTAGAGAGTATTTTGTTTTCTTCATTTATATGTAAAAACAATGTGCATTAAGGAAGTATATACATAATATCAACCAAGGAATGTGTCTTTTTTTGTTATGTGAGATTTTATTAAACAACTTTATTTCATTTTTTTTTTATTAATTGCAAAATTTGAATATTTTGTATACTATATGTAATAATAATAATATAATCACATCCAGTTATATTTTGATATTCAGGATAAACAACAACAAAGAAAATTGTGTTATTATAAAACACCCATGCAACAACACATCCCATAGGATCCAACCATTCTATTTTAGTGTTTCGGCAATTATGCTTGAGATGGTTATTTTAAGATGCATTAAAATTACATCAACATCTAAGAACGACATTTTTTTGTTTGAGATTTCTTAGTTGAGACTTTAATAAAGGGTTATAATCATTTGCTAGACGAAAAAAATATATAATTTCATCTGATGTTCCATCGAATATCATGAATACATATTGTCCCTATACATGTTATATCTGCCATGATAGAATATTTTTAATATAGACTTGCTCAATAAGTTTATGCATAGATGTAATTACATCTATGGTTTATGAAAATTAAGGTTTTAATTTAATTTAATTTTATATATATTTTTTTCATAGTTTTCATTTAGTACTAACGGATATTTTTGTTTGTGATATATGGACCCCCCTATGTTTAAAATGGCTTTGTCAGGAATATTTACATAATATACAGTTTACAAAATGTACATTCAAAGATTCGTCAGTACATCACTTTCACACATCACAAATGGATTTCATTACATTCCGCATCAAAATAAGCAACAATGTCCAATACTGTGCACACAGAAAAAACCCAAAGCATAGTATCCAATACTATGCGGACATAAACCACGCAATAGTCTGAGCGGACAAAAATATCAAAACTAAATACAGTTGAAAAGTAATGTAACACAACTTCTATATAAATCTACAAGTTCTCCCAAGATATGCTAAAATCTGCCCAGAATAACAAAATCCTTTTTAAAGTTTCATATTGTATGGGTCTTTTCTAGCCTTCAATTCTCCTTTTAAAACAGAGGGCTCTTATATACCTCTATCTCCAAATATTCCCCAACTGACCTAAATAATCTCCAAATATTCTCCAACTCTTTGTTTACAAAAATAAAACATATAAATCATATAAAAGTATTTACTACGTGACCTAGAGAACATTCTATGTTAATCTTATAGCAGGATAGCCACATTTGACTTAATGACTTTAACAGACGATAACCAAAATGTTAATATGACAAAATTACACTTGTACAGCAATAAAAAAATAGCAATAAAAAAGTCCTTTAATTGAACAAAAGTTTTAGTCACAGCAGATTATATTCTTACTAACTACAACTAATCACCAACCACACTTTGACTGTTTTTCTTCAGCATGATAGTTTTACTAAATTAATTGTTTTGATTCTAAATGTCTTGAAAAAATTTAACCAATGAATATTTTGTTTACATTGATTTTTCAACAAATACTCTTGTTCCTGTTTCTTATTGAAAAAAAGAGTTTGTTTTGGAATAGGTCAAAAAAGAAAGATAAGCAAACAGATAATTTATAAAATCCTGTTTAAGAATAGCCAAAGCATAAAGACTTTTCTAAATTTCCTACTTCAAAAAACCATACATAATGCTTCATACCATCAAGTTATACCATGGTATAAAAATTTGAACCATGGTATAGTAATTTGTACCATACCATCATACCATACCATGGTACCATTCATGCATACCATGGTATGATGGTATTCGTACCATACCACCATACCATACCACATACCATACCATCGTACCATACCATGTTTTACAGTATGCCGTATTTTATGATAATACATAACATATATAAAGGTTGAGGATGAACACGGATGCGGCCACTTTCATTTTTACCAAAAACCATCTGAAAAGTGACATTTTCCGGCATATAAAGGTAGATTTTTTATATTTGAGCTTGAATCGGGTCGTTTTTAATGACTAAATCTGTTAAAATCTTTCACATAAACTAATTAATTCAAATAAAATAGACACTTAAGTGTTTAAAAAGTGGTCAAAATCTTTCGTCAGATGAACCTGAAATTTGAGGCCAAAATCGGTCCTTACCGGACCTACTCCTTTTCCTTTTTACCATTGTCGGAAGTATAAACAGATAAGTTACTGCACTTGAATGGAAGCCTTTTTACCATCCATTTGTAGCGCCTATATTAGCATGTAATTGTCAATCATCCTTGGTCCTACAATAGCTATATGTCATGCATATTCACGAAATATCAACATAACGAAGATAAATTGCACGAAATATATAACATGCGGTTTTTCTCCTTTGCTTGCGTCATTTTAATACCAATCCTTCGAAAACATTTTTGTTTTGTTTTTTTTTAGTTGTTATATTACATAACAGTAGTATAAGAGACATTTTTCCGGTTCCATTAATGCATCGGTTATTTATAGCATTCAATATCACTGTTTTTGAACATCAAATGGAAGGAACTTTTTTATACGACTATTTGTCTGCCTCGTCTGTGCACATTCCCCCCCCCCCCCCCCCCCCCCCCCCTGTATTGACTGGCGCGTTGAAGTGGAGTCACTATGACTGACAAGAACACACGCTGAAAAGTTAACGAACACTTCATTATATGTATCTACTACTTATCTTAACTAGATATTAATATACAAATCATGATTGATTTTTTCAGGCTTTCAGTACTCGAAATTAAAAAGGGGGGGTTGAAATATAAAAAAGTTTAATCCCGCAACATGTCCGTGTTCTTGTCCCTATTGTGGTCAATGGTGAGGGTTGGCGGAAAACGACAGGAGGAAACAAATATACAAGACGGAAAACGGAGATTAAATAATTTGTAGTCCTGCAATCTGCTTCAACAAGACTCATTGATTAGTGAACATAAAAAAAGTGCATACTTGTTAGATTAACAAATGTCGATATGTCGTGTAAAATTTGTACATGTATACATGAATGACAGCCGTTCCTTGAATGAAACAGGTGTAAGATAAATATATATCTTCATGACTAACGCCGACAACATCCGTTCAAAAATAACCCTGTTTTTCTTATCGTGCGCCCTTAAAATATAACAAAATAGTAAAACTAATAACATTATCATAAACTGATCGCATGTTGCACCCAAAATCTGCATCAAATCTGCACGTCTTTTAAACACATCATTACACAATTAACAAAAGATAATAATCAAATTTTTCAGATGCAAGTTTTTTCTTGAAACTATTCTATTTTAACCATTGCATCATTGCGACCGACAAAACTTTTCTAAAATAATAATGTAATCTAATACAAAAATCGTTTTCTTGGTTCTGTCATGATTATGTTAATAAGGCAGATTTAGTATGTTGTTACAACTTTACCATACATTCCCATGATATACGTTAATCAAACAAATCCCAATAACCCAATGAAACCTTAAAATACTTCCAGAAAAGAGGTCAGCCTAATATCACGAACTTGACTGATATATTAATGTTTATACATTCGTACCATTTAACATTTCTAGGCTCTTGTGGGTGCTAAAACCGGGCAAATACTGAAACTGGAAGCAAGATACATCTTCAAGCATATGGATTTGTCAGTAAAATGTACTTTGATTCACAGAAGACATTTATAGATTACAACTTATCAGCCCTGGTATAATCCCAGACTCCCTTATCAGCACAATGCGTAAGCTGAGATCTCATATGGGTCAAGGAATGATACCAGGGCAGATATGTAAAAGTACATGTTATAATATCTTACAACGATTAAAACAGCGAGTAGAAAAAATTATTTAGTCTTCGGCATGATAAACTCAACTGAAATTTTTAGTGTGTCGAAGCTTCCCTACAGTTCAATACTTTACTTGTCTCGTTTAATATTATAATGTCGGTGTCAATTTTACATTTAGACATTTGTGTCATATGAGCTCCAGGTTTGCGCCTTGTGCTGATCAGGGAATGTAGGGACGATACCAGGGCCGATAATGTAAAGAACATGTTATAATCAATATAGTTATTGGAATGCTCCATAAAGATTATATATTACCCTAGTCATCTATTTCTAATGAAAGACATGTCGCACCCCTCCCCTTTTCCTCATCATCCTTTATCTCTCTCTATATATAGTATTTTATTATAATACAAATAAACTGGTTTTGTAAATCATAATATTTTGTACAATTTTAGCTGGAGGTTTGTCGATGTTTAATCGTTTATCCCATAACAATGTTAAGAGATACTTGAGTAGGAGTTTATTTCCTTATTTGAGTGCTATAAACATCCTGTTTATTTTCAACAATAATCCGTACCCATTTTACTACGAAACTTGGTCAGAATGTTTAGCATCCTCTCGTAGAACAAGGCAGATTTTAATATGTTGTGTTGCTTCAAATTTCATGGAATCAATAACCTTACATGTGTTTCAGAATTTCATGTATCAACGCCAACGTTTCATATTGAGGTAATTAACCTTTGAAATATTAATGAGAACTGTAATTTGATTGTAAATATTCTTTAATTGGATCACTATATAGATATACATAAAAGTGTCCGAGGTAAGGTTATGTATGTGCTGTCCGGGGATTGGGAGGCGGTGGCCGCGTGATGAATTTTTGTCATATGAATTTGTCCTTTTTAAAAACGTACTTATTTATTTATATTTTTAGAAAAATGAAGCGGATGTCTTTCTAAAAAAAAATATCTGTGTTTTTCGGTTCTGAATCCAAGCTGTACTCCAATGTTTTCCCTATCTCTGATATTCTTCTCCTGTTTATACACATGCATGCATTTTGCAATTTCGGTAATTCGCAACACATTACCTAATCTTTAATTGATGTTCTATGTGTTTGTTTTTAAATCTTATTTTGCTCTCTGACATTTTAAGTAAGTGGTATCATCTCACCGCGTTATGCGGTTAGTCCAAATATCTGAAGCAGGTGCCTTTGTAAAGACGTCAGGTTTTTTTAAGAAGTTGGATATTGGTGGTTGAATTGGTTTTGTTTGTTGGGTTATTCTTAATATCTTTTATATGCATCTTTTTTTTTTGTATTGTCCGTATTTATCTTTACTTATTCTGCAAAACATTCATGCTTTTAAAGCAATACCCCTACATAATAACAGGAATATACCCCCCCCCCCCCCCCACACACACACACACACATTCAAAATGAATAGTACAACTGAACATCCTACACTAAGTGCAGTACACGTATACATATAATTTTCTAACATTTAATGCTTACGATGTAATAGATTTTTACAAATAAAATATACAATAATCTTTTTAAAAATGCAAGAAAGTAAGCAGATGTGAATAAAAAGCCTATCCTTCGTACATTTTATCATTTATGCAACAGATTTTCTGTAGTATATCGATGTAAATCAATAATATGTCATGTGAATAAAACGAACAGATAGTTTGAAACGATATTGAACACCACCCCCGCCTTGTGTTTTGTGCACGCTTCGGCAGCTGGAGCTATACTATATCTAGATTAACACAGGATATCTGTGACATTGTTATAGGATGCATCAGAAATAACTTGGCACGGTGTAAGAATTTTATATTATTTATAGAACGGCTTTATTGTTGAATTAGACAAGTGTTACTAAGGTGAATATTGTCATATTTTCTCCTTGGTGTTGTGGGTTTTGTGGTTGATAAATGTAACAATATTATAGAACATGGCTTTTTAATCAAGGTATGTTGTTTATTTGATTATTTATAAATTGCAAGTTTGTTTCATATAAAGACTTATTTTATGACTATTTTAGATTTTTAAGTAGATTTATGTTTGCACCAACCTTTAAAAGAGTATTAGATACATTTTCAAATTTTAGCAAAATAAATCAGTATTAAGTGCATGACAATATTTATCTGTTTACTAGTATATCAGTTTAATATCTATGCAAGTTATTATATTGACTCGACTGTGAAAGTGTATTTATGTCTTTACTGAAACCGTCAAGCATTCATTGTGTAAAAGTATCTTAATATATTGACCATGTAATCAAATCTTTTTATGATAAAATGGCCAGTTGTATTGCTTTAATACGGTATATTGCAGTAAAAAAGGACAACATATTTGTTTTATCATCCGAAATATCTATGGGTTTTTATTATTTTACTAAATTTTTTGTTACATACTTTTTCGGTGTATAAAATATTGATGATATCAGTTTTGGATTGTTTATATAGGCGTAAACAATATTGAACAATTAGTGGTGCTTTTGTGCAATATGTCCAATATATACTCACAAACGGAAGAATTTTATGCAAAATTTGTGAGTGATTTGTTTCAGTATTCACATTAATAAAATCCGGAAATGTTTTTAATTCTTAAATTCCTTTATTTATTATCTTAACTGGCAATTGCATAAAAAAAAGTTTACAATTATAGCAATGAATGTCTTTTATAGTTGACGTTATGGTATTTGTTTCGCTCAATGTTGAAGGCCGAACCGTGACCTATTGTCGCTCACATCCATTTCATTTGGAATCTGAAGGAGAGATGTCTAACTAGCAGTTATGCCACATCTCCTTATCTTGAAATGTTCAAAGAATAATTCAAACTTCAAAACTGCATCATTTTGCCAATATATGATGCTAATAGCCCTGGCCTTATGACATGAACACTTTTATCAACCATATATGAAGACTACAACGGTTTCCTCGAAAAAGATTGCTGACTAATTCAATTGAAAACAAACTTATTCATTCACAGATATATACATAACGTTTTTTAAATTTTATTTAACTTGAATCTTTTGCATCGGACATTAATAAACAGGTTGGTGTACGGCGACTTTAAATTGTCATTATTTTGTTTTGACTATTTTGTTTTAGTATTATTTGATATATACAGTAGACATAATGTTGACGCCTAAAATGATTATGTGTTTTATTGTTTGTAGTTTTTTTTTTGTTCCTGTCTCTCAATAGTTATCAAAGGTACCAGGCTTATAATTTACTACACCAGACGCGTTATATACTGTATACCCTTTTTTTTCTTTTATTCGTATATACTAAAATATGAAAGAAAAAAACATAGTGACTACCCTAATCAGAGAAATGCATATATCATGTATCCGCCAAAATAAAGACACGGCATAATTTAGCATATCACTTCGTGACGTCATTGGCTGTATATATTATGTAAATAAAAGGACGGACAATTATAGTTAAGTCTCATGATTAACCTACACCACCATGGTTAGTACCTCCGTGGGATAGTGCGTATACACGATTCTCACGGGACCACTGGCTGGGGCAACTGATCAAAACTTAAGTCGTATATTTAAAAAGCAAATAAGTAACATCTGATTAAAAACAACAAATAAGCGACACACTAGGTTCTTGTAAAACTACAACAAAAATCATTAAGAGGATTTATTTTTTTACTTAAAAAAAACATTAGGAACTTATAGGGCGCAATTCCCATTCGGAAAGCAGTCCTTAAAAACCCACAGAAGAAGAAGTTAACTGTCTCATGATAAAATCAAGGGGCTGTAGAGTGCACCATTTTAATTTTCTCTCTCCCGATTTTTATCAAATTGCAAGCATTTAATCGTTTTATCAAGACTTTTTTCGCCTCGATCTGCTTGTCGCTATATTTTTTTCCGTTTCGAGAATTTCGTCAACCCTTTAAAAATCCTGATACATGTACATATGCGTTAAATTCCAAGTGGTATACGTGTACTTTTACGTTTTTCATTGTTTACAATATATTCATTATTTTGGTTTTGTAATCGTAAAGGTCATACATACAAGCAATCTTTCAAACAAAGATGACTATTTCTGGATATCTCTCAATAAAGAATTTTAAATAGAGTGTTTTTAAAAATAATTTTGTATGAAAAAGAAATAGTTTGTCTAGCGATATTTTACGTTTATTAATACATAATATATCAAGGTGTTTTATTACTCATGCAACTCTCAGACAAAGGTGTTAAAGTTATATATTAGTATACATGGTTTCTTTCTTCACCTTTTTCTCGTTCTATCGCACGCTCTCTCTCTCTCTCTCTCTCTCTCTCTCTCTCTCTCTCTCTCTCTCTCTCTCTCTCTCTCTCTCTCTCTCTCTCTCTCTCTCTCTCTCATAACTGGTCTGGCCAAAATGACGCATTGCAATAACGTTATATGGTCAGTCGAAAAGGAAGTACATTTTGCCATAGGCTAAACAAACATATACATGATTCCAATAACCTCTTATTTATATAACCAAACTTTGATTTCCTGACGTAGAAATATGGCAAGTTTGTCTATTTATTAATTATTATACTTAAATTTTATTATTTATTTTTCAAACAGTTTCTTTAGATTATTAATTTTTTCATCATTGACATGCTGAAAAATGCACGTCCGTGGGAAATAATAATAAAAAAAATTAATGTCACTTTTCACTCATTTTTCGTTCTTTCACTATCTTATTTTTTGTTTTTTTACTATGATTGTTTATTTTATTTGTTTATTTTGACCCTTTATGAATGGTTTATCTCCCAGTATATCTCTCATGCTATTCAAGAACAGTGACAACATTATGAAGAAAAATAGGTCTGCTCTAAAATGGCTGCAAATATCAACCTATTCATTTTTCCAAATAAAATATTTGTGAAGATAATATAATGTTTCTAATGATGCCGCTTCTTGTAACTCTCTTAAAAGGGAATAAGTTCATATATTTATCTCCCGAAAGTTATAAAACGAGTAATGTCTTCCGTTATTTTGGTTCGTTTTTTGTCAGTTTCTATTCTATTTAAGAATTTTATGGTCTCTTTTTGTATCTTTCGTCTATTTCTATAATACTCAGTCACATTCAAATATTTCCATCAATGGAAAAACAGATTTTATTACCAGTTTTGAAGTTTGGAGTTATTTCTCTCCTCCGCAAATTCTGAAAACCTAATTTGGAAAGAAATCACAGTTATTGTATGTTTGACATGACTTATTCATTACTTGAAAAGAATACATAGACTTATGAAATATGTTGTTTACTTCAAAGTGTTGGATTCTCACTAACACGTGTAATGACGTTATTTTAAAATTAACACTTCGGAGATACGTATATAAAGTCAAAAACTTTTTAGTTTAAACATTAACTCTGTTAGAGACTGTATGACAATTTTTACTTTTCAAGATTTTAAAACAATATTTTAACAGCATTCTTTTTACAAAGAAACAAGAATAGAATCAAAACCAAAATAATAATATTAAGCACGTGAATATTGAGAATAGGAATATGGCTTTGTATCGAATACTTTATTGCGTTTATGGAAACGAAGAGGTTTGTATGCGTTTAATAAATTTAGACGGTGTAGGTGTTCAAATCAATTACATTGTGTATGCTTGCACTAAAAACAGAATTTTTAAAACACTTTTTGTTAAAAGCAAACAAAAATATAATTTTAAAATTAGTTATATTTGTTAAACAGTAGCAGCAGCATCACCAGCATTGGCGAATCAACGAGCAGTTTGGTGTTGATGTAATGTACTTGAAATTTGAATGGAAGACTTTTACTTTTAAAAAGTTATTGAATTAAATATGAAATATAATAGTTGTATTTTGTTTTGCAGGGAGTACAGTTGGACGAACCCTCAACGCCTATTACTAAACAGTGGAACCAAAACTTGCAAGAGTTCGTTCGAAATCTGTCTTCACCAAAACTTGATCTCACTAACCAATCACAATCAATTGATTTAAAACAAGGGGACGAAGTAATGAGACTACCATCAGAATTGTGTACAGAAATGAAAGACAAGTGCACAGTTTCTTGTGAAAAAACAAAGGAAAAATCAACACCGAAGAATTGGAGAAAAAGAATAATGGACAGAAAAAGTAGTGCGGGAAAAATAAGTTCATTTGACATTGATGAAGCAGTTGAGTTATCTTTTGACAGTACTTCATCTTCATCGGGTCTTAAAGACAGTAAAGTAACATTTACTTGTGATACCTCTCCCGAAACATCAGACTTTGACCTTCATTCAGACACAAAGTCAGTAGATTCTAAACAAAGCTACACGAAGAAAGACAAAGAATCCAAACGCAGACGATTTAAAAGAATGATAACACGGCCATTACGTCGGAGTCATAGTGCTGGTTGTACCAATGACATTCCTGCACATGCACTATTTGTTGATTCTGATCCAAGTCAAAATGGAGATACGGTAGGTGCTTTTTTAAATTTATTCTAATTGGTTCATTTGTATAATTTTCGACAAAAATGTGAACCCTCTTCTACTTGGATCAACCAAATATGTGCAATATGTATATATGGGATTTTTTTAAAAAGAATTCGAATGTAGAAACAAATATATTAAACGAAAAGACCGAACAACAAATTAAGTTCACAAATGCGCGTTTTTCAAGAGTGAAACGTCATTATTATTTTGTCACGTGCTGCATATTTTTGATATTTCAATTTTTCTATGATATCATTAGTCTGTTGTCACTAAGTTTTAATGCAAATAAAGTAGAAAATGCAAGACATTGTATCCGTAACTATGCATTCTAACTTAATGCAGCTTCCTTGACAACATCTATTATTGTATGGCGTCAGAGGAGCGAAAATACAGGGGTTATTTCACACTTGCATACATCATTTTTTTTCTTCTGGGAAATCCGTAAACAAATTATTTTCTTACAAATGCTGTCTTGTGCAATACGTCCAAAAATCAACAACACACTTGTGTAATGAATTACTGAAGGCGTTTGGTACATAATTAAGGTCAAACGGTATTAAACAATGAGTTCATGCTATGCCTTTGCCAAACCGAAACCGACATTTGTCATTCTTTGTGACATTGCACTGTCCTACAGCTAACCAGACTTGACAAGTAAAGCTACAATTTTCCTACATAAATATGCCATCATGGAATTATAACAATACCAATTTCTTTGTGATCCTTGGCAAAAAATTTATTGGTTTTACATGTTAATTTAATCATATCTAGGAGGGTGGTTAATAGACAAAATACAAGAGGCTTAAAAACTATTCATTATGTAAAAACAAGTATCTTTGTGATTCTAGTTTTAATGATTGTATGAATTCCAATCTTCGTAGCCAAGGGTTACGAAGAGGGGACTGGATCGTAGGCCTCGACTATCGTAGATGATGATTGTCAAAGACGCATAAATAGCATTCTCATATGTAAACAACGGAACATTATTAGCTTACTTTTACCATGTTCGGCACTACAAAAACAAACGAAAAATAGGTTTATACATTTATCGATCATAATTGTTTTGTTTTCAACATTCTTCGGTTTCCTCGGGATATTTTTGTGCTTTTAAAGGTTTAATACTAATAATTACTGCTTCATTATAATTCACGGTAAACGCAATCTTATTATTAAAACATAGTTTTCAAAAACAACAATAACATCTTTTTTTATTTTTCTCCTAACAAAAGCACATCATCAACAAAGCGGTTTTCTTTTGTTCATTGAACTGCATTCGTGGTAATTTTAGCTCAAAAGAACTATATATGGTAAACTAACTTGTGATCTCTGTAAAAAGGCCTTAAACTTCGTGACAAAAATTAATGCTCTGTTTATTTCTAGCAGCAAATAAAGTAGTTTTCGGTAAGAAATCGATATATAATGAATCATAGCTTCATGATGTTTATACATTAAACGTGTTGTATTTGAAAAAAAAATTAAAAAAATTAATAACTGTTGGTGTTTCTGTATGAGTAAACATCACGCAGATATTTAGATTATAATTATTTTATTTTTGGTAGAATAAACCAAGTTACTACTATATGACGGTGGAATTTGTTAATCTGAAATTGTTGCAATTAACTCGATCCATAAGCATACTATCTATAAGTGTTTAAATTTCAAAGGAATTTGTTTTCGTTGAAAAAAGTGTCTATTAAATATTCAATCATTTTCATTTTCTTTAGATTTTTAAATAATAACGACTATTTTTCCTCGGCGTAAAGAATCATTTTCATTTTGTCAGTGATTTAAAAAAAAATGTCGCAGATATATGATGACACATTTTAAAAAAAAAAGTCGGATAATAGCACAGTCAAAATAAGATCAGAAAACAAACAACTGTTACAATTCACATAACACTGTACACGAAACAAAAATCGAACAAGCAACTGTGCGTGAAAGCAGATTATCTGTATTAATAAAGAAATATGTAGGGGATATATCAATGAGACAGCAATCTAACAATACAGATATAGAAAAAGCCATATAAAGGTTAACAGTTATCAAAGGTACCAGGATTATAATTTAGTACGCAGACGCGCGTTTCGTCTACATAAGACTCATCAGTGACGCTCATATCAAAATATTTATAAATCCAAACAAGTATAAAGTTGACGAGCATTTAAGGATTCAAAATTCCAAAAAAGTTGTGCCAAATACGGCTAAGGTAATCTATGCCTGGGATAAGAAAGTCCTTAGTTTTTCGAAAAACATGCTCTTCTGCCAAATATTTGCCCTGGTAGAAAAATTGAAAACTTTTGGGTTGTTCATTACAAATTGAATTGTTTAAATTTTTCTGATCTATAAGATTCAGAAAAACGATTCGATCCGAGAAAATTATGCATGCTCACCTTGATTTGAAGGCGCTTCGATCTGAGCAAATTAAACATGGTCATCTTGATTTATAAGCGCTTCGAATTAATCTTAATCATGTTTATAATAAACAAAGAAAACGTAAGCAGTTGTTTCTTTTAGTGTCATTAGAACTGAGGAAAGGAGACCAATATCGAGCTTTCTTATGTCTGTTTTGTCAATGTATTTATTATAACCACAATTGTTGTTTTTGTTTTTCTTTTTTTTTCGCAATTCTGAATTTATTATAGGATTAAACACATTTTTTCTAGAGGTTATTGATGTGTAAACCGAGGCGATTAACTCACAAATTGAATAAAAGTCCTTCGGACTTTTATGTAGAGTTTGTGAGTAAGAGACTTTAAGTCTACACATCAATAACCTCTAGAAAAAATTAGTTTAATCCTTATAATTCTTCAGCCAAACATACGCCATTATTAATTTACATTATTTGGTTGAAGGCTACTATATTTACCATCAAAAGCACAATGGCATGTCGTAACTAAGGAGTACGCCGCCATCTTGACTTTCTAAAAACCATAAATGTCCGGATAATTGCAACAGAATCTAAAAACTGCCTCAAAAACTTCATTTTAATTAGATTTTATTCGAATTTGAAGTGTACACATTACGAAATAATCTTTCCCTTGAAAACTTTCATCCGTGTGACGTCGTGTTTTGCCATGACGTAAATTCGCCAAATCCTTCATGAAATTTCACGGAATTTTATTAAAATTTTATTTTTATACATTTTCGAAGCTTGAGGGCATTTATTTTATTTCTTTTTTTTTTGTTATATATGCATTAGAATGGAAACAACTGGTATGCAATTGTTTTATAATCTCAATTTGCTGAAAATCCCAGTATCCTAGCAAGATTGTGTATCGCGCATGAATAGATAACGAAAGTAGTTTCGGAAACATGGTTTATCGAAGTGTAAACCAAGACAAATATTCTAATTGACCAATCAAATTCAAGTATTTATAGATATGCAAATGATATAAGAATTATTCTTATAATAAATGTTCTTATTTGTTTACAGATGGAAAGTCGTGCTATGGAGTTATCATTATATCACCAGAGATTGAGAAGTGATAGTAATGGTACAACAGACAGAGAACAAACAAGAAGAGTTCATAAAACATGTTCTGCAGATGGTGCAATGATGAACTCTCGGGATTTTATGACCAATACTTCACAACCAAAATCTAAATCGAGAAATTCGTAAGTTTTCATTTTCAACTATTCGTCAGAAGTCTTATTTGTACCATATATAGTATGACACATAAAACAAACACCAGATAAAACAAGAAAATGTAAATAAAAAAAAATCTTCACAAGAGTAGTTTGGTTTTCGTTTTTCATGAATATCAAGTTGATCATGAATATCAAATTAATCATTCATGTATATCTGATTAGAATCATTCATAGATTTTTTTGTTTTCTACCTTCTTCATCTTCGCTAGCCAAGGGTGACAGATACATTCCCCTCCTTTCATGAAGGGGAATGGAACGGATCGTAACCCTTATAGCTTTAGCGAAGATGCGCCTTCTTAAAGACACAGTGAGAATATACCGAAGAGGAAATAATACCCTTGTACCATTATTCTGACAATATTTTTTTCACAGTTCACGCTGATGAATCTAATTGAAGACAGTTTCAAAAATCTTAATAATGAAATAAACAAATATATGAAGGCATGTCTGGTTGGTATTGTTCTAAAACTAACAGTAAAACTATATTAACTATATAACTACATAACACACAATTGATCAAGTCAAGTAGGTTATATTTATTTTTTTGTATATATATGGATATCAGAATTATATTTTGTTTGTTCATGTTTTGCAGAGGGTTTAGGAATATGAAGAGGAAATTTCAAAATCTACGACGCAGAAACACGGACATGGCACTTGTTCCTAAATTTTCTCTACCTCTGCATTTTACGATTCTAACATATGATCAAGCCTTTCAGTGGAGTGAATCATTTGAATCACTGTTAACTGATAACAGTAAGTACCTTCTGTCATTTTTATAAATAAGAAGACAAATTTGAATAAAACAAGATGCTGTATGGTTGTCAATGAACTATCCACCTGTCCACAAAGATAAAAAATCAAAAAAAAAAGAAATCAAACAAACAAACAAACAAACAAACAAACAAACAAACAAACAAAAATCAAACAAACAAACCAAAAACAACAATGCATACGTCAACTTAGGAAATTACGGTATTTATCTATGAGCAAAAACAAACTGTACAGTAAGTTACATGTTATGAAAAGGTATCATCTTTACTTATTGTTGACATTTAGAGGAATGGATCTCAAACTATCAGATAAAACTCATTTAATTTTAGTATTTAGATTTGAATTGCAATAAGAATAAGTCTAAACATATAAAAAGAAGATGTGGTATGATTGCCAATGAGACAACTCTGAACAGTTTGTTATATAAATTATAGAAACAAACATGATCGCACCCACTGCATCAAGACGTGCTAACGCGACATTTTAAAAGCCACGAGATGTCAATCAAAGTGATAATGTTAATATGCAATCATTAACCAGAAAACTCTGAAAGTTGGTGCATTCATATTAGTCTTAATTTCTTGTAAATTATTAATTAATTGTTCATTTATTGTTAACAGGTGGTTTGGAACTATTCAAGGGATTCTTGAAGTCCGAATTCAGTGAAGAGAACTTAGAGTTTTGGATTGCCTGTGAGGAATTCCGTTTTTGTAAAGAATTTAATGTTCCGGTTCTTGCACAGAAAATATATAGCGACTATGTTGCTTTCCAGGCACCCAAAGAGGTAGGTTTATTTGTTTAGTCTCCACGTCATGTTTCATGTATCCATACCGTCCAACGAACAATTTCAAGTTTTGAAACAAAAACCTGTATATACAAGTAGAGAGACAAGATAATGCTTCCTCTTCTTTTTGTTTTTTATGTCCCATTTCGGGGCATTATTTTTTTCTAACACATGTTCCCTATGATATGAGCTTTCAAATTTCAATGCCAAATAAGAGTTGTTACCCAAGTTTCATGTTCTAATGCAGCACATAGAAAATGAAAGTGTGAGTGGGGCATCCGTGTACTATGGACACATGCTGGTTTAAACTTTTTTCCCGAATTGAAAATTATATCAGGATTTCAATATAAAACAGATTGGTTTTTTTTTGTAAATTTTGATAGATCCTTTTCTATTTTATACTATGTAAAGTATAAAGTTCCCTATTAACAAACTAATTTTAGAACATTTTAAAAGTATCTGTGATATTCACATTTATTTTTTACATTTCAGGTGCACAAGGATGACAACAGTTTCAATTAGAAAGACATGATAATGATTCCTGTTCTTTTTGTTTTTTATGTCCCACTTCGGGGCATTATTTTTTTCTAACACATGTTCCCTTTGAAATGAACTTTCAAATTTGAATGCCAAATAAGAGTTGTAACCCAAGTTTCATGTTCTAATGAACTGCATAGAAAATGAAAGTGTGAGTGGGGCATCAGTGTACTATGGACACATGCTGGTTTTAACTTTTGTCCCGAATTGAAAATTATATCAGGATTTCAATATAAAACATATTTTTTTTTTTAAATTTTAATAGATCCTTTTCTTTTTTATACTATATAAGCATAAAGTTCCCTGTTAACAAACTAATTTTAGAACATTTTAAAAGTATGTGCAATATTCACATTTATTTTTTACATTTCAGGTGAATTTAGATTCAACCACAAGGATGACAACAGTTTCAAACTTAAAAAACCCTTCTAAACAAACATTCGAAGTGGCACAGCACAAAATTCAGGCATTAATGAAAAAGGACTCATATCCAAGATTCATAGAGTCAGAACTATATCAGCAGATATTAGAAAGCGTATCGAAAGTATGAAGTTATAAATCGTTAAGCTATTAAATATCATGATGTTATATCATCCCCCGGGAAAGCACCTGTTCCCCGAAAGCGACATACCGATAGTTACGATCTACTTTACGTGAATATAGATGATAGAAGTGGTGAATTGTAAACAAGCATCTTCCTACATCAGCATTTGATAGTGCGTATATATAATTTAAAACATTATATTTGCGTTCATATGTTTTTATATTTTATGTGGGATATCAAATAATTTATAATGTAAATACATTAAAATAGAATGTTGATTTGTTTACATTGTTGTTTTATTGAATAAATTTTTATACCGAATAGTTTTATTTATCATTTTTTTTAACGCTCATGAAACAATTAATTGATGAGAAATTGTTTAATTCATCGGTTCATTGTTCTTCTAAGAGAGTGGGAACATAATATACATTAGACACCAGGCAGAAATTAACCTATTTGCATGAACACCCTGAGGGGTTCATGCTTATATATTGGCGAGTTTTGGATGTGTCTATGGGCCACTCGATATCTCTCGGCCGGAAGTCAGAATAAAATTATCGGAACGTCTCTAAAGTTTTCGGTCATTTATACAGGTCTTAACAGGTTGTTATCTACGTCTTTGATATGGTCCCTTGATGGCCCTTGACGACGCAATTATATTTGTTTTAAAACGACCACTGTGCACTGTGTGTATCTGGGTCAATTATAACGTGGTATTGTCTGTTGTCTCGATAACATGTAAACTAATTATGTTTGAAGATTTAACCACGGGATACTGTGTATTTCATCATACTAGACTTACGGGAGGGTTCGACGACTTACAGAAAAGAGTGACGATTTACAGAAAAGAACCGAAAAGGACCGAAAAGGACCAAAAAGAACCGAAAAGGACCGAAAAGAACCGAAAAGGATATCGATTTTTTTTTTGTAATCGAAGGTAATAAAGCGACCCCTAGATAATCCAGAGTTTGATTGTGGCTTTGTTTGTAACGCAATTTGTTCTGTCCTACTTGAATTGTTTAACGAAATATCTTCAAAATAAAGATTGTAATATGGTTCTTGCATATGACGATGCAGCTAATAAATACATTAAAGACCTTAAGACAGTTGAAGTTTATTCCCCAGATCTGCCAGATGTAAATACATGGGAACAAGAAGTGACAAAGTGACGATTATCGTGATTAAATCACGTGCAACAAATGTATATTTGACATTTAACATCCGAGAGGAAATGGTGATGCTGACATGTATATTTTTTATATTACCATACCCAATGCCACCGGGCAATATGCTGACATCTTAAATATAAACAAACGAAATATATTATTTTTAAATGTAAGGAAAAACTTTTGTAGTACGATAATATTTGCTTTTCATTTTTTTTTACTGCTTATTATTAAAAACATGTAATATGCTAATTCAGTAAAACGTTTAAACCTGCTGCATTTATATTTGCACCTGTCCTAATTTAGGAACCTGATGTTTAGTGCATGGTTGTCGTTTGTTGATGTGGTTTGTGTTTCTTGTTTCTCGTTTTCATTTTTATTTTGACCTATAATTGTTTACTTGTACAAATTATGACTTTGATTGTGAGTTGTCACACCTTCTTATATCTATAAAAACAAATATTTAAATAATAAGATTAAAATCCTTGATGAAAAATAAATGATAATTAAATACATATATTAAAAAAATATTACTAAAAAAAACCAAGTTATATTGTTTCTCTTTTGTAAATTCACATACCCCTATAAATGCACAATCTAAATTTTGAATTATACATTCCATTTTTTTATTACGAAGAATTGTTAACAATATAAAAAAAAGCCGTGTATATATACATGGTTTTAACTTTATTTAATAAATATATATGCATCCTCTTTTCGGTTCTTTTCGGTCCTTTTCGGTTCTTTTTGGTCCTTTTCGGTTCTTTTCTGTAAATCGTCGCTCTTTTCTGTAAATCGTTGGACCGTTACGGGAGATAAAATATTAATATTAGATCGGAAAACAGAAAGATAATATTAGATCGGAAAACTGAAAGATAATATTCTTATCAAAAGTATTTAATTCAATCGGAATCAAACAAATATATACAAAATAAATACTGTATTTAAGTTTCTGGAGAAACTAACAATGATTGAAATCAGAATATTTTTAGAGTTGCAATTAAAGTATTTTATATGACAAGATACTCTGCTTTGGTATTTTTTAATATTCATTTGTAAAGGAAACATAAAAATTAAATCTAAATAAATTCTTCCATCCTACAAAAACAATGTGTATAAACAATAATCATTATATTTCTACATTAATTATTTCATACCATTTTAGTTTTTTATGTTTTATGAGTAATTATTATTTATTTTTTTGTATTGTAATATATCCATAAAACGGAAAGTAAGATCAATTTATTTAATATTTAAATTTTAAACGGTCGTGAATAAAAATAATTGTACGGTGTTTTAATTCATAAAGCATGATTTTAAATCCTTGCAGCTCACAACAACCGTACAAATAATTTACAATAATTACAACAAAATTTAATTACAACCCCAATTTTGATTATTTTATACTGTTAGTATGGATTTAGAAGTCTTTGCTTATATTTTGTATAGTAATATATTCACATAGTGGAATGTTAAAATTTAAAAATAGATTCATTCGTGAAATAAAAGTCCATCCGTAAGTACTTGACGTTCGTGTTTATTGATATTATATATATTCAAAAGAATTTTGAAAAAATTACTAACAGGAACGTTATAGTTTATTATAAAATTTTAATTCAATTTTTGTTTGTTTGTTTTAATAATTTAACCTTATAGCATCTAAACATTATTTGTACTATGGTACGGTTTTGAAAATTGTATTAATTGTGTTGACCAACTATCCTATACACGTCTTGATTCATTCACATTATAGATCACATTTCAAAAGCACGCTATCGTTTTGCGTTCTCAAAAATTCCGGATAAAATGTCAATGCATCCGGAGTCAAAACATTTTATGAAAGCCGTTTGACATTCGATTTCAACTATTAATTTAGTTTAAGATATGTGATGACGCAAATGCGTATTCTTTTCCTGAGTATCAGTGAGATGCTTTCTGTTTACTATTTCGTGTGCTAAAATACTACTTATATGCAATACTATTAAATTCACTCGTGGAAGCTTATTTTCGTTTTTGTTATCTAAATTCAGGACACGGCAGAAAGAGCTTTACATGTGACTTTTAAGCACGGTCATCATTACTAACGGTATTCTGACCTCGAGTTGTTTCTCTTTTGTTTCCTTTTTGAGTCACTGTCCTATTATAAACTTTGACCTTTTCAAAAAGCTGAGCATTGTCTACCCAAGGAATAGCTTCCTTAACTTTGTAATGTATTTAGCCTTTTAAATTGTTTTCATTCGAGCGTTACTGATGCTTTTTTTGTAGACTTAACTCGTGTCTGGCGTTTTTTTATATCTTCATACCTTTTTATATAAATTGGTTATTTTGAAAGTGTGTACAGGTATTCATAAACTTCTGAATTAAGAAATTCTTTGGCAAAACTAAGTTTCTCTGTATAATGTTTGAATTGATTTAAGTAAAGTCAGGAAATCCTTAAAGGGAAACTTCGCAAAAAAATCAAAAATTGATATTATGTTCATTCGGTATAAAAATGCTCAAATTCATAGATATTAAAGTTTTATTCCGCTAGATTATCGATCACCATCGATTTTAAATTTAGATTATCATTTCTCTACGATCAGCCATTTTGTCTTCTTTCCCGGTAAATAAAATCGATATGTCTATAAACCCAAAAGGAACAAAACTACAGTAACCGATGTAGTCGCAATTGCGTGTCGATATCTTGTCAATCGTACGTTTTTTTTTTATCCGACTTACTAACTTGATACGGAAAATATTCTTATTTTTTTAAATTACCATGGTCTGTTGTTTTTAAACTGTTGATATTGGAATTAGGTAAAAAGTCAAAGTTGAAATCATAAATAAGTGTTCCGTGAAAATTGTTTTCGAAAATCTAATTTGTTCATAATTCTTTAAAGTAATAAACTTTTTTCAAATAACTTATAATCTTCCCTCATCTGATCACCAGCATGGCTAAAGGTATTACTTTCAAAGGTATTGTGAGGGGTGTGAGGTGACACGTCCAGGTATTCAAGCGATTTCCTGTCGGGCTTGCAAGTTCATGCATCGTTTCACTTCTGCATGTATTGATCAGTGTACACGGCTGATAACTTATAACTTTCCATTTTGAACTATCAGATGTATGATATACAACTCTGTCTTACTTGTCATTACTAAACTCATACGCTTGTTTATGAATAACATTTCTGGTGTAAAGAATATTATTCATAAAAATATAAATAATACCCAAAAAATAAGATTTGATGAAATTAAAATCTATTTAAATATTTTTTCCAAGGGTGAATTTGGGAAAATGTAATATATACTCATTGTCAATGGTGAAGGACAGATTGGAACATACCAGAAATATTGATTTAAAAAAATGTACGCACTTGCCGACGATTCGTTTATACGACTGGGTAGAAAGTTATGGAACTAAAGCGCAATTTAAAATATATACATGTATACATTAAACATAAGAAAAAAATCATATATTTTGAATAAATTGGGGTAAAAGTTTTGTGTAGACTAGTCCACGTATGCCAACAGTATGTAATCATTGAATGTCGATAGACTATTGTATACCAGAAGAAGAAGAGAACCAATTTGATTTAAATACAGGTCGATGTATAACTTTTGCTTTGGTTCATTGAAGTTGTCACGGGAAATAGTAAAATCACAGATTTATATTTCAATAAGATTGTTCTCGAACAAAGGAAGGAATTCGTCATCACAATTGTTATATATGCCACTGGACGAACACTAATTATCCCCTTGAGGGATGTGAATATTTTGCTGGGAAACTTTTGAGTATCAAAGTTTCAAATTAATTTCGGGAGTTATTTTCGTTCTTGGTATTTAATTACAGAAAAAAGAATAAATTACTTGTCCGCTAAATAGGGGTATTCTTGTCAGTTAAAAGACTTTTAGTTATATTTTAAAAAAAAATATGGAAATATGACATTAAATTGTTTCTGTCGTTTTTTTTAAACATCGTTAAAAAGATGTGTGTCTAAGGTGAACGCCACAAGAACCCTGTAATACTAGTACGAGAGTATAGCATGTAAACCTTGCTTCTCAATAACATGGTTGTATTGGAAATCTTTTCATACAGATTGACAACTCATGGTCCGATATGCATGTAATATTTGCCACATAACGCCCATAGTTCTTTCTACCATCATCATCTTATTCTTTGATATTGCTGTAAACATCGATGGTTCACACCCAAACAAAATGGGAGTAATGGACCCTCAGAGCTTCCCCGTGTTATACACTTGTGGAACTTAATATATAGACGAAATTTCTGTATTGAAATGAATCTACATCTCACAAACAGGATTTTCAAATTACGATTTTGAGTAATCACCTTACAAACCAATATAAAAGTATGGCAAGATATAACCATGAAGGAATTTAGTTTTTGTCAGTCGCAAGAACTCATCACTATCATAAACGTATACGTATATATGCATGCAGTTTCAAATATCAAGAACAAGCGGTCGATGTCGATAGTCCGTTTTCTAACTGTTCAGAGTTCGACATGTCACTTGTTCATTCTTGGAAGCCTTCATATTCCCTGTCCAACGATGGGAACTCTTTCTGATTGTATTGACTATAAATGCTTATATGGTAATTCTGCGTTTATCTGTACAAGTGGTTGCATTTCCTCTCCTTTCCCAACAAACGAACGAACGAAACGCTACTAGTCTGCTTTCTCTGGAGCTCATCCTCAAAGGCGCTTATACGTCAGGAAACTTACATGTATGTATACTAATAATGATTGTTTCAAGAACAACGATGTATGGACGAACTATTCTAAATTCGTCAATATCAGTTATGCATGACTAAGATATAAGTTTTATTACAACTACTGTATTATTTGGATTAATGACGGCTATCATGTTCAACATTGCACAAATATTATCATAGAATTTTTAAAAAAAATCCTCAAAAAAAATAATGCCTTAGCTTAGATAATTGGTATTCTTTTCATAAAAAGTTCGTGTAAATGATTGTCAAATGAATTTAATTATGTAAGAATAAAATGTTAAAAAGAAACTAAAAAACATCATGCATTTTGTATGTTGTATTTTTTTTTCAATTAAAAACTTTAAAATTGCTATAGTTTTATTAGTATTTGAACACAGCCAGATTTGAATACAAGTTAAAAAAATTCCGGTAAAGTCAATGATATCAAACAGATTTGCAATGGTATATCAAATTGGGTAATATTGCATTTAGTTTTTATTAAAGATTAAAACTACTATTTTTTACTTCATTTACGCCAATTGCCGCTAAGAAAGTAATCAAAAATTATTTTTATGCACTTTCGGAATTACGAATCTGAATTTTATTTTCAAATAATTTACACAATTTAACTATTGTATCTTTATTCTCATCGTGTATTAAATCTTAGTGTATTAAAATCGTGACAGCATACTCTTTCTACTAATCCTTTCTGTTTATCCTTTCCAAATAACAACATGTATACCTGTGTTCGCTTGAACTCACACCTGCGGCTAAATAGCTACAAGGTAAACAAATTGACCTCAAGCCGAGAAATATACAGTGACCTTTACAAAATAATATACACACTCTGCTCACACTTTAGTTGCATTGAAATGATTATCAAGACAATAACGGTAAATAGAACTGAAATATTTTCAGTTCAATATCAGTAAAAATGTTCAATAAATATTTTATGAAAAAAATCTCAACAATAATTAATGAAATTTATTCGAAAACATTTACTAGAGATAATTTAATAGGAATTTAATTCATCATTACAAAACGGTATATGCATATTCATTTTCGTTCATGCTTATAATGTGGTTAATGACTACGACCATTCGTCAGCTGTGCGCTTTTAATTACGTATATTGTCGATAAGATATAAGAGTTAAACAGATTTTATTTTTTCCCAGAATTCAATAAATCGGGCTAATACGTCACGACCCACTCGAGAATTCAACCAAAAAAGTTACAAATACTTGATTTTCTCCGTTATTAGAAGGAATATAAATTTAAAACTTTGCAAATGTGTTTTTTATGTTAAGATGAACATAATTAGATGATAAGTAAAAAATCGCGGAATTTCCCTTTAAGATGTTTTATGAGACCAAATTAAGTCTCTTCATAAGAGGTCCCAATCAATAGCCAATCTAATTAAAATATAGATCTCCGATTTCGTTATACTACGTTACTACATATGTAGTAACGTAGTATAACGAAATCGGAGATCTATATTTTAATTAGATTGAATCAATAGCATGCCACAGGTTTAACCGCATACAACATCTATACCATGAGTAAAGACAGCTTCAAATACGAGTGGAGAATATAAAGGCATCCATTTAGGAAACAAAATATAAAGATGTGATAGATAAAATAAATGCATCCAGAATTCCAGATTATAAAGCAAACTGAGTGCATACATTTATATTGCGATAGGTTTGTGCAATTTGCATAAGTCATCCGGTTAGTAGAAATTAGGATTTGCCAATGGGTTGTAATCGGAAAAAATATGTACATTCCCAAGTAATATATCAAGTCGAGCTTTAAAATAACTATTCAAATAGAAGCTGTAAATATATACGTTCAACTGGCTTCTTCTATTCACAGTCAATTATTTCAATTTAAAAGCTAACACATGGTGACCCGGCAGTCAGCGGTCTTAGGTTCATGTATTGCTTTTCTTTTTTTTTAAGAAAGCAACTTGTTTTTCTCATTTATAAGTACATGTGTATTCATTACATATATGTTTTCAAAGGGATCTTTTGTTTTTGAATCACATGACCAAAAGGGTAATGTGAGCTCAACTCATCACTTGTCGTCCGTTGTCGCCTTCGTCTGTTACCATTTACAAAAATCTTCTCATCTGAAACTAACATGCCTATTGGAACCACACTTTGCCCCAATTGTCTAATTTACAAATGTTCCAGTGATCTAACTAACCCTTCAAAGTTACACATTAATTCCAAGTCTAGCTTGCATATTCCAAATGAAATTTGAAGAAATGTGTTTATTAAATTACGAATTTAAACTAAGGGTATTGGAAGTAATTTAAGAATCGTCATTCGTAAGATTACACATACAGTAACAATCCAATATGGCTGACATGTGTAAAAATAGAACATAGGGATAACTAGCTTTGTCTATAATATTGAAACCCGCAGTAGATAGATCAAATCATTATAAAGGGAAATGAACGTTAAGAATAATAAAATCTACTGACTGTTTACACCCAAACTATCAGACGACTCATTAAAGTAGCTATTGGCCATAAATATTGAAACAATGAGATATTGTATTACGGCCAATCAAACAACCCTCCACAAGATTTCAAACAACGTGGTCCTAAGATCACCATAGAGCCTTCAACAATAAGAAAAAAATTACACTATATTGCCATCTTCGAAAGGCACATATATTAAAAATTTGAAACGATTCAAACGAATAAACTCAGTCATACCCTAATTCATAATAATACGATTTCCGGATAACAAAAAAGACAGACATGAAGAAATGACAAAATCCTTACTAAGAACGGACTCAAACAGAACTAAACGTGGACACTAAGGAAAATATGATTGATAAAAAGTTAAAATAAAATGACAAATGTAAACATTCAAGTGACAGATTATTCGGTCGAATACATAATGTGTCGGAATTAAATATGTTTATGAGCGCTCAACCATCCCTTACCTTGGCCTATCAGCATGAACACAACATAAGAACAATAGATCTGTAAAATTCTTTAAAAAAAAACACCAGCTAACATGATAAAAATTAGTCACTTTAAAGTGCTGATAAACATTTTGTAAAAGTACTCGGAGTAACAGAAAGGTTATTTCAGAAAGACAAGCACAACCAAAGAATAATAAATCATGTTCTCCAAGACTAAAATAGCAATCAAAAGACAGCAAAGGGATTTAGTATTTTAAAGGCGTCATAAACACTTTGAAAAAGCACGACCTTGGGCTTTGCACAACTAAAAGTGAACAGTTAAACTAATTTGTTTTAGGTAATTTTGACCTATAGCTCTTCAACGATTTTCGGTATTTATCTATCTTCGGATTTCAAATGTTTGGCTTTGAGCGTTCCTGATGAAGGTAAATCCAGAAAAGCGCTTTGGACGCAATGGATGGATCTGTTGTAGAGTTGTCATTTGTTTATACGTACTTATCAAAATCATTATTTCTGTGACTGTATATTACGATCCTTTACGATAGATATTTAGCTAATATGCAATCAATTCCATCTTCATGTCTAATATATATATCATGATTTTTTTGTACTGTGTTACAACTCTTTAAGATTCTGCTGACTAGTAAAGGTAACAATGGGCCACCGAAAGCTGAATTATTATAGTTCAGTCTAGATGGCTGAGTGGTGTAGAGCGATGTACACAGTGAAGGCGGTGTTGTCGTGATATCCCAATAGCATGAGTTCGAATCCCGGCGAGGGAAGAACAAAAATTTGCTTCCGCAAAGGAGTAGGTCCGGTAAGGACCGATTTTGGCCTCAAATTTCAGGTTCATCTGACGAAAAATTTTGACCACTTTTCAAACACGTAAGGGTCTATTTCATTTGAATCAATTAGTTTATGTGAAAGATTTTAACTGATTTAGTCATTAAAAACGATCCGATTCAAGCTCAAATATGAAAGATCTACCAAATATGCCGAAAAATGTCACTTTTCAGATGGTTTTTGTCAAAATGAAAGTGGCCGCATCCGTGTTCATCCTCAACTATTATATATATGTTGTGTATTATCATAAAATACAACTTACATTTCAATATTAAGGATGAACACGAATGCGGCCACTTTCGTTTTACACGAAAACCGTCTAAAATTTAACTAAAATGCTATAATTGTGAAGATTTCAGTAATTTAACATGACTTAATGGTGCTAATACCCGATATATGTGCATTGCATTGTCAAAAACAGCCCATATTTATGTATCAGAAGCATTCTACTGTCCATTAAATAACTAAAATTTTACATTTTAACAATTTTGTAAAACTACTATATTTTGGGGCCAAAAAGGGGTCTTACTGGACTTACTCCTTTGCAGATTTAGCATTGTTGGCGATGAAACGTGCTTTGCATATTCGGAAGAAACCACTTAACATTTAATTGTATATCTTAGGACAGTAATTTATGCGATCATAGTTGGCCGAAATATGAACAAGGGGACTATGTACTAAGAAAAAAAATTCAGCACATATGTACCAAACATATCGACAGCACTACATTTATTTGCACACATAACATAAATCTGAAACACAATGACAATGTATGCCGAGAACCATGAATTATTTTTTTTAAATGGACAAATTTCAAGATTACCGTATAGAACTTTAGTGTTTAAATTGTACTTTATGTATGTTGCATTTTGGTTTGCTGCTTTTAATGGCCTTTTAAGCATACATGTATCATGTATCGGGCCGAATGTGTATTTCAGAAATTCCCAAAAAAACGGAAAATAACATATCGTCCAATCAATGAAATAAAAAGCGTGTTTTACTAGCATTAAACATTGCATGATATCAGCATATGCAAAAGAGCAAATCCATGCACTCAAGTAATTGCTCATCAAAGTTAACACTAACAAATACTATAGTACGTGTAACTGTAATCTGTGATCGTAATTCTGCCAATCAAGGCACAACTCCATTCACATAGAGGAAAATGTCAGTACACCATAATTTACAATACAACGCGCATCACTTTATATATTAAAATATAAAAATTTCTGTCACCTCAAAAGTTATTATATTACACAGCACAAATAAAACAATAAAATGGTTTGATAGAAATTATATAAAATGTTCTTTCAATGCGAAATCAACTTATTCTGGGACCATGTTTGCCCTTTATGTCATTGCAAGGTCAAGCTACCTATACAAGATATAGGAAGATGTGGTGTGAGTGCCAATGCTAGTTAGCATTTAGAAGTCAGATTTTCTACTGCCTAGGTTATCTATTTAGCTAATAAAGCATAGCGCTTGTTATATAAATTATAAAGCAACTGTCTACACAGGGGTTATATAGGTATGTTGATCGGCTTTATCAAAATCAAAACTTAGTTCTATATATAAAGCCAAAAAAATCGCTCAAGCAGGAAATATAGGTTATGGTGACCATAGATATATATTCTCACCAAGTATGTTTGATGTGCCATATGTATAGTATACACTAGAACACACCCGTGATATCGCGGGTCCGTGACTGAATTAAAGTATATAAGTTTGCGCAAGCCTTATTTTAGTATTAGTATTTTCATCTGATAAAGTCGTGCCGATTATAAGATACACAGTTTTCTCTGCTTTCAAATCTTTCTGTTTGAACCCGTCGAACTGGAACTTATCAATTATTGGTAATATTATTTATTTGGAAAACAGAAGGTCCTGGAATGGAGTAATTTTAATCAACAGCATTGTCCTATATTAGTTATAAATAAAGTTATTTCATTAATTCGCTGTTTTACGTCATGCCCGCTAACAAATTGAAAACTGTACCTATACGCCTTATTTTTAGTCAAGATTTTTAGTATTCGTATTGTTATCTTAGAAAGTCTTGCTGATTAAAATACTACAATAGGTAACAATTTGACAATGATTGAATTTAGTAGTGTCAACCCTGTGATTATGACCCGTGTATATAGCATAAATTCCTAAATACACCGTTTGGTGGTGCGCCTGTCAGATGCGGAACGTACATATAAGGTAATAGGTAACAGGTGAATATACTATTGGTATCGGTATCGGATTCGACCCGGAACTTCTTAATTATTGGCAATATTAATTACGTGGAAAACAAAAGGGCCTGGAGTTGTGTAATTTTTAATTTACACCTTTGTACTAATATATTAGTTATATATAAAGTTGTATTCTTTGATTCGTCGTTTTTACGTGATGACGGCTGACAAATTAGACCTCGTTATTTTAGAATTATAGATAATCTGTATGACCCTCGGGGCCCAAAACTGGCTCTGTCATTTGTTGGATTTTCTTTCTTTATTATAATCTTTATGCCCCTCGGGGCCCAAAACTGGCTGATAAACATGATAAAATTTATCTGAACAACGTAATGATCCCCCTTACCCCATAGCTTCAAAAGTTTGACCCCAAAACAAATGGCCATTTTCATTTTAAAAAAGTGGTTCATTCCCTATTACTTCATACAATTCAAAACCTAAAACGTGTGCAAAGGAGTTTTCATATATGAATATAACTCGAATAATTCAAGCCCTTTCCGTGTCCGATTTTATCCCACAATTAAGAGCCTTCGTAGATCAGCGGAATATAACGACTAAATTATTCGGGTTAATATGAATACATCTTTCACTATTCTTAGAAATAAATTCATTGGCATAAATATATTCTTTGCTTTAAGATCTTTTCAATGGTATATATTTGGTATTTTCCAAAATTTAATGAATCGGGGCCTTTTTTATCCAAAACTGGAGTTGTTGTCATTGTTAAACTTTGAAGATTGCGTCGGAGAAAAATTTTAAGTCCACGGAAGTATTATATTGATATAGTACTTCCATGGTCATACCAATTAAGTAAATCGCTCACAGGTCACAAAACAAAGTTAAATCTATTTGTATATAAAATATTTATACATTTAATAAAATGTTTTACATCATGAATTTAAAAATTCAGTAAAGTAAAAGAAGTGTAACTTTTAATTCAAAATAATATTTTTGTCCAGCTGTCAGTTTTTTTTGATTTTTTTTGATAATATAAATCTTTCACTACTACATTAACTCAGACTTTTGGATGTTTTTCGTGAAGCGTATTTAAAAAATTGAAATCCAATCTAAAATGAATTTGATTTTTTAGCAATTTTCTTACAAATCTTTTTAAAAGTTTGTTTTTTAAAATAATTAGGCGGCCGTAACTAAACAATTTTGTTCATCTGATTTACATAGAAGTAATAGCTACATATTTTATATATATTTTCCTCATGTTCTAAAAAGACCAATTGGTTTTGATGAAACAGGAAAAGTGTCATTATCTTAAATTTTCCTGATCCAGTAACACTTTCAGAAGATCTTTTGTAGTAGATGGATTTGTAATGAAATCTTATACGTCAAATTTTCTTTCATCAATTTGATACCTTGTCAATGCTTTTGATTGGCAATATGAATCGCTGTACTCATGATCTTACATGTACATGTGATATATACTAGTCTATTGCTTGGTTGATGCACATTCTCCTTTTATCCACTTAACTTTTAGAAAAATAAATCGCATAGAACAAAATAAATATTATTTTTAATTTGTCTCCGTCCTTTTAGAAGTTTCTGTACTTGAACATACATGTAAAATTTGTATTAAAAAGGAAACTTCTTTTAAGTATTGTTCTGTTAATGTAAAGTTTACGGAGAGCTGTCTCATTGGCACTCATACCAAATCTTGCATTTATATTGTACATGTATTAGCAGAATTTTTTATTTTTTGCATGAACCCCTGAGGGGTTTATGCTTATATATTGGCGAGTTATGGGCCACTCGATATCTCTCAGCCGGAAGTCAGAATACATTTTTCGGAACGTCTTGAAAGTTTTCGGTCATATATATAACCCGAATAATTCAGTCGTTATATTCCGCTGATCTACGAAGGCTACGCGTGGGAGAAAATCGGACACGGAAAGGGCTTGAATTATTCGAGTTATCATATATACAGGTCTTAACAGGTCGTTATCAAGTCTTTGATATGGTCCCTTGATGGCCCTTGACAATGCAATTATATTTGTTTTAAAATTGCCACTGTACACTATGTGTATCTAGGTCAATTATAACGTGGTCATGGTGGTAGTGTCTGTTGTCTCGATAACATGTAAACTAATTATGTTTGAAGATTGAACCACGGGATACTGTGTATTTCATCATAGACTTACGAGAGAGAACATTCTGGTTAAAATATTAATATTAGATCGGAAAACAGAAAGATAATATCCTCATAAAATGTATTTAATTCAATCCGAATCAAAGAAATATATACATAAAAAATATATACTGTATTTATGTTTCTTTAGAAACTAACAATGATTGAAATCAGAATGTTTTCAGAGTTGAAATTAAGAAATAAGTATTTTATATGACAAGATACTATGCTTTGGTATTTTTAAATATTCATTTGTACAGGAAACATAAAAATTAAATCTTAATAAATTCTTGCATCCAACAAAAAAATGTTTATACACAATAATCCTACGTTAATTATTTCATACCATTTTGTTATTTGGGTTTTATGAGTAATTATTATTTTTTGTTTTTGTATTATAATATATCCTTAAAACGGAAAGTAAGATAAATTTATTAAATATTCAAATTTTAAACGGTCCTGAATAAAAATACTTGTGTGTTTTCAATTCATAAAGCATGATTTTAAATCCTTTCAGCTCACAACAACCTAACCCGAATAATTCAGCCGTTATATTCCGCTGATCTACGAAGGCTCCCTCGTGTGGGAGAAAATCGGACACGGAAAGGGCTTGAATTATTCGAGTTAACAACCACCGTAAAAATAATTTACAATTATCACAACAAAATTTAATTACGACCATAATGTTAATTATTTTATACTGTTTTAGTATGGATTTAGAAGCCTTTGCTTATATTTTGCATATATATAGTAAAAATAGATTCATTCGATAAATCAAATGTGCATCCGTAATACTTGACGTTCGTGTTTATTGATATTATATATATTCAAAGGATTTGAAAAAAATTACTAACAGGAACGTTAGTTTATTATAAAATTTCAATTCAAATTTTGTTTGTTTGTTTTAATAGTTTAACCTTATAGCATCTACATATTTGTACTATAATGGTACGGTTTTGAAAATTGTATTCATTGTGTTGACCAACTATCCTACACGTCTTGATTCATTCACATTATAGATCACATTTCAAAAGCACACTATCGGTTTGCATTCTCAAAAATTCTGGATAAAATGTCAAGGAATCCGGAGTCAAAACATTTAATGTACTAGGCCGTTTGACATTCTAATTCAACTATTAGATTTTCCTGAGTATCAGTGAGATGCTTTCTATTTACTATTTCGTGCGCTAAAATACAACTTGCATGCAATACTATTAAATTCACTCGTGAAACTTAAGCTTATGTTTGTTTTTGTTATCTAAATACAAGACACGGCAGAAAGAGCTTTACATGTGACTTTCAAGCACGGTCATTATTACTAAAGGTATTCTGACCTCAAGTTGTTTCTCTTTTGTTTCTTTTTTAGAGTCACTGTCCTATTATAATCTTTGACCTGTTCGAAAAGCTAAGGATTTTCTACCCAAAGAATAGATTCCTTAACTTTGTTATGTATTTAGCCTTTTAACTTTTTTCATTCGAGCGTCACTGATACTTTTCTTGTAGACTTAACTCGTGTCTGGCGAACATCATTTTAATTCTGGTATCTTTTTATATCTACATACCTTTTTATATAAATTGGTTATTTCGAAAGTGTGTAAAGGTATTCATAAACTTCTGAATTAAGACATTCTTCGGTAAAACTAAGTTTCCCTGTATAATGCTTGAATTGATTAAAGTAAAATCAGGAAATCCTTAAAATTTGAGATGTTTTATGAGACCAAAATAAGTCTCTTCATAAGAGGTCCCAATCAAATGCATGCCACAGGTTTCACCGCATACAACATCTACCATGAGAACAAAATATAAAGATATGATAGATAAAATAAATTCATCCAGAATTCTAGATTATAAAGCAAACTGAGTGCATAAATTTATATTGCGATACTAGGTTTGTGCAATTTGCATAAATCATCCGGTTAGTAGAAATTAGGATTTGCCAAAGGGTTATAATCGGAAACATTATGTACATTCCCAAATAATAAATAAAATAGTCGAGCTTTAAAATACGGAGTGTCTATTCGTCCGGCTAGCCGGACGAATAGTTAAAAATCTCTATTCGTCCGGCCATCCGTCTGCGGATGCGCAAATATTCAATATCAATAAAAGTGTCATGTGACGTGGAAAGTGTCCCGGATGAGGTGTCGGATAACACACGCGGTGTCGGATAACACAAGCGCGTATGCAATGGACGTGTTGAGAATTGGAGATCGTGATTCATATTTAAAGATGTCACAGAGAAAACCAGAGAGAATGTGATTGCTTTAAACAAATGTCTATAGAAGTGATATATGTTAACTGTGAGGAATAAGCCTGAAATTAAAGTGAAATTGATGATTTACCCCCATTTACCTTATGGAGGCAAAACGCATTCGGAAAAATACTATATCAAACTTGCTTGGATGCATTATTTTTTAGTTATACTACAAAGCAGATCTATAAACATACTGATATGCCTGGACTGGGAATAAGACACCAGGGTTTTGGTATCCCCCCTTTTTCTGTTGGATCTAATATACATTTTTTTCTAAAAAAATCTTATCGAAAACACAATCCTTCTTTTGGGTACAGGTTACATGTGCCTTCCCTTCTCAAATTTCATATGAATTAAAAATCGCCGAACAATTTAAATGAAGAATCGTGCATAATCATATGGGGACCTTACAGAAACTATAAATTCAGGATCTTTTGAAATTATAGATGAAGCCAATAATGATTGGCCCGACTATTTACCTTACAGCAGAACAACAAAAGAGAGAATCATTTTTGCCCCCCTCCCCCCACCCAATACCCAAGTTCCTTTAGAATATTAGAATAAAAAAAATCTGAATCAAATGTATAGTTTTTTTGTTTTTTTTTAAAGAATGAGTTTTTTTTTCATAATCCGAGGTTAGACAATATATTATAAAACAACCCGTTTCATTCAAAACCTTCAAAACACGATGTTATATCTTCATCATTATATATTTGGCCGGACAAATAGCGAAAAACCGTAAAAATGCTATTTGTCCGGCTTGCCGGATGAATAGACATTTTTGACTATTTGTCCGGCTAGCCGGACGAATAGCCACTGCCTTTAAAATAACTATTCAAATAGAAGCTGTAAATATATACTTTCAACTGGCCTTTTCTATTTACAGTCAATCATTTCAATTCAAAAGCAAACACAAATTCAGCAACAATCTTTTGATGACCCGGCAGTCAGCGGTCTAAGGTTCATGTATTGCTTTTTTTTTTTTTTAAAGAAAGCAACTTGTTTATAAAAATTTATCGAATGAATGAGATAATTGGAATCGTTAAAATTAAGAATTATACATGAAAACAGATGCCTGTCGCAGTTGTTTCGATTAGCCTGTTTTCTAAAGATATCCGCGTGAAGTTCACAAATTTCATCATGTATTTGATCACCTGTTGTGAATTTAAGGTTCGGTCAAATCTGTGGTTAAAACTTTCTTTTACATATAAGCATGGAAGTATTATATTGACTATTATAATTATACTTCCATGATATAAGTTATATTATTTTCCCGGCAGGGTACCCCCTTTTTTTTATATTATACTCGGAATATTATTGTAAACACTTTTTTTGTGGGACTTTCTTTACGGTTTTAGGCGGCATGCAATGAAATTTTGGGAAAATATGCTGATTAGTTTGAGAATATTAGTACATAAATCCATTAGTATGTGCTTCGATTGGCTTATATCTATAAAAAAAACAAGTAATCTAAGACTATATGATTATTGTTATAGCATGGAAGTATTATATTACTTCCGTGGTTATAGTGAGAGACCTATCCTTCTATCAACGAGCATGGGAAGCGTGTATAAATATTGTTGAAACTGAGAAACATGTATTGATAGAGTGTCCATTATAAGATGACCTGCAAACTGATATTTTTTAGAAAAACTTTGTCACTTCGGAACATCCAAACTTTAAAAAAACAATCTAATTTGAGAAAATATCTATAATTGTTCTATACAGTAGGTTGCCAGTGAATGTGATAGAAGTGCCAAAATCTGCAAATTTATTTTACATAGAAGACACTGCTTTTCACATCGTTAAACTTTTTGTCTTTATAACTGAAGACATTTTTAAAGAAATTTGAAAATTTAGCTGTACATTTATTATTAATATGACATTTTTCTTTTTTTACACATAGCAAAATTAAAGCTATTAGTAGTATTGTATAACCAGTATGACTCTTAAACCTTGGACGCGGAAGGCGAGCGCTATATTTGGGCCTGCGCGCGGACGCGAACACTATATTTGGGCCTTCGCGCGGACATCGGGACACTAACTTCATATTCAACCTTTGAACCTGAAATCGGGACACGAAACGTTATAGTTAGACCAGCGCGCATACACTTACGCTATATATGGGCCTCAGCACGGACATCAGAGTTGGACTTGACATGGGGATGCATACCTAAAGATATGATTCACACGAACACCGTATTTGGGTGCAGAGGCTATAGTTGGGCTTAGGCGCGGACGCTATACCTAAATATTGGACCAAGCTACCCTCCAAGGTGGACGTTACGACACACCCTAGAAAGTGGTGTTCGGATAAATCTCTCTCACACTTCCAGATACCAGATCTGGTTCAGGACTTGAGACCTGCTACATATACATGTAGGTGGTTTAAGATTCCCCCCCCCCCTTTTTTTTTTTTTTTTTTTTTTTTTTAAATTTAATACCCCCCCTCTTTTTCGAACCTTCTGAACCATTAACATGTTCTACCTCATAAAAGGAATAGATAACAATACACAACAATTCAGATTCTTTTTTTGAAAAATTGGTGGCCCTTAAAAGGGCCTTTTTTTATATTCCCATCTATGGGAACATCCTCAGTAGTCTAAAGTGGTGACCCACGACCTCTACAACACTGGTCACGTCGTTACTGGAAACCCAGCTACCCTTCTTCAATGTAACACCAACTGATTCGGAGCAGGCATGATGGAGTATCCAAACTACATCCATTCCCGGTCCCGATTCCAATAACTTTACTTGATCAGTTATTAACTCTAAACAAGTATCCATATCTTTTTCACTCCAAAATTTAGACTTCTTTTGGAAAATATCTCCCCAAACTTCCACGTGTCTTCTAAAAATGTGTTCCCTTTCAATAGCCAACTGCATTTTGAAAATGAGCATCTCTTTAGTTTCAAAACCATTAATAGTAAGAAATGTAGGCGGACTTCTATAGTTATCCCACTGATAACTTTTAGTAAATGACAGCCTGTCTTAATTTTTCTAATCTGATTTTATGTTAAGAACCGGCATGAATTCTACCTAAAACCATGGAAGCATTATATTGACAGGATCTACTAGGACCCGACTTCAAACGTTTCATCTGCGATGCCGCGCCCAATTTAATGACATGTTAATTAGCTTGAAACATGGCACGTTATTTACATACCAGCGTGTGGTGCCCTACAATATTGTCATTCTCGGTTGCTTTCAGGATTACGGAAATAAACGTAGAAATCGAAAGTTGTAGCCTGGGGTCCTGGCTAATCTTGTCAGTATAGCCAGACGTGTATCAATATACAGCTTGTTAATGATTGGTTAATACTACTTTTGTCGCGCAATATTGTTTAACATCTGTATTTAATCAATTCTTGTTTAACATCAATTAGTAAAAATTATAATGTAATTATTTTTCTTTATGAATTGATGTATAGTGTTATCATATCTAATTATTAGTATGATGATAATTAGTAAGCAGAAAAGGGTTAATTCTTATCAGCGATCGCCTGGTGAGAAAGTTAAAAGTTTCAGATTTCACATAACCAAGGTGTGAATTGGATTTCAATTTTTCTGGTTTACATCAAACATCAAATTTATGCAAATATTTATTCAGCCTCACTTTAGATTCAGAGTCAACTGGCACTGAATCGATCACATGGTATTTGTTCCCCACCTGGCCCTTACGACACGCAGCTAGATTGGGCCGGATGCCAGGCTATCGAAAGTTGTAATAAATTCTTAGGAAACAGCAATCGGCAAACCTCGGCAGATTCCGTTACCAAACTGTGCCGATTGAGTGATTGATGGATTAATGCGAGTCGTCATTAATTCTATAGAAAAACACATTGACGATGGAAATTTGTACCAAATTTATTAAATAAATGCCCCATCTTTACTGATTTATTTTTTCGGTAGAAATTGCACTATATGCAATATATATCGCAAGTTGTGATTACATAATAACTACTGTCAAGGATTTGTATAGTAACTATAAAAATCCTTGCTACTGTTTACTCCATTGAGTGGTACACATTTCCTGCATATTTAAGACGATTGTAAATGATCGTTCTGATAAAATCAAAAGATCAAAGTGTAGGAATTGCAATTATGTATTAATATTCGCTCTAAATCCAGGGTAAGATCATTGGTTGGTTTATTCGAATGTTCAGCTGAACCCCGATGTGTTGATTTTTTTTTAGTACTGCGACTCAAGGATTTGTATAGTGACATTATACAAATAATAAAAAATAAAAAAATATTCGGATAGTGATTACATATTTTAGGGGACAGAAATGTATTATATAAATATCTATATAACGTAGTTAGATCTCTGTTTTCTTCTGCTATATTTTGTTGATTGGTACTTGCTCGATTAATTTTCGTATTGTAAACTGGAAATTTCTACTTTCCAGGATTATCTAGTACCCTTTATATTACTCTAAACTTCACAGTTTTAATATTTATCAAATATTTTTATTGTTAACCGGCGGTAACCGGAACACATTTAAACTTCACCCACAAACCATGGAAGTATTATATAATACTTCCATGATATAATACTTCCATGCACAAACTAATAAAATAATGTCACTCACTATTTCAAATCGTTGTAGAATAATTAATTCTGGGCCGATTTTCATTTTTTATGCATCAGTCGATTTGTTTAAATAAGTTGTTCACGAATAAAGGTCTACCGACGCGATTGAAGTACGTAAAGGTGTTTTCCGATAGATAATATTGTAAAGCTGTTTCGATTAAAACCACGTGATTGATAAGAAGTCTCTCTGGTCAATTTATGACTCCGGCATCGCAGATGGTCACAAACAGGGCCGTAACTAGCCTCTTTTAACAGTGAGGCAAAATATATTCGCCGAGCGGAGCGATGCGAAAATTTTTGGGCGAGGGGTTTTGGGGGCCGCTTAAGGCTCTGAGAAAAATAACGCTAAATTGCATTCTGAGCGTTTCCCAGAGTCTTTCTTGCATTGAAACAGCTTAATTAATTTTTAGATATTTTTTTCGACAATCAAGTCTCAAAGCAAAAACAAAGATTCATTGTAATTTAAGACTTTTAGGTATTAGAGACAACATTAAAAGACCGATATGGTGGTTTTTTATGACTAGATTTAAATATAGTGATATTGCAGTATTATACTTTAAGTACTAGTACTGCTCAAGTCTACACTATAGGGACCATCTTCACCTTGTTTTACGATCTTTTACGGTATTAATGATTCTTTATAAGTATTGTTGAAGACCATCCGGCAACTATCAAGATGGAGAGTAGGAACACAAACTTTGACCATTGATCATTTGTATTTTTTCTATGCATTGACTTTGTGTGCGATTATGTCCCCATACTCCTTTATTATCTGTTAAAGGGTCTCAACACGACTTAATGCAAGTTTAACCTTTCAATGTAAAAGGTCATATATGGCAATACATTGTTTTTTTTCCTTCAAATTATTTGAAAACCGGGAAATATGTGACCTTACTTTAATTCATACCATGTCAGCTATCTAGTTTTATTTACAAGAAAACAAACTGTTTTGTATTCTTTGATATCAATTTCAATTATCCATGCAGAAAGGACATTTTGTTTGTGTCCACTGAGTAGCATCGCATGTTCTTAGAATATATTTCTCGCACAATTCTGGACATCGGTGGACATGCAACATTGCAAAACCACGTTTACAAATGAAAATCAACATTCAGACTATAGTCATAAAGTAGGACAATAAATGAACAAAAGACAAACCCGGAACACAGAAGTACAAACAATAGACCATCAACTCTGAAAACTAATAGGAAAATTACATGGATAACGAAAAACATCCAGGGGATACACCAGAGAGTGAAGAGATCTTGCTACTTGCAAGACACTTTTCGTGAAAACAATTTGATATGAAAACAACCCTTTTGTTTCATTTTTTTTTTTTTTTGAAATTTTTTACATGAGGCAATTGCCTCATTTGCCTCAATGTAGTTACGGCCCTGACAAAAAAAATATACGACAGCGTAATAATTAGACAGTTTCCATATCTTTTATAAACCAGATCTTATAAACATGAATGGATATATTAAAATCAAGGATAACGGGAAATACACCATACCACAATGGGTATTATTCGTTTTCTTCTCTCAATCATTTTGTATTTTTAATCCAATGCATTTGTTTTCTTTTCCCCCCTCTTAAAACTTATTAATTCTATGTGTTTTATATATGCAGATCAGCAAGGCACTGTCATTTCCACCTATAATGAAGCAATTCAAAAAAAAGCTATAAAATCAAATAAACCTGAAGATGCTTGTATTGAGGTTAACATATTTTTACTTACATTATTTATCATTAATAGTATACATATTATACATTATATGTTATTCAGGCCTCAGACAGGTTATATACTGTGACATTCACGGCTTAGAGTTTATATACCCTTTCTGAGACCTGAATTACACATATATTACGGATTACCCCTGACTTAATGTTATCTTTTAGTGCAGGTATTTGTTGACAACACATATATATATTAAAGAACCCAAACTGATATGTTCGGCATACGTGAAGGATTTTCTAATTTGCTGTGAACATAATTTTATCGTGTATGTAATAATTTATAATAACACTTTTAACATTAAATTTAAGTATTAAACGCGTAAAATCATGATTTTGTATTAAACATGTATTATTGACTGAAGTACGTTATTATTTTCCCTCTGTGAGCCTCCGACAGTCTGATAGCTTTTGACTACATCACATAGTAACCAGTGTTTTGATGACGTTTTTGAGGTTCCAATTGGGGATAAAAACGTCGTATATACCCCGGCAGTTTCCTCAAGCTATACTGACATCTCTGTGTTGTTATCCAATCACAAACCTCGACACATTTGTAATCCGTAATATCTATAATACTAAAATTACGAGGTCCAATTTGTCAGCCGTCATCACGTAAAAACGACGAATCAAAGAATTCAACTTTATATACAACTAATATAGTACAAAGGTGTAGATTAAAAATTACACCACTCCAGGCCCTTTTGTTTTCCACGTAATTAATATCGCCAATAATTAGGAAGTTCCGGGTCGAGTCCGATATCGATACCAATAGTAAAATCACCTGTTACCTATTACCTTATCTGTACGTTCCGCATCTGACAGGCGCACCACCAAACGATGTATTCGGGATTAATATGCTATATAAACGGGTCATACATGTAATCACAGGGTTGACACTACTAAATTGTCAAATTGTTACCTATTGTAGTATTTTAATCCGTAAGACTTTCTAAGATAACAATACGAATACTAAAAATCTGGACTAAAAATAAGTTTCAATTTGTTAGCGGGCATGACGTAAAACAGCGAATCAAAGAATTCAACTTTATTTATAACTAATATAGGACAATGCTGTTGATTAAAAAATACTCCATTCCAGGACCTTTTGTTTTCCAAATATTTAATATTACCAATAATTGATAAGTTCCAGTTCGATGGGTTCAAACAGAAAGATTTGAAAGCAGAGAAAATTGTGTATCTTATAATCGGCATGACTTTATCAGATGACAGTACTAATACTAAGATAAGGCTTGCGCATAGTTATATTCTTTAATTCAGTCACGGACCCGCGATATCACGGGTGTGTTCTAGTATATATATATTTTCTAGGCACTTTCTATATTTATTTATTTTATATGATCCATCGCCCCGTAAGATTTATCGTTGACTATTTATTCAGTCATTTAATATTATTTTACATATATATTCAACTAATTTGTTTATCAGTTTCGTTAAATTCTTGTCTATTTATTCATGTTTTAATCATCTTCGCAAATATAAATATATTTATACTTCTTTATTTTTTTTATTTCAGTTTTTCATTCCATTTTCTAATGCCTACCATCTGCTCTGCACTTCGGGTGTCAGAAATGTGCTTCTGAATGAAATAAAAGTGCAAGTCCGGGAAGGTGCAAATTATACTTTGAGACTTGACGGTGCAAGCATCGAATCAATGAATTTATCATATTTTTTCGGCACAGTTTTAGGCGGATTTAGGGATATTCTTTCGGACACAAAACCACTTCAAATTTTAACACAGACAAACTGTATTGGAATTGCTTTGGCAACTACAAGAACTATAATTTCAGTCGTGGAGATACATGTAGGTTCAGTCCACGTTCAGTTTTACGATTAAATATAAATTTCGGAAATTTGGCTAGCGAAGATTGTGTCGGACTAACAAGGTTACCTCTATATTCCGAAAATAAAGTTTATATTTATGTGGACCTAGAAAAACATCGGAATTATTTTCATTTTTTCACTACTTTTGTTCTCGAATTTGTTCACGTTTTGGAGAGTTTTGATTGCGAAGAATCACATGGTAATACTTTTTTTATATTAGGATTTTCTCTTCAGGCTATTCTTCAAAACATTTTAAATTTGGACTCCTTTGGGTTTTCTCGTTCAGAAATTGAAAACTGTCCCATCACTCAACTCTAGTAAAAAAAACAAAAAAAAACAAAAAAAAACCAACAACAACAACAACAAAAAAAAAAAAAAAACTTAATTCATTATCCCGTCTTTGATAAATGTTTTGGCTTTGGCATTCAAAATTCTAAATTTCCAAGCTATGGTCTCGCCTTGACGTTGGCAGCTTGGCTTGTAGGAAATGATAAAATACTATCTATTTCCGATTCGAAAATTAAAGTTATCACAATCGTAAACTATAGGATATTTTTTTTCCGTCTGTGATATCTTTAATTTGCGTGACTAAGAGACCCTCCATTTAACTCATTAAAAGACGAGTGTTTAATTATAAAAGGTTTGCACTTTGTTTTATTATATATAAGACTAAAAACTTTCTTTCGTTTTCTTTATTAATTTATTCATTCTCGATCTGTTATGCCTTATCTCACTTGCTAATATGAAACTGTAAATCGTTGACTTATAATTATCATGTAGTGATCATCCCTAGATAATGATTTTATACAGAACATTAATGAATAAAATCACTCGATGGTAACATTTTCCATAACAAGGGGGATAAATCTAGATTTACTTTTAAGTATCAAATGATGAGATGAACAGCTAGAGTTATTTCCCATTGTACCACGTTTTAACAGTCCTATCCTCTACCAATTTCACTCTTGGAAAAGAAAAAGAAAAAAAGTGGGGTAGTAAAATATATATAGATCAGAGAAATACAGATGCTAAAATATAAAGAAAAGAGATATAATTATGAGTGCTGAAATATTAAAAAAAGGGAAATATGGGTTGCTTGAATATAGATAATAGACATTTTCTTGATTTAGAGTAATTTCTCGCAATTTGATTGGCTGATATTGTCCTAATAAATTTCAGTACAATTTTTTATTACGTCGATAGGAATTATCTCCCTTATTTATTACGTCAATTGGGATTATCTCCCTTATACCATTGACCTAATAAAAAATTAAAAATGAATTGCTTCATAGTCCTAATATTTTAATTTTTCACAGTTTTAGATCGCCTCACCCGATATGAATTTTATTGACCCGATAAATTCTCGTATTAAGACAATTACACACTGTGTAACTAAAAAAATATGAGATGAAAAAAAGATAAAGACTAAAGAAATATAGGAGGTAAAAAATATACAGAATAGAGGAACCGGTTTCAGGCGGTCTAAACTGGCTTAAACAAGTTTCATATACACTATAAATAATTATATAGCTTATCTTTCATTCAATCCATAAAAGAACCAATCCGAGAAAGCTTGAAATTAATACTTGCCTATAAAAGCATAGAACATCTAAAACAATTATTTTCTGCATTTAATTCAACGTGAAACAATTTTGAAACATGGAAACAGATCTATACTACGCTGAAGACGATATTATTAGAAGAGAATTGGTGACGTTACATTCGCCATCGCAAATACGTGTATGGGCCCAACAACACCATTTATCGTCCCATCCCTTAATATCTGAACGACTTCGTTTAACATGCAATCTCTGCGACAAAAGTTTCAACCGACCAACCAAACTTTTAGCTCATAAACAAACCAAACATGAAGGCATCCGGTATCTATGTACAAAGTGTCATAAAACGTTCCTTCAGAGCTATGAAAAACGCAAACACGAAAATCAGTGCTCAGGCAGCCCCACTGTGTTACCGACATATGAATGTATGATTTGTTCCAAGCTTTGTGTGACGGCTAACGGATTACGTCAACACCAACAATACAGTCACAGTCCCATTAGTCAATCACTAAAAAGACCAACACAAGTATCCATTGAGCAACCAGGCATAAAAAAAAACACGCACCAATCCCTCGAAGCCAGCCATTCAGCGTGTCCATTGTCGACGATGTAATGAGTCATTCACCAATAAACGGGACTTATACCTTCACGGTATGCAACGACACTATCAGATCGGACAGGGGACACAATTGCAAGCATCCCCTTATGGACAGGGCCCATATCCTTGGGAGATAGAAGGAGGTGAAAACGACCTAGCTTTAAAAGAAGTGTACGAGGCCAACGCTCCTTTAATCTTGGAAAATCATCGAGACGGTCCCATTCATTCCGTATATAACATACCACTAACGAATGACGTTGACATGCACCAACTCATGCTAGCTGCCGACAGTATATACCAGCGTCAACAACACGCCTTTAAGCTTACCATGACCTTTGGCGTCATTTTAATTCACACAGAAGAAAAGCGAAACAGGTTTTTCAAACCTTACGAAAACGATTCCGTCTTTGAAGAACCCCTGTTTATTTCAAAGAGAAGTGATCCCGAGAAACTACGGCGGAAACTTACAAACTTAAATCTGCGGGAATACCTGATGAAACAGAGACCCGACACCAAATGGAAACCGTTTCTAGTGACCAATGCGCTATTTGTAATCGACACTACCAATTATACGCTAGGAAAAGGAGAAACGTCCCTTCCAGACTACATTAAAGACAAGAATAGCATACACGCTCTCGTGAAAGACAATAAAAATGCTAAGCCATTTACGGATAAACTCTGTGCTTTCCGATGCTTGGCGTTACACAGAGGACAATCCATCACTAACTTAGAACGTAGTCTGCAGCATTATTTTCAACAATGGAATGGCTATCAGAAACGACGAAATGAAAGTACATACGAAGCAAAGCTGTTTCCCGGATTACAGTTACAAGAAATCCCAAAATTTGAATCCTGTTTTCAATTGAATATAAACGTCTATGAATTAAAGGAAGACGATACAAGTCTCTCTGTCGTTTTAAAGAGACAATGTATTTAAATATGTACGAACATCACCTCTCTTACATTAAAGAGTTTGAGAATTTCGCTAAAAAATACCAATGCCAAACATGTGAACGTCACTTTAATCATCACGGTAACCTTCACCGCCATCAGCGCACGTGTACCAATCAAACGAAGTATATATACCATGGTGGATTTTTTAAAGCCCAACAAACCATTTTCGAAAAATTACAAGAATGTGACATTCAAGTTTCGGCGAAAGATCAAATATTTCCGTGGTTCATCGTCTTTGATTTCGAGGCTATACTGCAAAAACTGCACGAGTCGACTTCCGGTAAACTACAATATACGTCTAAACATGTACCAATCTCCGTCTCTCTCTGCAGCAACGTACCAGGATATACCGATCCGATGTGTTTCGTTGACTCCAACCTCGATACATTATTAAACTCCATGTTTAATGCCATGTTTGAGATATATGAAACTGTTATTGAACTGTCCGAAATCAAATTTGGTTGGGTCAAACAGGAACTGAATAAAACCATACAGCGCTGGAGTGAAGAAGGGGATTTTAATCAGGACGAAGATGCATGCATTGATGAAGACGATGAAGACAATCAACCACCAGAGGGCGATCAAAGCATTCTCAATGGACAAAAAATCATGGAAAATCAATTGAAATCTCTATATGGACAGTTAAAAGGATATATGACACAGATTAATTCGCGGAAATACGATTTAAATCTCATAAAACAAAAACTCGCCATGTTCACGGCCGACACTCGGCTAACCGAGAGATTGGTCGGTTAATCTATATTGAGTATGTGGCTATATCGGCGGTTGGTCTGTTAATCGGGTTGGCTAAAGTCTGTTAATCAGGTGTTATCGAGAAAATCATTGAAAGTTCAGCATGTTTCTTTGTATAACTTTTTAAATATATTTTTATCATAAAAGTTAGTCATGTCTAACAAAACTATTCAATGTACTGAATCCAGTGGTGTAATTAATTTTTTTCTAGCTTCGATGTACGATCTATAAAATGAAAAGGCGGGTTACTCATCAATAAATTTATACACATTTTACACACACAAAATGTACACAAAATGTCACGTTGGTTGAATTTACTTGCATGCAATATTTTGAATATCGAAAAAAGACGGGCATTATGTTTGTCAACCATATTGATATCATTGTGTGAAAAATCTACACGAAAATCTGTATTTTGGTGACATTAATCAATCTTTATTTAAAACCTGGTCTGTTAATGGGTCGGATATATAAAACCCGGTCTGTTAATTGGTCTGTTAAGAGTTATGAATGGCAACACAAGTATAATTTTATTGCTATATGGGGTGACTGTTATCCGTTCAAATGGGTAGGCTGAAGGCGAGCAGCTAAAATATACAATAACAACACATGAATAATGAAACATAAAATATACGGAATTCTAATATGACGTGTTTATTTCGCTTTGTGAACAAACACATGCACTAAATCCAATAAAAATTGTTTGCACATGCGTATATTGACTTCTTCAGAATAATGAATTTTATCAAATTATCATTCTTTAACTTATAAACACTTTAAACTCTTAAATGGTGCACATGATGGTACCAATTTATTTATGATGACTGTAATGTGCTGACATATTTGACCTAGATACGACAACCGTTCACGCTGGCTGTTCAAACTCCTCCCTCTGAAAAATCACAGTGTGAGCCGTTAGCTTCTTTACAAGTAAAAAAGTGCAGTTCATGGAAGAGCCTACACAAACGCTTTTACACTTAATACTTATTGGACATAGAAATTACCTTAATTGTCCCATTAAAAATCGAAATAATGGATGCAAGCTATACTTTATTGTAGTTTTAACATGGATAGGCATTATATTCGTGTAATTTTATACCTCACTATCGCTCGGGCAAAAATAACCACGAATATAATGCCATCTCGTGGCTTTTAAAATGTCGCGTTAGCACGTCTTGATGCAGTGGGTGCGATCATGTAGGTTTCTATAATTTATAAAACAAACTGTTCAGAGTTGTCTCATTGGCAATCACACCACATCTTCGTATGTTTAAACCAACATGATCGCACCCACTGCATCAAGACGTGCTAACGCGACATTTTAAAAGCCACGAGATGTCAATCACAGTGATAATGTTAATGTGCAATCATTAACCAGAAACTCTGAAAGTTGGCGCATTCATATTAGTCTTAATTTCTTGTAAATTATTAATTAATTGCTCATGTATTGTTAACAGGTGGTTTGGAACTATTCAAGGGATTCTTGAAGTCCGAATTCAGTGAAGAGAACTTAGAGTTTTGGATTGCCTGTGAGGAATTCCGTTTTTGTAAAGAATTTAATGTTCCGGTTCTTGCACAGAAAATATATAGCGACTATGTTGCTTTCCAGGCACCCAAAGAGGTAGGTTTATTTGTTTAGTCTCCACGTCAAGTTTCATTTATCCATACCGTCCAACGAACAATTTCAAGTTTTGAAAACAAAAACCCGTATGTACATGAAAGACATGATAATGCTTCCTCTTCTTTTTGTTTTTTATGTCCCACTTCGGGGCATTATTTTTTTCTAACACATGTTCCCTATGATATGAGCTTTCAAATTTCAATGCCAAATAAGAGTTGTAACCCAAGTTTCATGTTCTAATGAACCTCATAGAAAATGAAAGTGTGGGTGGGGCATCCGTGTACTGTGGACACATGCTGGTTTAAACTTTTGTCCCGAATTGAAAATTATATCAGGATTTCAATAAACAGATTGGTTTTTTTTGTAAATTTTAATAGATCCTTTTCTATTTTATATTATGTAAAGCATAAAGTTCCCTATTAACAAACTAATTGTAGACCATTTTAAAAGTATGTGCGATATTCACATTTATTTTTTGCATTTCAGGTGAATTTAGATTCAACCACAAGGATGACAACAGTTTCAAACTTAGAAAACCCTTCTAAACAAACATTCGAAGTGGCACAGCACAAAATTCAGGCATTAATGGAAAAGGACTCATATCCAAGGTTCATAGAGTCAGAACTATATCAGCAGATATTAGAAAGCGTATCGAAAGTATGAAGTTATAAATCGTTAAGCTATTAAATATCACGATGTTATATCATCCCCCGGGAAAGCACCTGTTCCTCGAAAGCGACATACCGATAGTTACGATCTACATTACGTGAATGTACATGTAGATGATAGAAGTGGTGAATTGTAAACAGGCATCTTCCTACATCAGCATTTGATAGTGCGTATATATAATTTATCACAATTCATAATCAATAGACAATAATATGGTTTTCAAAATACATCATAAAAATTATAAAGAAATTGTCGATTGAAAAAAATTTTGGGGTGAAGAACCTGGTATTTCACAAAAAGTTTTGAAGTGGACTACTGATGTAAATTCTGTTCATGATCTAAGAAAGACAACTCGATGATACTGTTCATTGACGTTTCTCTTAAACTGGAATCCGCTTGTATTACGCTACACTGAAACAAAACTCTATGAACAAAGTGTAGTACTCAGTCGAGAACCAGCTTACGATTCTCTCGGATAACACATAGTAACAATACCAGACTGCTTTCTTGCATTCATTTTATCATATTTATTTTAAAAATGTCTGACGTTTTGTTAAACAATTTTAAACATTATATTTGCGTTCACATGTTTTTATATTCTATGTGGGATATCAAATAATTTATAATGTAAATACATTAAAATAGAATGTTGATTTGTTTACATTGTTGTTTTATTGAATAAATTTTTATACCGAATGGTTTTATTTATTATTTTTGAATTCATTAATTGATGAGAAATTGTTTAATTCGTCGGTTCATAGTTCTTCTAAGAGAGTGGGAACATAATATACATTAGATACCAGGAAGAAATTAACCTATTTTCTCTCATTTTTAAGTACATGTGTATTCTTTACATATATGTTTTAAAAGGGTTCTTTTGTTTTTAAATCACATGACCAAAAGGGTAATGAGAGCTCACCTCATCACTTGTCGTCCGTTGTCGTCTTAATCTGTTACCATTAACAAAAATGTTCTCATCTGAAACTAACATGCCTATTGGAACCCAGGGGCGTAGCTTATGTTGAGGCAACCGAGGCAACTTACCGAGGCAACTAACCGTAAAAAAAAAATTTTCCTTCACTGTATTTTCTTTTAAATGATTATTGCAGCAAACTGGCTACTAAACAATAATGTAGCAACTTGTTATGTCTTGTTGGCGCGGTTATTGATTCATACCCTTTACGAATTATTCAAGACTTATAGTCCGGCGGCTACAAGCATATTTCAGACGAATTGTGCACATCCTGCTACAAGCATGAAATTTGGCATAGACCTTCCTCAACTATTACTCTTTTATTTCAGATAGGGAGACATTTGAAAAAATGTCTCACTTCCGGTAAAATTCAAAATGGCGGACGTCACACTTAAATCAGCCCAATATCGAAGGCTAGTGTGTAAAAATGTGTTATTATCATGTTACTATCATAATATTTGGTACAAACATTTCTTTTCATTACTTTTGGATAAATTAAATAGATAAGATGTCTTAAGAAACCCTACTTCCGGTTAAAATCCAATATGGCGGACATTGTACTTAAATAAGCTTATTTTTTAGGGAGGGTAATTGAAATGTGTTTCAACGTATTGCTACTATCATTACATTGTGCAGGAACCTTTCTTTGGTGCTTCTGATGGATACAGTGTATAAGATATATGTCTTAAAAACCCTTACTTCTGTTAATATCCAAAATGGCGGACATAGAAATATCAATTTATTATTCAAATATTCAACTGTTTTTAAAATGTAAAGAAATGATTTTTTTTGTGCTGGTCATTTAACTTTTGGCTTTAAGTTATCCCAAAAACCACTTATTGTATCTTGTTGTAAATGTTTAAATATAAAATTGACACTTCCGGTAAAAATATGACGTAATTTCAAAGATGAGTTCTCAATCCATTTCTTCGATGCAGAGTTTTTGATAGATTGATTAAAACAAAAAATAATCACTATAGTACTAAAACATATTTAAAACTACTACAATTTTCGGCAAAAAATAACGATCACCACGACATGCACACAAGGCAGTGCACGGGATATCCGATTTTCCGCATTAAAAAAGACCGCAGCATCCTTTCTTACATCCACAATGTACAAGCTTCTGAAAAAATGATGAGGCCTCAAAAAGAGTTTTTTTAAAAGTTATCCTCTTTGTCCCCGCCTGAAGTGGGTAGCATAAAAGCCAATTCCAAGCTCGTCTCCCTAAACACCTACCTAAGTATATTGCATGATTTACATGCTGGAAAAGACTAGACCAAGTTGAGGGAATAGCCTCAAAAAGTCTCCCCTTTTGCGCAAATAGTTATTTTCTTGCTTCGTTAACTATCTTATACCCATCTGTTCAGTTTGCGCGATCTTACAGTAAAACCCCGGTGATTTAGTCTGATTAATCTTCATTCTTTATGTTAAAGTCACATCTTCAAATGCAATCAATGTCTCCCACATAGTCTTTTTTTTCCTTTTCAAGCAAAGAGAGAACCATATCACAACAGGTAAAGGCATGGATAACAATAAGTGTGTCAGATCACTCAGATCACTTATTGCATTTGAAAGGCCATTGATAGATATTAATCCAAAGTCTTTTGCCCTCCCAAACACAATCCATAGTTCGTCTACCCCTATGTCACGGAATAGCGAAACAGTAGTGACAGCATCATCATAAACGACTGTTCGATTCATGACTCGTTTAAGTTCGTGTTTCACTACATCAGCCACATGCACCATTATTTTAGTGTATGCCTCTAAATGTGAACTTGGTGCTGAACTTGAAATACATCCTGTGGTGGATAAGATAGAATATCCTGACCATTTGTTGCTATAACTACCATACGCATCCAAGACTTCATCCACTCAGTTTCAAGGTATTTTATTAAGGTAAGGACATAATACCCAATCAGCATACTCGTTAGCCCGCAATTTACAATCGGAGAGCTGATTTCCCACATTTACAAAGACTGTGGTATTGTTTCTCACATCCATAAATTCAAAAAAACGCATATTTTCTTGCTTTTTTAAACCCAATTTGTTTCTTTTTTTCGATCTTACAACAAAACCATGTATCGTTTTCAATTACTAATACATTAAACTTCTCAAATCCATATGGTGATGTTGGCTGCTCAATCATCCTTCTAAATGCTAAATCACATCTTCAAACTCCATTAATGTCACCAACGAAGTTCCTTTTCCAGCAAACGTGTTATCTTTTAATGCCTAGTGCATTTGAAAGGTCATGGATTGATATATATCTTATGCTTTTTCCCCTTCCAAATGCAAACCAAAGTTTGTCTGTCCCTATGTCACGGAATAGCGAAACAGCAATGACATCAGTATCGACTGGTCGAGTCATGACTCAGTTAAGTCTGTTTTTCACTGCATCAGACACATTGATCTTGATTCTAGTGTCAGTGTCTTCGTGTAAACATGGTGCTAAACTTGAAACATCATCAAGTGGTGGATAACACTGAACATTCTGAGCATTTGTTGCTACAACTACCTTGTACTCAAAATTGTATTGAGCAAGCAGCTGTGAATGAAAACTTATAAGTTCTTTCTTATTGTCGTCATCTCTCAGAAAACTTTGCCAATTTTGAGGATGTTTTTAATCCTGGATTCGTGTGTGTATTCCCTTTCCCCTAAATGTTGCTCTTGCTTCTTTTAGCAGCTTTCAAACTACCAGTATTGTCTATGTTCGCATCCGACAATACATCCACTGTTGTTACAGTTTCAAGGTGTTTCCTAACGAGTATGATGATTGGGTATTATGTCCTTACCTTGATAAAATGCCTTGCAACTGTAACAAGAGTGGATGGAGTCTTTGATGAGTATGGTAGTTGTAGCAACAAATGGTCAGGATATTCTATCTTACCCACCACGTGATATATTTCAAGTGTAGCACCATGTTCACATAAAGAGACTGACACTTAAATCATGGTGCATGTGTCTGATGCAGTGAAACACGAACTTAAATCATGTGTCATGATTAACAGTCACGGATGATGCTGTCAATACTATTTCGCTATTCCGTGACATAGGGGTACCCGAACTATGGATTGTGTTTGGGGAGGCAAAAATCTTTGGATTAATATCTATCAATGGCCTTTCAAATGCACTAGGCAATGAGTGATCACACACACTTATTTCTGACCCATACCTTTACCGGTTGTGATACGGTTCTCTCTTTGCTTGAAAAGGAAAAAAAGACTGCGTGGGAGACATTGATGGTATTTGAAGATATGATTTAACATAAAGAATGATGATTGATCGACTAAATCACCGGGGTTTTACTGTAAGATCGCACAAACTTATCAGATGGAGCTAACATGAATAACGAAGCAAGAAAATCATTTTTTGCACAAAAGGGAAAGCTAATTATAAGTGAGGCTACTAGTATTCCCACAACTTCATGAACTTGGTCTAGTCTTTTCAAGCATGTGAAACTTGTAATACATATTATGCAGGTGTTTAGTGAGACGAGCTTGGGATTGGCTCTTATGATACCTAGTCCAGGCACTAATGGATTGCGAAGGACAAGAGAGGGTCCCTTTTAAAAAAAACTCTTTTTGAGGCCTCATCATTTTTTCAGAAGCTTGTACATTATGGATGTAAGAAAGGATGCCGCGGTCATTTTTAATGTGGAAACTCGGGCCTCCCGTGCACTGCCTTGTGTGCATGCGGTGGTGACTGTGAATAAACATGTATTCTTGGCCAAATAGTAGTAATTTTAAATATTTGTTAGTACTATAGTGATTTTCTTTTGTTTTAATCAATCTATCAAAAACTCTGCATCGAAGAAATTGATTGAGGACTCATCTTTGAAATTTACGTCATATTTTTTACCGGAAGTGTCAACTTTTTATTTAAACATTTACAACACGATAGAATAAGTGGTTTTGGGGATAACTTACAGCCAAAAGTTTAATGACCAGCACAAAATAAAATTATTTTCTTTACATTTTGAAAAAAGTTGAAAATTTGAATAATAAATTGATATTTCTATGTCCGCCATTTTGGATATTACCGGAAGTAAGGGTTTTAAAGACATATGTCTTATACATTGTATCCATCAGAAGCACCAAAGAAAGGTTCCTGCACAATGTAATGATGGTAGCAATACGTTAAAACACATTTCAATTACCCTCCCTAAAAAATAAGCTTATTTAAGTACAATGTCCGCCATATTGGATTTTAACCGGAAGTAGGGTTTCTTAAGACATCTTATCTATTTAATTTATCCAAAAGTAGTAAAAAACAAAGGTCTGTATCAATTATTATGATAGTAGCATGATAATAACACATTTTTACACGCTAGCCTTCGATATTGGGCTAATTTAAGGTTGACGTCCGCCATTTTGGATTTTACCGGAAGTGAGATATTTTTTTCAAATGCCTCCCTATCTTAAATAAAAGAGTAATAGTTGAGGAAGGTCTATGCCAAATTTCATGCTTGTAGCAGGATGTGCACAATTTTTCACAAAGCCGCCGTACTATTATGGGAACATTTGAATTAATTTTCCCTCCTCTACTTGGAAATACCATTTACGGTAGTTTTCTGTAATTCAAGTTTGTCAGAGTAAAAGGAAATCGACAACAGATTTATTTTGTCCTACCCCATTGCAAGCGAAAACAGTGAGTAGAATAGATGAGGATGCAACTCAGGAGTCACCCGATCAAATCACTTTACCATGTTGAATTAGGTCAATTAGTTAATTTTGTGTCAAATAATTTCTAGTATATGAGGGCCTGGGTGAGGTTTTAAGAAAACAGAAAAATCGGCCCTGAAATTAATTTAAATTTAAAAGAATATGGATTTAAAATGGTGCTAAATTATAAAATAAAGGAAAAGAATTATACAATTATGGGCGACAATGATTAAAAAATAAATATTTGATAATCCCATTCTAAGCATTCAAACCCTCATTTATAACCGTTGACATGTTCCCCTACGTACGACTATGTTCATTGACTTTGGTACTAAACAAAACAAAATATGCATTTATATATTATAGTGCACAGAAAATAATTTATATGTAACAGTTGTGGTTCTCAAGTTTTGTTCTCGCTATTTTAGTTCATATTACGTTTTCACAAGCAGGGAATTTAAAATGTTTAAAGGAATCATGTAATTCCAGAGAAATATGTCTGTTAGTTAATACATAATGTCAGTTTATATATATATAAAAATAATCAACCAAATATACTGTTCATTGATAATGAAGACTTCAGAATAAAGTAAATGTTAGTTATTTGCCGGTTGTCATGTTCATCTTGAATGGAAAAAAAAGTTAAAAATCATTCAATATGTAATTTCAGGACCTTCGAAGGAATACACCACTAAAACAAGTGCCGTGCTACACTTTACATGTAGCATATGTTTTTTCTCCTAGTTTATCCTGAAATTCGTTTGTTCAATCCAGCTGTCATTTTGTGGTGATTACATGTATCTTTAATTCGTTGATTCGTGACCTACGACCAAATAAATGATCATCACAAGCTTAATTTTATTACAAATAAACCTTAATTACCGGTATATTTGCGTTTTTTTCCTCTGTATTGAACATTTTGTACAGGTTTCTTCTATCCACCGAGCAAGGTCATGATTTCTTGTGATATGACGTATGAGGTACAGCCAACTATATTAGAGTGTACTACGGCTTGGAAATATATTGGGAGCCATTAGGCATTTGAGCTGGCTTTCTGCTGGGAACAGTATGTCAATATATATATGTTTTATATTTAAGTATTACTATGCCCGGTAAATATAGAAGTGCATATGCTAAATTTAGAGCAGGTGTTGCTCCGATTAAAATTGAAACTGGCAGATATGAAGGTATAGATGTAAATGAAAGGTTCTGTTTTAATTGTAGAAAAAATGATTTAAATATAATTGAAGATGAAAAACATGTTTTATTAGAATGCCCAGAATATGCAGGTTTGCGAACGATATTTTTAACAGTGTATGCAATATAGAAAGTAGTTTTAGTAATTTAAGTACTGAAGAAAAGTTTTTATTTATGTTTTATGATGATAGAGTTTGTTATTTTACAGCCAAAATCTGCCATGAAGTACTTTTTAAGAGAAAGTGTATTTTATACTCGTAATAAGTGTTTATAATGTTGTTTGTTTTCTTTTGTATAATTGTTTTTAAGAGTATCATATGGTGTTTTACGCTAAGATATATTGATATATGTAATAGATGTAATATAAATGTACTTTAATCTGTGTTTTTACAGTCTCTCATAACTCTTTTTAGAGTGGCTCTTTTATAAATTGTTAATATTATATTGTGTTGTATATCAAATGTTTTAAAGAGGTGAGACTCTAATAAATTATTTTGTTTGTTTGTTTTTTTTATGTTCCTGCTTTCTGTAACTGCTAGCAAGTCAGGAAACTGACTTTTCATTGGTTGTCTAATGTTATACCGTCACGTATTTTGTTATTTTTATAGCTTTGAGTATAGACAATAAGGCATATAAATAACATTATCATGCTGAAATAACATTGAACAGCAAGTATTTTTAACGATTTTTTCTTGTTCAAATTGTAAACACCTCTATAGCTTCAGGGGGGCTGTGCCCCCTGTCCCCTGCCTCGGTATAAACAGAAGGCAAGCTACGCCACTGACCACACTTTGCCCCAATTGTTTAATTTACAAATGTTCCAGTGATCTAACTAACCCTTCAAAGTTACACATTAATTCCAAGTCTAGCTTGTATATTCCAAATGAAATTTGCGGAAATTTGTTTATTAAATTACGAATTGAAACTAAGGGTATTGGAAGTAATTTAAGAATCGTCATTCGTAAGATTACGCATACAGTAACAATCCAATATGACTGACATGTGTAAAAATAGAACATGGGGATAACTAGCTTTGTCTATAATATTGAAACCCGCAGTAGATAGATCAAATCATTAAGGGAAATGAACGTTAAGAATAATAAGATCTACTGACTGTTTACACCCAAACTATCAGACGACTCATTAAAGTAGCTATTGGCCATAAATATTGAAACAATGAGATATTGTATTACGGCCAATCAAACAACCCTCCACAAGATTTCAAACAACGTGGTCCTAAGATCATTCACCATAGAGCCTTCAACAATAAGAAAAAAAATGACACTATATTGCAATCTTCGAAAGGCACATGTATTAAAAATTTGAAACGATTCAAACAAATAAACTCAAAGCCATGGCCTAATTTTAATACAGAGACTGGAAATTTGGATACGACCTGGGTAACTTATCGGTCCTTTAAATAAACATATCTTCAAAGGGTACCAATTCATAATTTTGTTTTTATTAGTATTTTAAAATCAAACTAAATATCATTTGTTTAAACATATGCAAATTCATGGATATACAATCTGTCGATACCTGTACCTTGGCATTGGTAAAGGTCATGTTTTTCTGACTGTTAATGACGTATTTACACTAAATTCATTGGATGTTGATGGATGTTTACTAATTGAAATTGTAGTCTAAAATGCACGGTTTTTTTTATTAGTTGATATTGTATTGCCTGTCAGTAACCGCGAGTATTCTCATATATGTACGTAGTGTTATTTTGTTGTGGTGATGTATAAGTACCTAGCCACAGTGCTACGTGTTTATTAGATGTGTTCTGCTTTGTATCGATCTTTTGAATATATATATCTTTTTAACTGTTAAATATAGTGTACTGTTACACCATTGTCCAAGGTTAGGTTGGTGCACGGTTACATTCTGTAAGTGCTAGGAAGTCAGGAACCTGTAATTCATCAGTGGTTGTTGTTTGTTGCTGTGTGTCATATTTGCTTTTCGTTTATTTTTGTATACATACATCAGGCTGTTTGAGTTGTTTTACATTTGTCATTTTGGGACCTTTGATAGCAGTCTATGCGGTATTGGTTTTACTCATTGTTGAATGCCGTACGGTGACTTATAGTTGATAATGTCTGTGTTATTTGGTCTCTTGTGGAGAGTAAGTTAATTATTCTTCTTCTCTTTATATCATCAGCCTTCAAAAACAATCTATGTTGCTGCAAGTCTGTGTTTAGTAATGATCAAGTTGGCGTGTTTTATCTTTCTGTTCGCTAGCCTGAGTACATGTATAAGCTAACGCTTGCTTTCTTTTTTAAGTTGACCTTCTTGCATTGTACAACGTAAAATTAAGTAACGCATTCGTGTAAAATCTATTGATTAAATTGTTTATTTGACAAGTGTGGACATAGATCACTGTCAATAGTTTGTTTGGCTGTTTGATAGTGTTTTCTGACATTTTTCTCTGATAGGGTTCTAAGTTAAACTGTGGTGCACAGTGGCAGCAAACCTGTACCAAACACTAAAATATCAGTGTATTTTATCTAACATTTAGTTTTAATGTTCAAGACTTTCATGGAGGAAACACTAATTCAAATCAGTTCCCACAATTCATAGATTTTATTTAGTTAGACATTGCTTTTAACTTCAAATCCATATATATAGGCCAACATGCTTTGAGTGCTTCGTGTGTATAAATATGTGCATTCCTGTAATTAAATTTTGTGCATGTACAACGTTCCATTTGGATGTTTTCCTTTCAAAATTTTAACTTTGGAATAGCTTATTTTTGAATACACTTATCCTTTTTTTTTTAAATGATCCGTTAATGGAACACAGCTAGCTGAGTGAGCCACAACCCTGGAGATATTTCATTAAAGAAACAGAAGATTTAAAACATTACCAAATGATTCCGATAAAATATCTCCCACAATTTTGTTTTGTATAGCAGCAAAAACTCAAATAAGAAGAGGATCACATAAGGTGCATTTCTGCATGATGTGATTGTAATATGCGAGATGGTATCCAAAAACCTGCAAACATGTAGTATTTGTATGGTTCTACCCAAATGGTCCAATTATGTACTTCATCAAAATGTGTCTAAATTTGTACTTTCCAAAAACATCTTGTCAACTTCATAAAAACTTTAATTTCTGCACAAAGGTTACGACATACAATGATTGGTAAGCAGGCAACAAATATTCAGATAAATGGGGAATATGTCCATGGGACACATATAATGCCCTCGCTTGGATATAGGATTACTAGTATTAAGATACATAACTGAAGAACTGTAAATGAGGCACCACTCAAATGTTTATGTGTATATCTGCTTTTTTGTGGTAATAAACATTGTGTATTAGTTTCATAACGTTTGCTTGAGGGAAACTTAAGTTAGAGAACGAAAAATTCTGTATTTTTTCCATTTGTAAAGGGACTCAACTCTAGTAAAAGTGAGGCCACCAAAATTCAATCATCATCTATGTTTTGTAGTAATAAGCTAAAGTATTGTATTTGAATGAGGCAAACTATAAAGTTAGAGAAGAGGAGCGAAAAATTAAGCAATTTTTCTGTTTGTAAAGGAGCATAACTGTAGAATAGTAAAATGACGCTACCCAAGTTTTTTCTTGATACATGTGTTATATATATAGGAAGATGTGGTATGGGTGCCAATGAGACAACTCTCCATCCAAGTAACAATTTATAAAAGTAAACCATTATAGATCAAGGTCTGGCCTTTAACACGGCGCCTTGGCTCACACCGAACAGCAAGCTATAAAGGGCTCCAAAAATTACGAGTGTAAAAGCATTTAAACGGTCTAATCTATATTAAAGCGAGAAACGAGAAACACGAATGAACTTCATAAACAGACGGCAACTACTGTACATCAGCATTGTGTTTAAGTTTCATAACATTTGTCTGAGGCAAACTAAAGTAAGAGAACGGAAACCAAATTTGGGATGTTCGGACGTACAGATTGTCAAGGGTAAAACTAAATGCCCCTCCTTTACGGTTAGGGCATCATAAATAAGATATCACAATCAAAAGTTATCTTCACTTACGAGAGCTCTTTATTAATTTTTATCGATGTGATTATTAGTATTTGAACTAATTCACAAATATACATTCAGTTTTATCTTGCCCGTTTAACTAGACTAGTGCAAGTTTTCTCAGTGCTCAAACTATTTATTAAGTGGTCATTTATTAGAATTGGTTTGAACAAAGTCAGTTGTTTATATTTAGCATAATAATTTGCCATACATACCTTAAATCTTATTGGTTGATTGCTTTATGTACAGTCCCAAATATTTCATGCATATTTAGAGCAAATATAAAGATATAAATAGTTAATTTTGTTCAGTTAAATGCATTCTTTATAAAGTAAATTATTCTTTCGCACTAATAAATTGCAGTGCTGACTTTATATTTTAATAATTCATTAGGGATTCATTGTATTGCAGGTACATGTACGGCTTCATGCAAAATTGATGTGACGATTTATCCATAATCAATGAGCCATAACTAGAATTTCCTATTAGTTTTCTCGTTTCTCCGATAATGGCCATATCTGGATTTTGATCTCCTTGTCTGCTTGCTTCACTAACTTCCTGTACAAAATTCTTAAAGCAGGCTTGAGTTTGAAATTCCACGACCTTGTGTATTTTTGTTACTTTCATTCTATGTAAAATGTACCACTTTAAAAGAGGCGCTGCAATCAATATCTCTGTCGCTTTCATTCCACCCACCATTAGTCTGCGTGGTTTCTTTGATAAATTATGTTTTTCAACGTGTTCTTGGATGCGTTGTCCAAACGAGTTGAAGGGGATTTCCATATTACAAAACAGAGGGGACATTTCTGCGAAATAGTCGTGTGGTGTCATATCACTCTGTCCTTTAAATTCAGCGGCCCATTCTTCTGGAACACATATATCCACCTGACACATTCCAAATAAATCTCCACTCCGGACGGCATTTAATATTTGGGTTTCGTTAACTCTGCCCGGATGTTTTCTATAGAAGGTAGGACGTCATTTGGTGATGATAGCATGCACTTGTGGGTTTTTTTGGAAGTCACATTCCCACATTTCAACAACGTTATATCCTTGTGATTTCAAATAATGTGTGGTATCAAAAGTCTTCTTTAATTTGTGCTCTCGATTTTCGATCCATCGTTGATCTTTTATGTTGGCTGTGACGTCACACTGGTGCCCGTGAAAATAACATCCGTGGAATTGGTATATTGTGTTCGTACTTGAGTCCCAACCGTCCACCAAGTATTTGCCAACCCGCTTCTCTGATCCATAATTCAATTTGTGGTGTGTATGCTTGCTTGACCAGAGGTAATCAGATAATTCATCCAGTGATAATCCATCATATAGTGATCTCTACATTCAGGACTAAAATTTTTCTCGCTTCTCCGTCTAATAAAAGGACCAAGGCATTGGTTTTCCGATGGCTTCTAAATACAAGGCATTTGCATCCAATCCAATCACTTTTTGACAGATCTGGTCTCCCCCTCGAATACGTGTTTCACCAGCCTTGTGATATCGAGTAAAAATGATGCTCGGCCCGCCAATGATATTGTCTTTAAATACTTTATACAGATCTTTGTTTTGCTTATCAAATAAGGCAAAATTGGCTCCCGCTTCCTTGGCTGTTTGAAAGAGCTTGCGTCTGGCGATTCCAGGGACGGATATAGCAATCTTGAAAATGTCAATGTTTTTCTTGAAATAGAATGTTTGAAGACGTTCTACAGCCGTTACGAAGGGTCCGACGTCATGATTGTTATACAATACTAAAAAATCTTCGAATGTTGACATATAAATTCTCTCGCCAAACGTTGACACAAAATTGGTAATCTTCCGGTGAAATGTTCGTTTGTTTTAGGGAACTGTAAAAAGCTTCATGTGGTGGTAATTCGGGATGATTTAATTTTTCGGGGTCATCAAACCATTCGTATGGAAAAAATCCTTTCTGCTCCTTCACCTGGTATGTTTTTAAGAATTTAGCGTATGATGTTCCTGGTGCAAAAAATTGCATCACATCGATAAATTTGTTATATTTAGAGGATATACACGACAAACGGACGATCTTCTTCTACGTGCATATCTAGAAACATCACGGCCGACACTCGGCTAACCGAGAGATTGGTCGGTTAATCTATATTGAGTATGCGGCTATATGGGCGATTGGTCTGTTAATCGGGTTGGTTATACGTCTGTTAAGAGTAAAACGCACAATTTAATGTTAAACTCTATCAAATATACAGATTTTTTGCATATTATAAGAACCAAATCAAAAAAGAAAAGTGTCTGACAAAATGATATCTATCGTAGAACATTTTCAACCTGTAAAAATATTTTATAGTCTGCGCAGTTTTCAGTAAAACTAAAAGGCGTCGCGCAAATATGTAGTATTTATGCTTATACGCATAGCAATTTTTTTAATAAAAGGCGAAACAAAAATTTTAGATATCTTTTAAAGTACAAAAAATAGTACTTTGGTTCTAAAAAACAAATTGAAATGATTAAATATTTCATAATTGTAATATAACGTGAATAATACCACGTTTTAGTGAAAATTATGGGAATAAGGTCTGTTAATGGGTTGGACAATTGAAATTGTGTCAGTTAAGAGTTATTTAGCCGCGACAAAATATAGTTTTGCTACCTTTATATTTTCCTATTGAAAAAGTTAAGAATGAGATGTTCTTGAGAGAAAAAAAATGACAATAAAGTATCCTTCTAGTAACAGTATTTTTATTTTTACTTTCTTTTTATTTAATTGAAGGGTGTGTCACTTCAATATAGCATGATATGGATTGGCCGCTTGAATATGCAAGAATTTATTATTAACGTTTTCAATCAGCCTTAATTTTTGTGTCTGTTCAAAGTAGCTTGTTCTCAAATCCGACTGAAAGTGTCCCTCTGTTACAACACAGGGTACATATAACCTGTTGTCGCCCTCATATGCACTTGATATTTGTCACTGGACGTTAAACCCTTATTCGTCAGCATTATCAAATTGGTTCTTTTCTTCGATTACTTAATCATAGGTTGTTTACAAATCATTCTAAAGAAGTCAATGGAAAGGGGAGAATGCAGCTACTTTTGGTTATCTTGAGTTTTCATTCATTTTGTTCCGTTTAGTTCCTTTCTACATTAGTGCAGAGGAGAACTGCAGTTGTCCGTATGTAAACTTCTAGCATTTGTCACCAATATGAGTACATCGCACAGGGCCGTTTTATGTCTGTAATCTTAAACAATTATTATTTTTTCTCTCTTTTTGAACAATGCATCACTCTCTACTGTCCTTATCTATTATTCTATATTCTGCGTCTCCATCCAGATTCTCGTGTAGGGTCCGGATTAGGGGTATTGTTTATTTCTGTATTCTTTAAATTGTTATTTCATTTTTCTCTACATTTTATTTATCTTACTTATTATTCTTTCTCTATTCTTTATACTTTAGCATCCCAATATATTTTACTTACTGATGTTTAGTTACATTGTACATTACGATGCGTATCTCTGATTTATATACTGGTTACCAATGTAGATGACAAATTGGCGTCATTCATGACAATTAAACAGTAAACAGAATCCACATGATATACTAGTATGCGACCATTCTTGGATGAAATTAATATTACTTTAATATTAAACTTTTGAAACCATTTTTATCAATTTTCAATTTCCATTGTCTAAATTGGTCATTGTTCACGTGTTGTTTAAGAAATAATTGATGCAAGCTATAATACTTTATTGTAGTTTTAACATTGGTAGGCATTATATTCGTGGTTATTTTTGCCCGAGCGATAGTGAGGTATAAAATTACACGAATATAATGCCTATCCATGTTAAAACTACAATAAAGTATAGCTTGCATCCATTATTTCGATTTTTAATGGGACAATTAAGGTAATTTCTATGTCCAATAAGTATTAAGTGTAAAAGCGTTTGTGTAGGCTCTTCCATGAACTGCACTTTTTTACTTGTAAAGAAGCTAACGGCTCACACTGTGATTTTTCAGAGGGAGGAGTTTGAACAGCCAGCGTGAACGGTTGTCGTATCTAGGTCAAATATGTCAGCACATTACAGTCATCATAAATAAATTGGTACCATCATGTGCACCATTTAAGAGTTTAAAGTGTTTATAAGTTAAAGAATGATAATTTGATAAAATTCATTATTCTGAAGAAGTCAATATACGCATGTGCAAACAATTTTTATTGGATTTAGTGCATGTGTTTGTTCACAAAGCGAAATAAACACGTCATATTAGAATTCCGTATATTTTATGTTTCATTATTCATGTGTTGTTATTGTATATTTTAGCTGCTCGCCTTCAGCCTACCCATTTGAACGGATAACAGTCACCCCATATAGCAATAAAATTATACTTGTGTTGCCATTCATAACTCTTAACAGACCAATTAACAGACCGGGTTTTATATATCCGACCCATTAACAGACCAGGTTTTAAATAAAGATTGATTAATGTCACCAAAATACAGATTTTCGTGTAGATTTTTCACACAATGATATCAATATGGTTGACAAACATAATGCCCGTCTTTTTTCGATATTCAAAATATTGCATGCAAGTAAATTCAACCAACGTGACATTTTGTGTACATTTTGTGTGTGTAAAATGTGTATAAATTTATTGATGAGTAACCCGCCTTTTCATTTTATAGATCGTACATCGAAGCTAGAAAAAAATTAATTACACCACTGGATTCAGTACATTGAATAGTTTTGTTAGACATGACTAACTTTTATGATAAAAATATATTTAAAAAGTTATACAAAGAAACATGCTGAACTTTCAATGATTTTCTCGATAACACCTGATTAACAGACTTTAGCCAACCCGATTAACAGACCAACCGCCGATATAGCCACATACTCAATATAGATTAACCGACCAATCTCTCGGTTAGCCGAGTGTCGGCCGTGAACATGGCGAGTTTTTGTTTTATGAGATTTAAATCGTATTTCCGCGAATTAATCTGTGTCATATATCCTTTTAACTGTCCATATAGAGATTTCAATTGATTTTCCATGATTTTTTGTCCATTGAGAATGCTTTGATCGCCCTCTGGTGGTTGATTGTCTTCATCGTCTTCATCAATGCATGCATCTTCGTCCTGATTAAAATCCCCTTCTTCACTCCAGCGCTGTATGGTTTTATTCAGTTCCTGTTTGACCCAACCAAATTTGATTTCGGACAGTTCAATAACAGTTTCATATATCTCAAACATGGCATTAAACATGGAGTTTAATAATGTATCGAGGTTGGAGTCAACGAAACACATCGGATCGGTATATCCTGGTACGTTGCTGCAGAGAGAGACGGAGATTGGTACATGTTTAGACGTATATTGTAGTTTACCGGAAGTCGACTCGTGCAGTTTTTGCAGTATAGCCTCGAAATCAAAGACGATGAACCACGGAAATATTTGATCTTTCGCCGAAACTTGAATGTCACATTCTTGTAATTTTTCGAAAATGGTTTGTTGGGCTTTAAAAAATCCACCATGGTATATATACTTCGTTTGATTGGTACACGTGCGCTGATGGCGGTGAAGGTTACCGTGATGATTAAAGTGACGTTCACATGTTTGGCATTGGTATTTTTTAGCGAAATTCTCAAACTCTTTAATGTAAGAGAGGTGATGTTCGTACATATTTAAATACATTGTCTCTTTAAAACGACAGAGAGACTTGTATCGTCTTCCTTTAATTCATAGACGTTTATATTCAATTGAAAACAGGATTCAAATTTTGGGATTTCTTGTAACTGTAATCCGGGAAACAGCTTTGCTTCGTATGTACTTTCATTTCGTCGTTTCTGATAGCCATTCCATTGTTGAAAATAATGCTGCAGACTACGTTCTAAGTTAGTGATGGATTGTCCTCTGTGTAACGCCAAGCATCGGAAAGCACAGAGTTTATCCGTAAATGGCTTAGCATTTTTATTGTCTTTCACGAGAGCGTGTATGCTATTCTTGTCTTTAATGTAGTCTGGAAGGGACGTTTCTCCTTTTCCTAGCGTATAATTGGTAGTGTCGATTACAAATAGCGCATTGGTCACTAGAAACGGTTTCCATTTGGTGTCGGGTCTCTGTTTCATCAGGTATTCCCGCAGATTTAAGTTTGTAAGTTTCCGCCGTAGTTTCTCGGGATCACTTCTCTTTGAAATAAACAGGGGTTCTTCAAAGACGGAATCGTTTTCGTAAGGTTTGAAAAACCTGTTTCGCTTTTCTTCTGTGTGAATTAAAATGACGCCAAAGGTCATGGTAAGCTTAAAGGCGTGTTGTTGACGCTGGTATATACTGTCGGCAGCTAGCATGAGTTGGTGCATGTCAACGTCATTCGTTAGTGGTATGTTATATACGGAATGAATGGGACCGTCTCGATGATTTTCCAAGATTAAAGGAGCGTTGGCCTCGTACACTTCTTTTAAAGCTAGGTCGTTTTCACCTCCTTCTATCTCCCAAGGATATGGGCCCTGTCCATAAGGGGATGCTTGCAATTGTGTCCCCTGTCCGATCTGATAGTGTCGTTGCATACCGTGAAGGTATAAGTCCCGTTTATTGGTGAATGACTCATTACATCGTCGACAATGGACACGCTGAATGGCTGGCTTCGAGGGATTGGTGCGTGTTTTTTTTTATGCCTGGTTGCTCAATGGATACTTGTGTTGGTCTTTTTAGTGATTGACTAATGGGACTGTGACTGTATTGTTGGTGTTGACGTAATCCGTTAGCCGTCACACAAAGCTTGGAACAAATCATACATTCATATGTCGGTAACACAGTGGGGCTGCCTGAGCACTGATTTTCGTGTTTGCGTTTTTCATAGCTCTGAAGGAACGTTTTATGACACTTTGTACATAGATACCGGATGCCTTCATGTTTGGTTTGTTTATGAGCTAAAAGTTTGGTTGGTCGGTTGAAACTTTTGTCGCAGAGATTGCATGTTAAACGAAGTCGTTCAGATATTAAGGGATGGGACGATAAATGGTGTTGTTGGGCCCATACACGTATTTGCGATGGCGAATGTAACGTCACCAATTCTCTTCTAATAATATCGTCTTCAGCGTAGTATAGATCTGTTTCCATGTTTCAAAATTGTTTCACGTTGAATTAAATGCAGAAAATAATTGTTTTAGATGTTCTATGCTTTTATAGGCAAGTATTAATTTCAAGCTTTCTCGGATTGGTTCTTTTATGGATTGAATGAAAGATAAGCTATATAATTATTTATAGTGTATATGAAACTTGTTTAAGCCAGTTTAGACCGCCTGAAACCGGTTCCTCTATTCTGTATATTTTTTACCTCCTATATTTCTTTAGTCTTTATCTTTTTTTCATCTCATATTTTTTTAGTTACACAGTGTGTAATTGTCTTAATACGAGAATTTATCGGGTCAATAAAATTCATATCGGGTGAGGCGATCTAAAACTGTGAAAAATTAAAATATTAGGACTATGAAGCAATTCATTTTTAATTTTTTATTAGGTCAATGGTATAAGGGAGATAATCCCAATTGACGTAATAAATAAGGGAGATAATTCCTATCGACGTAATAAAAAATTGTACTGAAATTTATTAGGACAATATCAGCCAATCAAATTGCGAGAAATTACTCTAAATCAAGAAAATGTCTATTATCTATATTCAAGCAACCCATATTTCCCTTTTTTTAATATTTCAGCACTCATAATTATATCTCTTTTCTTTATATTTTAGCATCTGTATTTCTCTGATCTATATATATTTTACTACCCCACTTTTTTTCTTTTTCTTTTCCAAGAGTGAAATTGGTAGAGGATAGGACTGTTAAAACGTGGTACAATGGGAAATAACTCTAGCTGTTCATCTCATCATTTGATACTTAAAAGTAAATCTAGATTTATCCCCCTTGTTATGGAAAATGTTACCATCGAGTGATTTTATTCATTAATGTTCTGTATAAAATCATTATCTAGGGATGATCACTACATGATAATTATAAGTCAACGATTTACAGTTTCATATTAGCAAGTGAGATAAGGCATAACAGATCGAGAATGAATAAATTAATAAAGAAAACGAAAGAAAGTTTTTAGTCTTATATATAATAAAACAAAGTGCAAACCTTTTATAATTAAACACTCGTCTTTTAATGAGTTAAATGGAGGGTCTCTTAGTCACGCAAATTAAAGATATCACAGACGGAAAAAAAATATCCTATAGTTTACGATTGTGATAACTTTAATTTTCGAATCGGAAATAGATAGTATTTTATCATTTCCTACAAGCCAAGCTGCCAACGTCAAGGCGAGACCATAGCTTGGAAATTTAGAATTTTGAATGCCAAAGCCAAAACATTTATCAAAGACGGGATAATGAATTAAGTTTTTTTTTTTTTTTTGTTGTTGTTGTTGTTGGTTTTTTTTTTGTTTTTTTTTGTTTTTTTTACTAGAGTTGAGTGATGGGACAGTTTTCAATTTCTGAACGAGAAAACCCAAAGGAGTCCAAATTTAAAATGTTTTGAAGAATAGCCTGAAGAGAAAATCCTAATATAAAAAAAGTATTACCATGTGATTCTTCGCAATCAAAACTCTCCAAAACGTGAACAAATTCGAGAACAAAAGTAGTGAAAAAATGAAAATAATTCCGATGTTTTTCTAGGTCCACATAAATATAAACTTTATTTTCGGAATATAGAGGTAACCTTGTTAGTCCGACACAATCTTCGCTAGCCAAATTTCCGAAATTTATATTTAATCGTAAAACTGAACGTGGACTGAACCTACATGTATCTCCACGACTGAAATTATAGTTCTTGTAGTTGCCAAAGCAATTCCAATACAGTTTGTCTGTGTTAAAATTTGAAGTGGTTTTGTGTCCGAAAGAATATCCCTAAATCCGCCTAAAACTGTGCCGAAAAAATATGATAAATTCATTGATTCGATGCTTGCACCGTCAAGTCTCAAAGTATAATTTGCACCTTCCCGGACTTGCACTTTTATTTCATTCAGAAGCACATTTCTGACACCCGAAGTGCAGAGCAGATGGTAGGCATTAGAAAATGGAATGAAAAACTGAAATAAAAAAAATAAAGAAGTATAAATATATTTATATTTGCGAAGATGATTAAAACATGAATAAATAGACAAGAATTTAACGAAACTGATAAACAAATTAGTTGAATATATATGTAAAATAATATTAAATGACTGAATAAATAGTCAACGATAAATCTTACGGGCGATGGATCATATAAAATAAATAAATATAGAAAGTGCCTAGAAAATATATATATACTAGAACACACCCGTGATATCGCGGGTCCGTGACTGAATTAAAGAATATAACTATGCGCAAGCCTTATCTTAGTATTAGTACTGTCATCTGATAAAGTCATGCCGATTATAAGATACACAATTTTCTCTGCTTTCAAATCTTTCTGTTTGAACCCATCGAACTGGAACTTATCAATTATTGGTAATATTAAATATTTGGAAAACAAAAGGTCCTGGAATGGAGTATTTTTTAATCAACAGCATTGTCCTATATTAGTTATAAATAAAGTTGAATTCTTTGATTCGCTGTTTTACGTCATGCCCGCTAACAAATTGAAACTTATTTTTAGTCCAGATTTTTAGTATTCGTATTGTTATCTTAGAAAGTCTTACGGATTTAAAATACTACAATAGGTAACAATTTGACAATTTAGTAGTGTCAACCCTGTGATTACATGTATGACCCGTTTATATAGCATATTAATCCCGAATACATCGTTTGGTGGTGCGCCTGTCAGATGCGGAACGTACAGATAAGGTAATAGGTAACAGGTGATTTTACTATTGGTATCGATATCGGACTCGACCCGGAACTTCCTAATTATTGGCGATATTAATTACGTGGAAAACAAAAGGGCCTGGAGTGGTGTAATTTTTAATCTACACCTTTGTACTATATTAGTTGTATATAAAGTTGAATTCTTTGATTCGTCGTTTTTACGTGATGACGGCTGACAAATTGGACCTCGTAATTTTAGTATTATAGATATTACGGATTACAAATGTGTCGAGGTTTGTGATTGGATAACAACACAGAGATGTCAGTATAGCTTGAGGAAACTGCCGGGGTATATACGACGTTTTTATCCCCAATTGGAACCTCAAAAACGTCATCAAAACACTGGTTACTATGTGATGTAGTCAAAAGCTATCAGACTGTCGGAGGCTCACAGAGGGAAAATAATAACGTACTTCAGTCAATAATACATGTTTAATACAAAATCATGATTTTACGCGTTTAATACTTAAATTTAATGTTAAAAGTGTTATTATAAATTATTACATACACGATAAAATTATGTTCACAGCAAATTAGAAAATCCTTCACGTATGCCGAACATATCAGTTTGGGTTCTTTAATATATATATGTGTTGTCAACAAATACCTGCACTAAAAGATAACATTAAGTCAGGGGTAATCCGTAATATATGTGTAATTCAGGTCTCAGAAAGGGTATATAAACTCTAAGCCGTGAATGTCACAGTATATAACCTGTCTGAGGCCTGAATAACATATAATGTATAATATGTATACTATTAATGATAAATAATGTAAGTAAAAATATGTTAACCTCAATACAAGCATCTTCAGGTTTATTTGATTTTATAGCTTTTTTTTGAATTGCTTCATTATAGGTGGAAATGACAGTGCCTTGCTGATCTGCATATATAAAACACATAGAATTAATAAGTTTTAAGAGGGGGGAAAAGAAAACAAATGCATTGGATTAAAAATACAAAATGATTGAGAGAAGAAAACGAATAATACCCATTGTGGTATGGTGTATTTCCCGTTATCCTTGATTTTAATATATCCATTCATGTTTATAAGATCTGGTTTATAAAAGATATGGAAACTGTCTAATTATTACGCTGTCGTATATTTTTTTTGTCAGGGCCGTAACTACATTGAGGCAAATGAGGCAATTGCCTCATGTAAAAAATTTCAAAAAAAAAAAAAAAATGAAACAAAAGGGTTGTTTTCATATCAAATTGTTTTCACGAAAAGTGTCTTGCAAGTAGCAAGATCTCTTCACTCTCTGGTGTATCCCCTGGATGTTTTTCGTTATCCATGTAATTTTCCTATTAGTTTTCAGAGTTGATGGTCTATTGTTTGTACTTCTGTGTTCCGGGTTTGTCTTTTGTTCATTTATTGTCCTACTTTATGACTATAGTCTGAATGTTGATTTTCATTTGTAAACGTGGTTTTGCAATGTTGCATGTCCACCGATGTCCAGAATTGTGCGAGAAATATATTCTAAGAACATGCGATGCTACTCAGTGGACACAAACAAAATGTCCTTTCTGCATGGATAATTGAAATTGATATCAAAGAATACAAAACAGTTTGTTTTCTTGTAAATAAAACTAGATAGCTGACATGGTATGAATTAAAGTAAGGTCACATATTTCCCGGTTTTCAAATAATTTGAAGGAAAAAAAACAATGTATTGCCATATATGACCTTTTACATTGAAAGGTTAAACTTGCATTAAGTCGTGTTGAGACCCTTTAACAGATAATAAAGGAGTATGGGGACATAATCGCACACAAAGTCAATGCATAGAAAAAATACAAATGATCAATGGTCAAAGTTTGTGTTCCTACTCTCCATCTTGATAGTTGCCGGATGGTCTTCAACAATACTTATAAAGAATCATTAATACCGTAAAAGATCGTAAAACAAGGTGAAGATGGTCCCTATAGTGTAGACTTGAGCAGTACTAGTACTTAAAGTATAATACTGCAATATCACTATATTTAAATCTAGTCATAAAAAACCACCATATCGGTCTTTTAATGTTGTCTCTAATACCTAAAAGTCTTAAATTACAATGAATCTTTGTTTTTGCTTTGAGACTTGATTGTCGAAAAAAATATCTAAAAATTAATTAAGCTGTTTCAATGCAAGAAAGACTCTGGGAAACGCTCAGAATGCAATTTAGCGTTATTTTTCTCAGAGCCTTAAGCGGCCCCAAAACCCCTCGCCCAAAAATTTTCGCATCGCTCCGCTCGGCGAATATATTTTGCCTCACTGTTAAAAGAGGCTAGTTACGGCCCTGTTTGTGACCATCTGCGATGCCGGAGTCATAAATTGACCAGAGAGACTTCTTATCAATCACGTGGTTTTAATCGAAACAGCTTTACAATATTATCTATCGGAAAACACCTTTACGTACTTCAATCGCGTCGGTAGACCTTTATTCGTGAACAACTTATTTAAACAAATCGACTGATGCATAAAAAATGAAAATCGGCCCAGAATTAATTATTCTACAACGATTTGAAATAGTGAGTGACATTATTTTATTAGTTTGTGCATGGAAGTATTATATCATGGAAGTATTATATAATACTTCCATGGTTTGTGGGTGAAGTTTAAATGTGTTCCGGTTACCGCCGGTTAACAATAAAAATATTTGATAAATATTAAAACTGTGAAGTTTAGAGTAATATAAAGGGTACTAGATAATCCTGGAAAGTAGAAATTTCCAGTTTACAATACGAAAATTAATCGAGCAAGTACCAATCAACAAAATATAGCAGAAGAAAACAGAGATCTAACTACGTTATATAGATATTTATATAATACATTTCTGTCCCCTAAAATATGTAATCACTATCCGAATATTTTTTTATTTTTTATTATTTGTATAATGTCACTATACAAATCCTTGAGTCGCAGTACTAAAAAAAAATCAACACATCGGGGTTCAGCTGAACATTCGAATAAACCAACCAATGATCTTACCCTGGATTTAGAGCGAATATTAATACATAATTGCAATTCCTACACTTTGATCTTTTGATTTTATCAGAACGATCATTTACAATCGTCTTAAATATGCAGGAAATGTGTACCACTCAATGGAGTAAACAGTAGCAAGGATTTTTATAGTTACTATACAAATCCTTGACAGTAGTTATTATGTAATCACAACTTGCGATATATATTGCATATAGTGCAATTTCTACCGAAAAAATAAATCAGTAAAGATGGGGCATTTATTTAATAAATTTGGTACAAATTTCCATCGTCAATGTGTTTTTCTATAGAATTAATGACGACTCGCATTAATCCATCAATCACTCAATCGGCACAGTTTGGTAACGGAATCTGCCGAGGTTTGCCGATTGCTGTTTCCTAAGAATTTATTACAACTTTCGATAGCCTGGCATCCGGCCCAATCTAGCTGCGTGTCGTAAGGGCCAGGTGGGGAACAAATACCATGTGATCGATTCAGTGCCAGTTGACTCTGAATCTAAAGTGAGGCTGAATAAATATTTGCATAAATTTGATGTTTGATGTAAACCAGAAAAATTGAAATCCAATTCACACCTTGGTTATGTGAAATCTGAAACTTTTAACTTTCTCACCAGGCGATCGCTGATAAGAATTAACCCTTTTCTGCTTACTAATTATCATCATACTAATAATTAGATATGATAACACTATACATCAATTCATAAAGAAAAATAATTACATTATAATTTTTACTAATTGATGTTAAACAAGAATTGATTAAATACAGATGTTAAACAATATTGCGCGACAAAAGTAGTATTAACCAATCATTAACAAGCTGTATATTGATACACGTCTGGCTATACTGACAAGATTAGCCAGGACCCCAGGCTACAACTTTCGATTTCTACGTTTATTTCCGTAATCCTGAAAGCAACCGAGAATGACAATATTGTAGGGCACCACACGCTGGTATGTAAATAACGTGCCATGTTTCAAGCTAATTAACATGTCATTAAATTGGGCGCGGCATCGCAGATGAAACGTTTGAAGTCGGGTCCTAGTAGATCCTGTCAATATAATGCTTCCATGGTTTTAGGTAGAATTCATGCCGGTTCTTAACATAAAATCAGATTAGAAAAATTAAGACAGGCTGTCATTTACTAAAAGTTATCAGTGGGATAACTATAGAAGTCCGCCTACATTTCTTACTATTAATGGTTTTGAAACTAAAGAGATGCTCATTTTCAAAATGCAGTTGGCTATTGAAAGGGAACACATTTTTAGAAGACACGTGGAAGTTTGGGGAGATATTTTCCAAAAGAAGTCTAAATTTTGGAGTGAAAAAGATATGGATACTTGTTTAGAGTTAATAACTGATCAAGTAAAGTTATTGGAATCGGGACCGGGAATGGATGTAGTTTGGATACTCCATCATGCCTGCTCCGAATCAGTTGGTGTTACATTGAAGAAGGGTAGCTGGGTTTCCAGTAACGACGTGACCAGTGTTGTAGAGGTCGTGGGTCACCACTTTAGACTACTGAGGATGTTCCCATAGATGGGAATATAAAAAAAGGCCCTTTTAAGGGCCACCAATTTTTCAAAAAAAGAATCTGAATTGTTGTGTATTGTTATCTATTCCTTTTATGAGGTAGAACATGTTAATGGTTCAGAAGGTTCGAAAAAGAGGGGGGGTATTAAATTTAAAAAAAAAAAAAAAAAAAAAAAAAAGGGGGGGGGGGAATCTTAAACCACCTACATGTATATGTAGCAGGTCTCAAGTCCTGAACCAGATCTGGTATCTGGAAGTGTGAGAGAGATTTATCCGAACACCACTTTCTAGGGTGTGTCGTAACGTCCACCTTGGAGGGTAGCTTGGTCCAATATTTAGGTATAGCGTCCGCGCCTAAGCCCAACTATAGCCTCTGCACCCAAATACGGTGTTCGTGTGAATCATATCTTTAGGTATGCATCCCCATGTCAAGTCCAACTCTGATGTCCGTGCTGAGGCCCATATATAGCGTAAGTGTATGCGCGCTGGTCTAACTATAACGTTTCGTGTCCCGATTTCAGGTTCAAAGGTTGAATATGAAGTTAGTGTCCCGATGTCCGCGCGAAGGCCCAAATATAGTGTTCGCGTCCGCGCGCAGGCCCAAATATAGCGCTCGCCTTCCGCGTCCAAGGTTTAAGAGTCATACTGGTTATACAATACTACTAATAGCTTTAATTTTGCTATGTGTAAAAAAAGAAAAATGTCATATTAATAATAAATGTACAGCTAAATTTTCAAATTTCTTTAAAAATGTCTTCAGTTATAAAGACAAAAAGTTTAACGATGTGAAAAGCAGTGTCTTCTATGTAAAATAAATTTGCAGATTTTGGCACTTCTATCACATTCACTGGCAACCTACTGTATAGAACAATTATAGATATTTTCTCAAATTAGATTGTTTTTTTAAAGTTTGGATGTTCCGAAGTGACAAAGTTTTTCTAAAAAATATCAGTTTGCAGGTCATCTTATAATGGACACTCTATCAATACATGTTTCTCAGTTTCAACAATATTTATACACGCTTCCCATGCTCGTTGATAGAAGGATAGGTCTCTCACTATAACCACGGAAGTAATATAATACTTCCATGCTATAACAATAATCATATAGTCTTAGATTACTTGTTTTTTTTATAGATATAAGCCAATCGAAGCACATACTAATGGATTTATGTACTAATATTCTCAAACTAATCAGCATATTTTCCCAAAATTTCATTGCATGCCGCCTAAAACCGTAAAGAAAGTCCCACAAAAAAAGTGTTTACAATAATATTCCGAGTATAATATAAAAAAAGGGGGTACCCTGCCGGGAAAATAATATAACTTATATCATGGAAGTATAATTATAATAGTCAATATAATACTTCCATGCTTATATGTAAAAGAAAGTTTTAACCACAGATTTGACCGAACCTTAAATTCACAACAGGTGATCAAATACATGATGAAATTTGTGAACTTCACGCGGATATCTTTAGAAAACAGGCTAATCGAAACAACTGCGACAGGCATCTGTTTTCATGTATAATTCTTAATTTTAACGATTCCAATTATCTCATTCATTCGATAAATTTTTATAAACAAGTTGCTTTCTTTAAAAAAAAAAAAAAGCAATACATGAACCTTAGACCGCTGACTGCCGGGTCATCAAAAGATTGTTGCTGAATTTGTGTTTGCTTTTGAATTGAAATGATTGACTGTAAATAGAAAAGGCCAGTTGAAAGTATATATTTACAGCTTCTATTTGAATAGTTATTTTAAAGGCAGTGGCTATTCGTCCGGCTAGCCGGACAAATAGTCAAAAATGTCTATTCATCCGGCAAGCCGGACAAATAGCATTTTTACGGTTTTTCGCTATTTGTCCGGCCAAATATATAATGATGAAGATATAACATCGTGTTTTGAAGGTTTTGAATGAAACGGGTTGTTTTATAATATATTGTCTAACCTCGGATTATGAAAAAAAAACTCATTCTTTAAAAAAAAACAAAAAAAACTATACATTTGATTCAGATTTTTTTTATTCTAATATTCTAAAGGAACTTGGGTATTGGGTGGGGGGAGGGGGGCAAAAATGATTCTCTCTTTTGTTGTTCTGCTGTAAGGTAAATAGTCGGGCCAATCATTATTGGCTTCATCTATAATTTCAAAAGATCCTGAATTTATAGTTTCTGTAAGGTCCCCATATGATTATGCACGATTCTTCATTTAAATTGTTCGGCGATTTTTAATTCATATGAAATTTGAGAAGGGAAGGCACATGTAACCTGTACCCAAAAGAAGGATTGTGTTTTCGATAAGATTTTTTTAGAAAAAAATGTATATTAGATCCAACAGAAAAAGGGGGGATACCAAAACCCTGGTGTCTTATTCCCAGTCCAGGCATATCAGTATGTTTATAGATCTGCTTTGTAGTATAACTAAAAAATAATGCATCCAAGCAAGTTTGATATAGTATTTTTTCCGAATGCGTTTTGCCTCCATAAGGTAAATGGGGGTAAATCATCAATTTCACTTTAATTTCAGGCTTATTCCTCACAGTTAACATATATCACTTCTATAGACATTTGTTTAAAGCAATCACATTCTCTCTGGTTTTCTCTGTGACATCTTTAAATATGAATCACGATCTCCAATTCTCAACACGTCCATTGCATACGCGCTTGTGTTATCCGACACCGCGTGTGTTATCCGACACCTCATCCGGGACACTTTCCACGTCACATGACACTTTTATTGATATTGAATATTTGCGCATCCGCAGACGGATGGCCGGACGAATAGAGATTTTTAACTATTCGTCCGGCTAGCCGGACGAATAGACACTCCGTATTTTAAAGCTCGACTATTTTATTTATTATTTGGGAATGTACATAATGTTTCCGATTATAACCCTTTGGCAAATCCTAATTTCTACTAACCGGATGATTTATGCAAATTGCACAAACCTAGTATCGCAATATAAATTTATGCACTCAGTTTGCTTTATAATCTAGAATTCTGGATGAATTTATTTTATCTATCATATCTTTATATTTTGTTCTCATGGTAGATGTTGTATGCGGTGAAACCTGTGGCATGCATTTGATTGGGACCTCTTATGAAGAGACTTATTTTGGTCTCATAAAACATCTCAAATTTTAAGGATTTCCTGATTTTACTTTAATCAATTCAAGCATTATACAGGGAAACTTAGTTTTACCGAAGAATGTCTTAATTCAGAAGTTTATGAATACCTTTACACACTTTCGAAATAACCAATTTATATAAAAAGGTATGTAGATATAAAAAGATACCAGAATTAAAATGATGTTCGCCAGACACGAGTTAAGTCTACAAGAAAAGTATCAGTGACGCTCGAATGAAAAAAGTTAAAAGGCTAAATACATAACAAAGTTAAGGAATCTATTCTTTGGGTAGAAAATCCTTAGCTTTTCGAACAGGTCAAAGATTATAATAGGACAGTGACTCTAAAAAAGAAACAAAAGAGAAACAACTTGAGGTCAGAATACCTTTAGTAATAATGACCGTGCTTGAAAGTCACATGTAAAGCTCTTTCTGCCGTGTCTTGTATTTAGATAACAAAAACAAACATAAGCTTAAGTTTCACGAGTGAATTTAATAGTATTGCATGCAAGTTGTATTTTAGCGCACGAAATAGTAAATAGAAAGCATCTCACTGATACTCAGGAAAATCTAATAGTTGAATTAGAATGTCAAACGGCCTAGTACATTAAATGTTTTGACTCCGGATTCCTTGACATTTTATCCAGAATTTTTGAGAATGCAAACCGATAGTGTGCTTTTGAAATGTGATCTATAATGTGAATGAATCAAGACGTGTAGGATAGTTGGTCAACACAATGAATACAATTTTCAAAACCGTACCATTATAGTACAAATATGTAGATGCTATAAGGTTAAACTATTAAAACAAACAAACAAAATTTGAATTGAAATTTTATAATAAACTAACGTTCCTGTTAGTAATTTTTTTCAAATCCTTTGAATATATATAATATCAATAAACACGAACGTCAAGTATTACGGATGCACATTTGATTTATCGAATGAATCTATTTTTACTATATATATGCAAAATATAAGCAAAGGCTTCTAAATCCATACTAAAACAGTATAAAATAATTAACATTATGGTCGTAATTAAATTTTGTTGTGATAATTGTAAATTATTTTTACGGTGGTTGTTAACTCGAATAATTCAAGCCCTTTCCGTGTCCGATTTTCTCCCACACGAGGGAGCCTTCGTAGATCAGCGGAATATAACGGCTGAATTATTCGGGTTAGGTTGTTGTGAGCTGAAAGGATTTAAAATCATGCTTTATGAATTGAAAACACACAAGTATTTTTATTCAGGACCGTTTAAAATTTGAATATTTAATAAATTTATCTTACTTTCCGTTTTAAGGATATATTATAATACAAAAACAAAAAATAATAATTACTCATAAAACCCAAATAACAAAATGGTATGAAATAATTAACGTAGGATTATTGTGTATAAACATTTTTTTGTTGGATGCAAGAATTTATTAAGATTTAATTTTTATGTTTCCTGTACAAATGAATATTTAAAAATACCAAAGCATAGTATCTTGTCATATAAAATACTTATTTCTTAATTTCAACTCTGAAAACATTCTGATTTCAATCATTGTTAGTTTCTAAAGAAACATAAATACAGTATATATTTTTTATGTATATATTTCTTTGATTCGGATTGAATTAAATACATTTTATGAGGATATTATCTTTCTGTTTTCCGATCTAATATTAATATTTTAACCAGAATGTTCTCTCTCGTAAGTCTATGATGAAATACACAGTATCCCGTGGTTCAATCTTCAAACATAATTAGTTTACATGTTATCGAGACAACAGACACTACCACCATGACCACGTTATAATTGACCTAGATACACATAGTGTACAGTGGCAATTTTAAAACAAATATAATTGCATTGTCAAGGGCCATCAAGGGACCATATCAAAGACTTGATAACGACCTGTTAAGACCTGTATATATGATAACTCGAATAATTCAAGCCCTTTCCGTGTCCGATTTTCTCCCACGCGTAGCCTTCGTAGATCAGCGGAATATAACGACTGAATTATTCGGGTTATATATATGACCGAAAACTTTCAAGACGTTCCGAAAAATGTATTCTGACTTCCGGCTGAGAGATATCGAGTGGCCCATAACTCGCCAATATATAAGCATAAACCCCTCAGGGGTTCATGCAAAAAATAAAAAATTCTGCTAATACATGTACAATATAAATGCAAGATTTGGTATGAGTGCCAATGAGACAGCTCTCCGTAAACTTTACATTAACAGAACAATACTTAAAAGAAGTTTCCTTTTTAATACAAATTTTACATGTATGTTCAAGTACAGAAACTTCTAAAAGGACGGAGACAAATTAAAAATAATATTTATTTTGTTCTATGCGATTTATTTTTCTAAAAGTTAAGTGGATAAAAGGAGAATGTGCATCAACCAAGCAATAGACTAGTATATATCACATGTACATGTAAGATCATGAGTACAGCGATTCATATTGCCAATCAAAAGCATTGACAAGGTATCAAATTGATGAAAGAAAATTTGACGTATAAGATTTCATTACAAATCCATCTACTACAAAAGATCTTCTGAAAGTGTTACTGGATCAGGAAAATTTAAGATAATGACACTTTTCCTGTTTCATCAAAACCAATTGGTCTTTTTAGAACATGAGGAAAATATATATAAAATATGTAGCTATTACTTCTATGTAAATCAGATGAACAAAATTGTTTAGTTACGGCCGCCTAATTATTTTAAAAAACAAACTTTTAAAAAGATTTGTAAGAAAATTGCTAAAAAATCAAATTCATTTTAGATTGGATTTCAATTTTTTAAATACGCTTCACGAAAAACATCCAAAAGTCTGAGTTAATGTAGTAGTGAAAGATTTATATTATCAAAAAAAATCAAAAAAAACTGACAGCTGGACAAAAATATTATTTTGAATTAAAAGTTACACTTCTTTTACTTTACTGAATTTTTAAATTCATGATGTAAAACATTTTATTAAATGTATAAATATTTTATATACAAATAGATTTAACTTTGTTTTGTGACCTGTGAGCGATTTACTTAATTGGTATGACCATGGAAGTACTATATCAATATAATACTTCCGTGGACTTAAAATTTTTCTCCGACGCAATCTTCAAAGTTTAACAATGACAACAACTCCAGTTTTGGATAAAAAAGGCCCCGATTCATTAAATTTTGGAAAATACCAAATATATACCATTGAAAAGATCTTAAAGCAAAGAATATATTTATGCCAATGAATTTATTTCTAAGAATAGTGAAAGATGTATTCATATTAACCCGAATAATTTAGTCGTTATATTCCGCTGATCTACGAAGGCTCTTAATTGTGGGATAAAATCGGACACGGAAAGGGCTTGAATTATTCGAGTTATATTCATATATGAAAACTCCTTTGCACACGTTTTAGGTTTTGAATTGTATGAAGTAATAGGGAATGAACCACTTTTTTAAAATGAAAATGGCCATTTGTTTTGGGGTCAAACTTTTGAAGCTATGGGGTAAGGGGGATCATTACGTTGTTCAGATAAATTTTATCATGTTTATCAGCCAGTTTTGGGCCCCGAGGGGCATAAAGATTATAATAAAGAAAGAAAATCCAACAAATGACAGAGCCAGTTTTGGGCCCCGAGGGTCATACAGATTATCTATAATTCTAAAATAACGAGGTCTAATTTGTCAGCCGTCATCACGTAAAAACGACGAATCAAAGAATACAACTTTATATATAACTAATATATTAGTACAAAGGTGTAAATTAAAAATTACACAACTCCAGGCCCTTTTGTTTTCCACGTAATTAATATTGCCAATAATTAAGAAGTTCCGGGTCGAATCCGATACCGATACCAATAGTATATTCACCTGTTACCTATTACCTTATATGTACGTTCCGCATCTGACAGGCGCACCACCAAACGGTGTATTTAGGAATTTATGCTATATACACGGGTCATAATCACAGGGTTGACACTACTAAATTCAATCATTGTCAAATTGTTACCTATTGTAGTATTTTAATCAGCAAGACTTTCTAAGATAACAATACGAATACTAAAAATCTTGACTAAAAATAAGGCGTATAGGTACAGTTTTCAATTTGTTAGCGGGCATGACGTAAAACAGCGAATTAATGAAATAACTTTATTTATAACTAATATAGGACAATGCTGTTGATTAAAATTACTCCATTCCAGGACCTTCTGTTTTCCAAATAAATAATATTACCAATAATTGATAAGTTCCAGTTCGACGGGTTCAAACAGAAAGATTTGAAAGCAGAGAAAACTGTGTATCTTATAATCGGCACGACTTTATCAGATGAAAATACTAATACTAAAATAAGGCTTGCGCAAACTTATATACTTTAATTCAGTCACGGACCCGCGATATCACGGGTGTGTTCTAGTGTATACTATACATATGGCACATCAAACATACTTGGTGAGAATATATATCTATGGTCACCATAACCTATATTTCCTGCTTGAGCGATTTTTTTGGCTTTATATATAGAACTAAGTTTTGATTTTGATAAAGCCGATCAACATACCTATATAACCCCTGTGTAGACAGTTGCTTTATAATTTATATAACAAGCGCTATGCTTTATTAGCTAAATAGATAACCTAGGCAGTAGAAAATCTGACTTCTAAATGCTAACTAGCATTGGCACTCACACCACATCTTCCTATATCTTGTATAGGTAGCTTGACCTTGCAATGACATAAAGGGCAAACATGGTCCCAGAATAAGTTGATTTCGCATTGAAAGAACATTTTATATAATTTCTATCAAACCATTTTATTGTTTTATTTGTGCTGTGTAATATAATAACTTTTGAGGTGACAGAAATTTTTATATTTTAATATATAAAGTGATGCGCGTTGTATTGTAAATTATGGTGTACTGACATTTTCCTCTATGTGAATGGAGTTGTGCCTTGATTGGCAGAATTACGATCACAGATTACAGTTACACGTACTATAGTATTTGTTAGTGTTAACTTTGATGAGCAATTACTTGAGTGCATGGATTTGCTCTTTTGCATATGCTGATATCATGCAATGTTTAATGCTAGTAAAACACGCTTTTTATTTCATTGATTGGACGATATGTTATTTTCCGTTTTTTTGGGAATTTCTGAAATACACATTCGGCCCGATACATGATACATGTATGCTTAAAAGGCCATTAAAAGCAGCAAACCAAAATGCAACATACATAAAGTACAATTTAAACACTAAAGTTCTATACGGTAATCTTGAAATTTGTCCATTTAAAAAAAATAATTCATGGTTCTCGGCATACATTGTCATTGTGTTTCAGATTTATGTTATGTGTGCAAATAAATGTAGTGCTGTCGATATGTTTGGTACATATGTGCTGAATTTTTTTTCTTAGTACATAGTCCCCTTGTTCATATTTCGGCCAACTATGATCGCATAAATTACTGTCCTAAGATATACAATTAAATGTTAAGTGGTTTCTTCCGAATATGCAAAGCACGTTTCATCGCCAACAATGCTAAATCTGCAAAGGAGTAAGTCCAGTAAGACCCCTTTTTGGCCCCAAAATATAGTAGTTTTACAAAATTGTTAAAATGTAAAATTTTAGTTATTTAATGGACAGTAGAATGCTTCTGATACATAAATATGGGCTGTTTTTGACAATGCAATGCACATATATCGGGTATTAGCACCATTAAGTCATGTTAAATTACTGAAATCTTCACAATTATAGCATTTTAGTTAAATTTTAGACGGTTTTCGTGTAAAACGAAAGTGGCCGCATTCGTGTTCATCCTTAATATTGAAATGTAAGTTGTATTTTTAGATAATACACAACATATATAATAGTTGAGGATGAACACGGATGCGGCCACTTTCATTTTTGACAAAAACCATCTGAAAAGTGACATTTTTCGGCATATTTGGTAGATCTTTCATATTTGAGCTTGAATCGGATCGTTTTTAATGACTAAATCAGTTAAAATCTTTCACATAAACTAATTGATTCAAATGAAATAGACCCTTACGTGTTTGAAAAGTGGTCAAAATTTTTCGTCAGATGAACCTGAAATTTGAGGCCAAAATCGGTCCTTACCGGACCTACTCCTTTGCGGAAGCAAATTTTTGTTCTTCCCTCGCCGGGATTCGAACTCATGCTATTGGGATATCACGACAACACCGCCTTCACTGTGTACATCGCTCTACACCACTCAGCCATCTAGACTGAACTATAATAATTCAGCTTTCGGTGGCCCATTGTTACCTTTACTAGTCAGCAGAATCTTAAAGAGTTGTAACACAGTACAAAAAAATCATGATATATATATTAGACATGAAGATGGAATTGATTGCATATTAGCTAAATATCTATCGTAAAGGATCGTAATATACAGTCACAGAAATAATGATTTTGATAAGTACGTATAAACAAATGACAACTCTACAACAGATCCATCCATTGCGTCCAAAGCGCTTTTCTGGATTTACCTTCATCAGGAACGCTCAAAGCCAAACATTTGAAATCCGAAGATAGATAAATACCGAAAATCGTTGAAGAGCTATAGGTCAAAATTACCTAAAACAAATTAGTTTAACTGTTCACTTTTAGTTGTGCAAAGCCCAAGGTCGTGCTTTTTCAAAGTGTTTATGACGCCTTTAAAATACTAAATCCCTTTGCTGTCTTTTGATTGCTATTTTAGTCTTGGAGAACATGATTTATTATTCTTTGGTTGTGCTTGTCTTTCTGAAATAACCTTTCTGTTACTCCGAGTACTTTTACAAAATGTTTATCAGCACTTTAAAGTGACTAATTTTTATCATGTTAGCTGGTGTTTTTTTTTAAAGAATTTTACAGATCTATTGTTCTTATGTTGTGTTCATGCTGATAGGCCAAGGTAAGGGATGGTTGAGCGCTCATAAACATATTTAATTCCGACACATTATGTATTCGACCGAATAATCTGTCACTTGAATGTTTACATTTGTCATTTTATTTTAACTTTTTATCAATCATATTTTCCTTAGTGTCCACGTTTAGTTCTGTTTGAGTCCGTTCTTAGTAAGGATTTTGTCATTTCTTCATGTCTGTCTTTTTTGTTATCCGGAAATCGTATTATTATGAATTAGGGTATGACTGAGTTTATTCGTTTGAATCGTTTCAAATTTTTAATATATGTGCCTTTCGAAGATGGCAATATAGTGTAATTTTTTTCTTATTGTTGAAGGCTCTATGGTGATCTTAGGACCACGTTGTTTGAAATCTTGTGGAGGGTTGTTTGATTGGCCGTAATACAATATCTCATTGTTTCAATATTTATGGCCAATAGCTACTTTAATGAGTCGTCTGATAGTTTGGGTGTAAACAGTCAGTAGATTTTATTATTCTTAACGTTCATTTCCCTTTATAATGATTTGATCTATCTACTGCGGGTTTCAATATTATAGACAAAGCTAGTTATCCCTATGTTCTATTTTTACACATGTCAGCCATATTGGATTGTTACTGTATGTGTAATCTTACGAATGACGATTCTTAAATTACTTCCAATACCCTTAGTTTAAATTCGTAATTTAATAAACACATTTCTTCAAATTTCATTTGGAATATGCAAGCTAGACTTGGAATTAATGTGTAACTTTGAAGGGTTAGTTAGATCACTGGAACATTTGTAAATTAGACAATTGGGGCAAAGTGTGGTTCCAATAGGCATGTTAGTTTCAGATGAGAAGATTTTTGTAAATGGTAACAGACGAAGGCGACAACGGACGACAAGTGATGAGTTGAGCTCACATTACCCTTTTGGTCATGTGATTCAAAAACAAAAGATCCCTTTGAAAACATATATGTAATGAATACACATGTACTTATAAATGAGAAAAACAAGTTGCTTTCTTAAAAAAAAAAAGAAAAGCAATACATGAACCTAAGACCGCTGACTGCCGGGTCACCATGTGTTAGCTTTTAAATTGAAATAATTGACTGTGAATAGAAGAAGCCAGTTGAACGTATATATTTACAGCTTCTATTTGAATAGTTATTTTAAAGCTCGACTTGATATATTACTTGGGAATGTACATATTTTTTCCGATTACAACCCATTGGCAAATCCTAATTTCTACTAACCGGATGACTTATGCAAATTGCACAAACCTATCGCAATATAAATGTATGCACTCAGTTTGCTTTATAATCTGGAATTCTGGATGCATTTATTTTATCTATCACATCTTTATATTTTGTTTCCTAAATGGATGCCTTTATATTCTCCACTCGTATTTGAAGCTGTCTTTACTCATGGTATAGATGTTGTATGCGGTTAAACCTGTGGCATGCTATTGATTCAATCTAATTAAAATATAGATCTCCGATTTCGTTATACTACGTTACTACATATGTAGTAACGTAGTATAACGAAATCGGAGATCTATATTTTAATTAGATTGGCTATTGATTGGGACCTCTTATGAAGAGACTTAATTTGGTCTCATAAAACATCTTAAAGGGAAATTCCGCGATTTTTTACTTATCATCTAATTATGTTCATCTTAACATAAAAAACACATTTGCAAAGTTTTAAATTTATATTCCTTCTAATAACGGAGAAAATCAAGTATTTGTAACTTTTTTGGTTGAATTCTCGAGTGGGTCGTGACGTATTAGCCCGATTTATTGAATTCTGGGAAAAAATAAAATCTGTTTAACTCTTATATCTTATCGACAATATACGTAATTAAAAGCGCACAGCTGACGAATGGTCGTAGTCATTAACCACATTATAAGCATGAACGAAAATGAATATGCATATACCGTTTTGTAATGATGAATTAAATTCCTATTAAATTATCTCTAGTAAATGTTTTCGAATAAATTTCATTAATTATTGTTGAGATTTTTTTCATAAAATATTTATTGAACATTTTTACTGATATTGAACTGAAAATATTTCAGTTCTATTTACCGTTATTGTCTTGATAATCATTTCAATGCAACTAAAGTGTGAGCAGAGTGTGTATATTATTTTGTAAAGGTCACTGTATATTTCTCGGCTTGAGGTCAATTTGTTTACCTTGTAGCTATTTAGCCGCAGGTGTGAGTTCAAGCGAACACAGGTATACATGTTGTTATTTGGAAAGGATAAACAGAAAGGATTAGTAGAAAGAGTATGCTGTCACGATTTTAATACACTAAGATTTAATACACGATGAGAATAAAGATACAATAGTTAAATTGTGTAAATTATTTGAAAATAAAATTCAGATTCGTAATTCCGAAAGTGCATAAAAATAATTTTTGATTACTTTCTTAGCGGCAATTGGCGTAAATGAAGTAAAAAATAGTAGTTTTAATCTTTAATAAAAACTAAATGCAATATTACCCAATTTGATATACCATTGCAAATCTGTTTGATATCATTGACTTTACCGGAATTTTTTTAACTTGTATTCAAATCTGGCTGTGTTCAAATACTAATAAAACTATAGCAATTTTAAAGTTTTTAATTGAAAAAAAAATACAACATACAAAATGCATGATGTTTTTTAGTTTCTTTTTAACATTTTATTCTTACATAATTAAATTCATTTGACAATCATTTACACGAACTTTTTATGAAAAGAATACCAATTATCTAAGCTAAGGCATTATTTTTTTTGAGGATTTTTTTTAAAAATTCTATGATAATATTTGTGCAATGTTGAACATGATAGCCGTCATTAATCCAAATAATACAGTAGTTGTAATAAAACTTATATCTTAGTCATGCATAACTGATATTGACGAATTTAGAATAGTTCGTCCATACATCGTTGTTCTTGAAACAATCATTATTAGTATACATACATGTAAGTTTCCTGACGTATAAGCGCCTTTGAGGATGAGCTCCAGAGAAAGCAGACTAGTAGCGTTTCGTTCGTTCGTTTGTTGGGAAAGGAGAGGAAATGCAACCACTTGTACAGATAAACGCAGAATTACCATATAAGCATTTATAGTCAATACAATCAGAAAGAGTTCCCATCGTTGGACAGGGAATATGAAGGCTTCCAAGAATGAACAAGTGACATGTCGAACTCTGAACAGTTAGAAAACGGACTATCGACATCGACCGCTTGTTCTTGATATTTGAAACTGCATGCATATATACGTATACGTTTATGATAGTGATGAGTTCTTGCGACTGACAAAAACTAAATTCCTTCATGGTTATATCTTGCCATACTTTTATTGGTTTGTAAGGTGATTACTCAAAATCGTAATTTGAAAATCCTGTTTGTGAGATGTAGATTCATTTCAATACAGAAATTTCGTCTATATATTAAGTTCCACAAGTGTATAACACGGGGAAGCTCTGAGGGTCCATTACTCCCATTTTGTTTGGGTGTGAACCATCGATGTTTACAGCAATATCAAAGAATAAGATGATGATGGTAGAAAGAACTATGGGCGTTATGTGGCAAATATTACATGCATATCGGACCATGAGTTGTCAATCTGTATGAAAAGATTTCCAATACAACCATGTTATTGAGAAGCAAGGTTTACATGCTATACTCTCGTACTAGTATTACAGGGTTCTTGTGGCGTTCACCTTAGACACACATCTTTTTAACGATGTTTAAAAAAAACGACAGAAACAATTTAATGTCATATTTCCATATTTTTTTTTAAAATATAACTAAAAGTCTTTTAACTGACAAGAATACCCCTATTTAGCGGACAAGTAATTTATTCTTTTTTCTGTAATTAAATACCAAGAACGAAAATAACTCCCGAAATTAATTTGAAACTTTGATACTCAAAAGTTTCCCAGCAAAATATTCACATCCCTCAAGGGGATAATTAGTGTTCGTCCAGTGGCATATATAACAATTGTGATGACGAATTCCTTCCTTTGTTCGAGAACAATCTTATTGAAATATAAATCTGTGATTTTACTATTTCCCGTGACAACTTCAATGAACCAAAGCAAAAGTTATACATCGACCTGTATTTAAATCAAATTGGTTCTCTTCTTCTTCTGGTATACAATAGTCTATCGACATTCAATGATTACATACTGTTGGCATACGTGGACTAGTCTACACAAAACTTTTACCCCAATTTATTCAAAATATATGATTTTTTTCTTATGTTTAATGTATACATGTATATATTTTAAATTGCGCTTTAGTTCCATAACTTTCTACCCAGTCGTATAAACGAATCGTCGGCAAGTGCGTACATTTTTTTAAATCAATATTTCTGGTATGTTCCAATCTGTCCTTCACCATTGACAATGAGTATATATTACATTTTCCCAAATTCACCCTTGGAAAAAATATTTAAATAGATTTTAATTTCATCAAATCTTATTTTTTGGGTATTATTTATATTTTTATGAATAATATTCTTTACACCAGAAATGTTATTCATAAACAAGCGTATGAGTTTAGTAATGACAAGTAAGACAGAGTTGTATATCATACATCTGATAGTTCAAAATGGAAAGTTATAAGTTATCAGCCGTGTACACTGATCAATACATGCAGAAGTGAAACGATGCATGAACTTGCAAGCCCGACAGGAAATCGCTTGAATACCTGGACGTGTCACCTCACACCCCTCACAATACCTTTGAAAGTAATACCTTTAGCCATGCTGGTGATCAGATGAGGGAAGATTATAAGTTATTTGAAAAAAGTTTATTACTTTAAAGAATTATGAACAAATTAGATTTTCGAAAACAATTTTCACGGAACACTTATTTATGATTTCAACTTTGACTTTTTACCTAATTCCAATATCAACAGTTTAAAAACAACAGACCATGGTAATTTAAAAAAAATAAGAATATTTTCCGTATCAAGTTAGTAAGTCGGATAAAAAAAAACGTACGATTGACAAGATATCGACACGCAATTGCGACTACATCGGTTACTGTAGTTTTGTTCCTTTTGGGTTTATAGACATATCGATTTTATTTACCGGGAAAGAAGACAAAATGGCTGATCGTAGAGAAATGATAATCTAAATTTAAAATCGATGGTGATCGATAATCTAGCGGAATAAAACTTTAATATCTATGAATTTGAGCATTTTTATACCGAATGAACATAATATCAATTTTTGATTTTTTTGCGAAGTTTCCCTTTAAGGATTTCCTGACTTTACTTAAATCAATTCAAACATTATACAGAGAAACTTAGTTTTGCCAAAGAATTTCTTAATTCAGAAGTTTATGAATACCTGTACACACTTTCAAAATAACCAATTTATATAAAAAGGTATGAAGATATAAAAAAACGCCAGACACGAGTTAAGTCTACAAAAAAAGCATCAGTAACGCTCGAATGAAAACAATTTAAAAGGCTAAATACATTACAAAGTTAAGGAAGCTATTCCTTGGGTAGACAATGCTCAGCTTTTTGAAAAGGTCAAAGTTTATAATAGGACAGTGACTCAAAAAGGAAACAAAAGAGAAACAACTCGAGGTCAGAATACCGTTAGTAATGATGACCGTGCTTAAAAGTCACATGTAAAGCTCTTTCTGCCGTGTCCTGAATTTAGATAACAAAAACGAAAATAAGCTTCCACGAGTGAATTTAATAGTATTGCATATAAGTAGTATTTTAGCACACGAAATAGTAAACAGAAAGCATCTCACTGATACTCAGGAAAAGAATACGCATTTGCGTCATCACATATCTTAAACTAAATTAATAGTTGAAATCGAATGTCAAACGGCTTTCATAAAATGTTTTGACTCCGGATGCATTGACATTTTATCCGGAATTTTTGAGAACGCAAAACGATAGCGTGCTTTTGAAATGTGATCTATAATGTGAATGAATCAAGACGTGTATAGGATAGTTGGTCAACACAATTAATACAATTTTCAAAACCGTACCATAGTACAAATAATGTTTAGATGCTATAAGGTTAAATTATTAAAACAAACAAACAAAAATTGAATTAAAATTTTATAATAAACTATAACGTTCCTGTTAGTAATTTTTTCAAAATTCTTTTGAATATATATAATATCAATAAACACGAACGTCAAGTACTTACGGATGGACTTTTATTTCACGAATGAATCTATTTTTAAATTTTAACATTCCACTATGTGAATATATTACTATACAAAATATAAGCAAAGACTTCTAAATCCATACTAACAGTATAAAATAATCAAAATTGGGGTTGTAATTAAATTTTGTTGTAATTATTGTAAATTATTTGTACGGTTGTTGTGAGCTGCAAGGATTTAAAATCATGCTTTATGAATTAAAACACCGTACAATTATTTTTATTCACGACCGTTTAAAATTTAAATATTAAATAAATTGATCTTACTTTCCGTTTTATGGATATATTACAATACAAAAAAATAAATAATAATTACTCATAAAACATAAAAAACTAAAATGGTATGAAATAATTAATGTAGAAATATAATGATTATTGTTTATACACATTGTTTTTGTAGGATGGAAGAATTTATTTAGATTTAATTTTTATGTTTCCTTTACAAATGAATATTAAAAAATACCAAAGCAGAGTATCTTGTCATATAAAATACTTTAATTGCAACTCTAAAAATATTCTGATTTCAATCATTGTTAGTTTCTCCAGAAACTTAAATACAGTATTTATTTTGTATATATTTGTTTGATTCCGATTGAATTAAATACTTTTGATAAGAATATTATCTTTCAGTTTTCCGATCTAATATTATCTTTCTGTTTTCCGATCTAATATTAATATTTTATCTCCCGTAACGGTCCAACGATTTACAGAAAAGAGCGACGATTTACAGAAAAGAACCGAAAAGGACCAAAAAGAACCGAAAAGGACCGAAAAGAACCGAAAAGAGGATGCATATATATTTATTAAATAAAGTTAAAACCATGTATATATACACGGCTTTTTTTTATATTGTTAACAATTCTTCGTAATAAAAAAATGGAATGTATAATTCAAAATTTAGATTGTGCATTTATAGGGGTATGTGAATTTACAAAAGAGAAACAATATAACTTGGTTTTTTTTAGTAATATTTTTTTAATATATGTATTTAATTATCATTTATTTTTCATCAAGGATTTTAATCTTATTATTTAAATATTTGTTTTTATAGATATAAGAAGGTGTGACAACTCACAATCAAAGTCATAATTTGTACAAGTAAACAATTATAGGTCAAAATAAAAATGAAAACGAGAAACAAGAAACACAAACCACATCAACAAACGACAACCATGCACTAAACATCAGGTTCCTAAATTAGGACAGGTGCAAATATAAATGCAGCAGGTTTAAACGTTTTACTGAATTAGCATATTACATGTTTTTAATAATAAGCAGTAAAAAAAAATGAAAAGCAAATATTATCGTACTACAAAAGTTTTTCCTTACATTTAAAAATAATATATTTCGTTTGTTTATATTTAAGATGTCAGCATATTGCCCGGTGGCATTGGGTATGGTAATATAAAAAATATACATGTCAGCATCACCATTTCCTCTCGGATGTTAAATGTCAAATATACATTTGTTGCACGTGATTTAATCACGATAATCGTCACTTTGTCACTTCTTGTTCCCATGTATTTACATCTGGCAGATCTGGGGAATAAACTTCAACTGTCTTAAGGTCTTTAATGTATTTATTAGCTGCATCGTCATATGCAAGAACCATATTACAATCTTTATTTTGAAGATATTTCGTTAAACAATTCAAGTAGGACAGAACAAATTGCGTTACAAACAAAGCCACAATCAAACTCTGGATTATCTAGGGGTCGCTTTATTACCTTCGATTACAAAAAAAAAATCGATATCCTTTTCGGTTCTTTTCGGTCCTTTTCGGTTCTTTTTGGTCCTTTTCGGTCCTTTTCGGTTCTTTTCTGTAAATCGTCACTCTTTTCTGTAAGTCGTCGAACCCTCCCGTAAGTCTAGTATGATGAAATACACAGTATCCCGTGGTTAAATCTTCAAACATAATTAGTTTACATGTTATCGAGACAACAGACAATACCACGTTATAATTGACCCAGATACACACAGTGCACAGTGGTCGTTTTAAAACAAATATAATTGCGTCGTCAAGGGCCATCAAGGGACCATATCAAAGACGTAGATAACAACCTGTTAAGACCTGTATAAATGACCGAAAACTTTAGAGACGTTCCGATAATTTTATTCTGACTTCCGGCCGAGAGATATCGAGTGGCCCATAGACACATCCAAAACTCGCCAATATATAAGCATGAACCCCTCAGGGTGTTCATGCAAATAGGTTAATTTCTGCCTGGTGTCTAATGTATATTATGTTCCCACTCTCTTAGAAGAACAATGAACCGATGAATTAAACAATTTCTCATCAATTAATTGTTTCATGAGCGTTAAAAAAAATGATAAATAAAACTATTCGGTATAAAAATTTATTCAATAAAACAACAATGTAAACAAATCAACATTCTATTTTAATGTATTTACATTATAAATTATTTGATATCCCACATAAAATATAAAAACATATGAACGCAAATATAATGTTTTAAATTATATATACGCACTATCAAATGCTGATGTAGGAAGATGCTTGTTTACAATTCACCACTTCTATCATCTATATTCACGTAAAGTAGATCGTAACTATCGGTATGTCGCTTTCGGGGAACAGGTGCTTTCCCGGGGGATGATATAACATCATGATATTTAATAGCTTAACGATTTATAACTTCATACTTTCGATACGCTTTCTAATATCTGCTGATATAGTTCTGACTCTATGAATCTTGGATATGAGTCCTTTTTCATTAATGCCTGAATTTTGTGCTGTGCCACTTCGAATGTTTGTTTAGAAGGGTTTTTTAAGTTTGAAACTGTTGTCATCCTTGTGGTTGAATCTAAATTCACCTGAAATGTAAAAAATAAATGTGAATATTGCACATACTTTTAAAATGTTCTAAAATTAGTTTGTTAACAGGGAACTTTATGCTTATATAGTATAAAAAAGAAAAGGATCTATTAAAATTTAAAAAAAAAAAATATGTTTTATATTGAAATCCTGATATAATTTTCAATTCGGGACAAAAGTTAAAACCAGCATGTGTCCATAGTACACTGATGCCCCACTCACACTTTCATTTTCTATGCAGTTCATTAGAACATGAAACTTGGGTTACAACTCTTATTTGGCATTCAAATTTGAAAGTTCATTTCAAAGGGAACATGTGTTAGAAAAAAATAATGCCCCGAAGTGGGACATAAAAAACAAAAAGAACAGGAATCATTATCATGTCTTTCTAATTGAAACTGTTGTCATCCTTGTGCACCTGAAATGTAAAAAATAAATGTGAATATCACAGATACTTTTAAAATGTTCTAAAATTAGTTTGTTAATAGGGAACTTTATACTTTACATAGTATAAAATAGAAAAGGATCTATCAAAATTTACAAAAAAAAACCAATCTGTTTTATATTGAAATCCTGATATAATTTTCAATTCGGGAAAAAAGTTTAAACCAGCATGTGTCCATAGTACACGGATGCCCCACTCACACTTTCATTTTCTATGTGCTGCATTAGAACATGAAACTTGGGTAACAACTCTTATTTGGCATTGAAATTTGAAAGCTCATATCATAGGGAACATGTGTTAGAAAAAAATAATGCCCCGAAATGGGACATAAAAAACAAAAAGAAGAGGAAGCATTATCTTGTCTCTCTACTTGTATATACAGGTTTTTGTTTCAAAACTTGAAATTGTTCGTTGGACGGTATGGATACATGAAACATGACGTGGAGACTAAACAAATAAACCTACCTCTTTGGGTGCCTGGAAAGCAACATAGTCGCTATATATTTTCTGTGCAAGAACCGGAACATTAAATTCTTTACAAAAACGGAATTCCTCACAGGCAATCCAAAACTCTAAGTTCTCTTCACTGAATTCGGACTTCAAGAATCCCTTGAATAGTTCCAAACCACCTGTTAACAATAAATGAACAATTAATTAATAATTTACAAGAAATTAAGACTAATATGAATGCACCAACTTTCAGAGTTTTCTGGTTAATGATTGCATATTAACATTATCACTTTGATTGACATCTCGTGGCTTTTAAAATGTCGCGTTAGCACGTCTTGATGCAGTGGGTGCGATCATGTTTGTTTCTATAATTTATATAACAAACTGTTCAGAGTTGTCTCATTGGCAATCATACCACATCTTCTTTTTATATGTTTAGACTTATTCTTATTGCAATTCAAATCTAAATACTAAAATTAAATGAGTTTTATCTGATAGTTTGAGATCCATTCCTCTAAATGTCAACAATAAGTAAAGATGATACCTTTTCATAACATGTAACTTACTGTACAGTTTGTTTTTGCTCATAGATAAATACCGTAATTTCCTAAGTTGACGTATGCATTGTTGTTTTTGGTTTGTTTGTTTGATTTTTTGTTTGTTTGTTTGTTTGTTTGTTTGTTTGTTTGTTTGTTTGATTTCTTTTTTTTTTGATTTTTTATCTTTGTGGACAGGTGGATAGTTCATTGACAACCATACAGCATCTTGTTTTATTCAAATTTGTCTTCTTATTTATAAAAATGACAGAAGGTACTTACTGTTATCAGTTAACAGTGATTCAAATGATTCACTCCACTGAAAGGCTTGATCATATGTTAGAATCGTAAAATGCAGAGGTAGAGAAAATTTAGGAACAAGTGCCATGTCCGTGTTTCTGCGTCGTAGATTTTGAAATTTCCTCTTCATATTCCTAAACCCTCTGCAAAACATGAACAAACAAAATATAATTCTGATATCCATATATATACAAAAAAAAAATATAACCTACTTGACTTGATCAATTGTGTGTTATGTAGTTATATAGTTAATATAGTTTTACTGTTAGTTTTAGAACAATACCAACCAGACATGCCTTCATATATTTGTTTATTTCATTATTAAGATTTTTGAAACTGTCTTCAATTAGATTCATCAGCGTGAACTGTGAAAAAAATATTGTCAGAATAATGGTACAAGGGTATTATTTCCTCTTCGGTATATTCTCACTGTGTCTTTAAGAAGGCGCATCTTCGCTAAAGCTATAAGGGTTACGATCCGTTCCATTCCCCTTCATGAAAGGAGGGGAATGTATCTGTCACCCTTGGCTAGCGAAGATGAAGAAGGTAGAAAACAAAAAAATCTATGAATGATTCTAATCAGATATACATGAATGATTAATTTGATATTCATGATCAACTTGATATTCATGAAAAACGAAAACCAAACTACTCTTGTGAAGATTTTTTTTTATTTACATTTTCTTGTTTTATCTGGTGTTTGTTTTATGTGTCATACTATATATGGTACAAATAAGACTTCTGACGAATAGTTGAAAATGAAAACTTACGAATTTCTCGATTTAGATTTTGGTTGTGAAGTATTGGTCATAAAATCCCGAGAGTTCATCATTGCACCATCTGCAGAACATGTTTTATGAACTCTTCTTGTTTGTTCTCTGTCTGTTGTACCATTACTATCACTTCTCAATCTCTGGTGATATAATGATAACTCCATAGCACGACTTTCCATCTGTAAACAAATAAGAACATTTATTATAAGAATAATTCTTATATCATTTGCATATCTATAAATACTTGAATTTGATTGGTCAATTAGAATATTTGTCTTGGTTTACACTTCGATAAACCATGTTTCCGAAACTACTTTCGTTATCTATTCATGCGCGATACACAATCTTGCTAGGATACTGGGATTTTCAGCAAATTGAGATTATAAAACAATTGCATACCAGTTGTTTCCATTCTAATGCATATATAACAAAAAAAAAGAAATAAAATAAATGCCCTCAAGCTTCGAAAATGTATAAAAATAAAATTTTAATAAAATTCCGTGAAATTTCATGAAGGATTTGGCGAATTTACGTCATGGCAAAACACGACGTCACACGGATGAAAGTTTTCAAGGGAAAGATTATTTCGTAATGTGTACACTTCAAATTCGAATAAAATCTAATTAAAATGAAGTTTTTGAGGCAGTTTTTAGATTCTGTTGCAATTATCCGGACATTTATGGTTTTTAGAAAGTCAAGATGGCGGCGTACTCCTTAGTTACGACATGCCATTGTGCTTTTGATGGTAAATATAGTAGCCTTCAACCAAATAATGTAAATTAATAATGGCGTATGTTTGGCTGAAGAATTATAAGGATTAAACTAATTTTTTCTAGAGGTTATTGATGTGTAGACTTAAAGTCTCTTACTCACAAACTCTACATAAAAGTCCGAAGGACTTTTATTCAATTTGTGAGTTAATCGCCTCGGTTTACACATCAATAACCTCTAGAAAAAATGTGTTTAATCCTATAATAAATTCAGAATTGCGAAAAAAAAAGAAAAACAAAAACAACAATTGTGGTTATAATAAATACATTGACAAAACAGACATAAGAAAGCTCGATATTGGTCTCCTTTCCTCAGTTCTAATGACACTAAAAGAAACAACTGCTTACGTTTTCTTTGTTTATTATAAACATGATTAAGATTAATTCGAAGCGCTTATAAATCAAGATGACCATGTTTAATTTGCTCAGATCGAAGCGCCTTCAAATCAAGGTGAGCATGCATAATTTTCTCGGATCGAATCGTTTTTCTGAATCTTATAGATCAGAAAAATTTAAACAATTCAATTTGTAATGAACAACCCAAAAGTTTTCAATTTTTCTACCAGGGCAAATATTTGGCAGAAGAGCATGTTTTTCGAAAAACTAAGGACTTTCTTATCCCAGGCATAGATTACCTTAGCCGTATTTGGCACAACTTTTTTGGAATTTTGAATCCTTAAATGCTCGTCAACTTTATACTTGTTTGGATTTATAAATATTTTGATATGAGCGTCACTGATGAGTCTTATGTAGACGAAACGCGCGTCTGCGTACTAAATTATAATCCTGGTACCTTTGATAACTGTTAACCTTTATATGGCTTTTTCTATATCTGTATTGTTAGATTGCTGTCTCATTGATATATCCCCTACATATTTCTTTATTAATACAGATAATCTGCTTTCACGCACAGTTGCTTGTTCGATTTTTGTTTCGTGTACAGTGTTATGTGAATTGTAACAGTTGTTTGTTTTCTGATCTTATTTTGACTGTGCTATTATCCGACTTTTTTTTTAAAATGTGTCATCATATATCTGCGACATTTTTTTTTAAATCACTGACAAAATGAAAATGATTCTTTACGCCGAGGAAAAATAGTCGTTATTATTTAAAAATCTAAAGAAAATGAAAATGATTGAATATTTAATAGACACTTTTTTCAACGAAAACAAATTCCTTTGAAATTTAAACACTTATAGATAGTATGCTTATGGATCGAGTTAATTGCAACAATTTCAGATTAACAAATTCCACCGTCATATAGTAGTAACTTGGTTTATTCTACCAAAAATAAAATAATTATAATCTAAATATCTGCGTGATGTTTACTCATACAGAAACACCAACAGTTATTAATTTTTTTAATTTTTTTTTCAAATACAACACGTTTAATGTATAAACATCATGAAGCTATGATTCATTATATATCGATTTCTTACCGAAAACTACTTTATTTGCTGCTAGAAATAAACAGAGCATTAATTTTTGTCACGAAGTTTAAGGCCTTTTTACAGAGATCACAAGTTAGTTTACCATATATAGTTCTTTTGAGCTAAAATTACCACGAATGCAGTTCAATGAACAAAAGAAAACCGCTTTGTTGATGATGTGCTTTTGTTAGGAGAAAAAAAAAAAAGATGTTATTGTTGTTTTTGAAAACTATGTTTTAATAATAAGATTGCGTTTACCGTGAATTATAATGAAGCAGTAATTATTAGTATTAAACCTTTAAAAGCACAAAAATATCCCGAGGAAACCGAAGAATGTTGAAAACAAAACAATTATGATCGATAAATGTATAAACCTATTTTTCGTTTGTTTTTGTAGTGCCGAACATGGTAAAAGTAAGCTAATAATGTTCCGTTGTTTACATATGAGAATGCTATTTATGCGTCTTTGACAATCATCATCTACGATAGTCGAGGCCTACGATCCAGTCCCCTCTTCGTAACCCTTGGCTACGAAGATTGGAATTCATACAATCATTAAAACTAGAATCACAAAGATACTTGTTTTTACATAATGAATAGTTTTTAAGCCTCTTGTATTTTGTCTATTAACCACCCTCCTAGATATGATTAAATTAACATGTAAAACCAATAAATTTTTTGCCAAGGATCACAAAGAAATTGGTATTGTTATAATTCCATGATGGCATATTTATGTAGGAAAATTGTAGCTTTACTTGTCAAGTCTGGTTAGCTGTAGGACAGTGCAATGTCACAAAGAATGACAAATGTCGGTTTTGGTTTGGCAAAGGCATAGCATGAAATCATTGTTTAATACCATTTGACCTTAATTATGTACCAAACGCCTTCAGTAATTCATTACACAAGTGTGTTAATGATTTTTGGACGTATTGCACAAGACAGCATTTGTAAGAAAATAATTTATAGATGTTGTCAAGGAAGCTGCATTAAGTTAGAATGCATAGTTACGGATACAATGTCTTGTATTTTCTACTTTATTTGCATTAAAACTTAGTGACAATAGACTAATGATATCATAGAAAAATTGAAATATTAAAATATGTAGCGCGTGACAAAATAATAATGACGTTTCACTCTTCAAAAACACGCATTTGTGAGCTTAATTCGTGTTCGGTCTTTTCGTTTAATGTTTCTACATTCGAATTCTTAAAAAAAATTCCCATATATACATATTACACATATTTGGTTGCTCCAAGTAGAAGAGGGTTCACATTTTTGTCGAAAATTATACAAATGAACCAATGAAAATAAATTAAAAAAAGCACCTACCGTATCTCCATTTTGACTTGGATCAGAGTCAACAAATAGTGCATGTGCAGGAATGTCATTGGTACAACCAGCATTATGACTCCGACGTAATGGCCATGTTATCATTCTTTTAAATCGTCTGCGTTTGGATTCTTTGTCTTTCTTCGTGTAGCTTTGTTTAGAATCTACTGACTTTGTGTCTGAATGAAGGTCAAAGTCTGATGTTTCGGGAGAGGCATCACAAGTAAATGTTACTTTACTGACTTTAAGACCCGATGAAAATGAAGTACTGTCAAAAGATAACTCAACTGCTTCATCAATGTCAAATGAACTTATTTTTCCCGCACTACTTTTTCTGTCCATTATTCTTTTCCTCCAATTCTTTGGTGTTGATTTTTGCTTTGTTTTTTCACAAGAAACTGTGCACTTGTATTTCATTTCTGTACACAATTCTGATGGTAGTCTCATTACTTCGTCCCCTTGTTTTAAATCAATTGATTGTGATTGGTTTGTGAGATCAAGTTTTGGTGAAGAGAGATTTCGAACGAACTCTTGCAAGTCTTGGTTCCACTGTTTAGTAATAGGCGTTGAGGGTTTGTCCAACTGTACTCCCTGCAAAACAAAATACAACTATTATATTTCATATTTAATTCAATAACTTTTTAAAAGTAAAAGTCTTCCATTCAAATTTCAAGTACATTACATCAACACCACACTGCTTGTTGATTCACCAATGCTGGTGATGCTGCTGCTACTGTTTAACAATTATAACTAATTTTAAAATTATATTTTTGTTTGCTTTTAACAAAAAATGTTTTAAAAATTCTGTTTTTAGTGCAAGCATACACAATGTGATTGATTTGAACACCTACACCTTCTTAATTTATTAAACGCATACAAACCTCTTCGTTTCCAAAAACGCAATAAAGTATTCGATTCAAAGCCATATTCCTATTCTCCATATTCACGTCCTTAATATTATTATTTTGGTTTCAATTCTATTCTTGCTTCTTTGTAAAAAGAATGCTGCTAAAATATTGTTTTAAAATCTTAAAAAGTAAAAATTGTCACACAGTCTCTAACAGAGTGAATGTTTAAATTAAAAAGTTTTTGACTTTATATACGTATCTCCGAAGTGTTAATTTTAAAATAACGTCATTAAACTTGTTAGTGAGAATCCAACACTTTGAAGTAAACAACATATTTGATAAGGATATCAATTGCAGTCCATTTATTTCTTTCAAGTAATGAATAAGTCATGTCAAACATACAATAACTGGGATTTCTTTCCAAATTAGTTTTTCAGAATTTGCGGAGGAGAGAAATAACTCCAAACTTCAAAACTGGTAATAAAATATGTTTTTCCATTTATGGAAATATTTGAATGTGACTGAGTATTATAAAAATAGACAAAAGATACAAAAAAAGACCATCAATTCTTAAATAGAATAGAAACTGACAAAAAACGAACCAAAATAACGGAAGATACTAAACCCCTAACGGGAAGGATTGTGCCTGATGTTCATATAATGAAATCATAATCTTTCAGTCAGTTTAATTGAAGTCTGGAGCTGGCATGTCAGTTAACTGCTAGTAGTCTGTTGTTATTTATGTATTATTTTCATTTTGTTTATTTTCTTTGGTTACATCTTCTGACATCAGACTCGGACTTCTCTTGAACTGAATTTTAATGTGCGTATTGTTATGCGTTTACTTTTCTACATTGGCTAGATGTATAGGGGGAGGGTTGAGATCTCACAAACATGTTTAACCCCGCCGCATTTTTGCGCCTGTCCCAAGTCAGGAGCCTCTGGCCTTTATTAGTCTTGTATTATTTTAATTTTAGTTTCTTGTGTACAATTTGGAAATTAGTATGGCGTTCATTATCACTGAACTAGTATATATTTGTTTAGGGGCCAGTTGAAGGACGCCTCCGGGTGCGGGAATTTCTCGCTACATTGAAGACCTGTTGGTGACCTTCTGCTGTTGTTTTTTTTCTATGGTCGGGTTGTTGTCTCTTTGGCACATTCCCCATTTCCATTCTCAATTTTATTACTCGTTTTGGGAGATAAATATGTTGATCTTTTGAAAGTTGTATGAACTTATTCCCTTTTAAGAGAGTTACAAGAAGCGGCATCATTAGAAACATTATATTATCTTCACAAATATTTTATTTGGAAAAATGAATAGAATGATATTTGCAGCCATTTTAGAGCAGACCTATTTTTCTTCATAATGTTGTCACTGTTCTTGAATAGCACGAGAGCTATACTGGGAGATAAACCATTCATAAAGGGTCAAAAAAGGAAATAAAATAAACAATCATATATATATTAAAAAAAAACAAAAAATAAGATAGTGAAAGAACGAGAAATGAGTGAAAAGTGTATTGACAATAAAAAATTATTATTATTATTATTTTCCACGGACGTGCTTTGCAGCATGCCAATGATGAAATAATCTAAAGAAACTGTTTGAAAAATAAATAATAAAATTTAAGTATAATAATTAATAAATAGACAAACTTGCCATATTTCTACTTCAGAAAATCAAAGTTTGGATAAATAAGAGGTTATTGGAATCATGTATATGTTCGTTTAGCCTATGTCAAAATGTAATTCCTTTTCGACTGACCATATAACATTATTGCATTGCGTCATTTTGGCCAGACACGTTATTAGTGAGAGAGCTTGCAAGACAACGAGAAAAAAGGTGAAGAAGCCATGTATACTAGTATATAACTTTAACACCTTTGTCTGAGAGTTGCATGAGTAATAAAACACCTTGATATATTATGTAAATAAACGTAAAATATAGGTAGACTAACTAACTTCGATTCATCACATGTTGACAAATAAAGGTTAATCGAGCAATTTGTATTATAACTGTTCTATTTCATACAACTATTGACCAACTTGAAGTTTTGTATAACTCTTCAAAAGTCACAGACTATAAATGTGCACGCCGCGCGGCATGCGTTAGCTTATTAAAGTGCTATATTTTCAAAAACCGAATGCCTTAGTTGATTGAACCGAGTTGAATTGGTTTGTTTAAAAATTAGAAAAAAAAAAATGAATTTTCATTACAATAAGCAAATAAAAATTTTAACATGTATAATGAATTTAAACAAAGCTTTATCGGATATTTCTTTTTCAAACAAAATTATTTTAAAAAAACACTTTATTTAAAATTCTTTATTGAAAGATATCCAGAACCGAGAAGAATCTAGAATATTATAACAAAATTATCATTAATCTGAAAAATAAGAAGTTTTTCTTTATAATTGATTTGCTCCTTTTCCTGCGTTTTTGTAGAACACCACATGTAAAAAAAAATGGAATTTCTGATGTTTTATTAATCTTTTTTATTATTATTTTTTTTTGGGGGGGGGGGGCTGGTACACTTATTACTGTGGTTGATAGCAACCTTATCACTTTTTGAGACTAAATATACACCATTAAGCTTTTTTAAAAAGGTTACCCTTTTCAGTAATTCATTCATACCACTTAGCTATGAAAGCAAGGAGATATGGTATTTCCTAGACACAAAAAAAAGTAGAATTGTATGAATGGTTGCACAATATTATATGTATTTTATTTAAAAACAAAAAAATTACCAGTGTACTCTACACAATACATGTACATTTCAGCCAACTTTATTTTTCTTAATAGGGAAGCATTACACAACTTCTAAGTTTTTACATGTAAATGCATCCTTTTCACAATTCAGGTAAAAAAAAAATATATATGCCCCTTCTCACTAATTAATATAAATTTGGGTAAGTGTTCTTAAGTTAATTGTTACTTGCACATTAACTGTACTACTGACCAAATACAAATCTCTCGTCAATTTACACTATTATTTACCAAATTCATACATGTACATGTAATAATAATATTTAGTATGCCAGTCTGAAAATTTTAAATTCATATTATTCAACTCTACCTAAAGTCCACAAGTTCAAATTTTCACTTAACCAAATACTAATCGGTGTCATCCTGGTTTGCCCACTTTTGATTACATGTATATGTAATCATAGAGGGAATTGTTGTTTTAACAATTATAGTTTATTTCTGAATTATAGTCACATTTTTTACCTTTTATTTTACCTGTAAAATTTAAAAAGAATATAACATTCTGCTATTAAATCAAGGAAAATGTGAAGATTTTTTCTATATTTTATATTTTATCAACAAAAAAAAAATAGGAAAAATTGAATTACTATTCCAATTTATCAACAAACAGTTTCAAAAGAATTATTGGCTCATTCTGAATATAAAGTAAAAAGTAAAATAATGAAACTAAAGATTTATAAGAAAAAATATCATTTAAACTAGAGGCTCTATTTTAGTGTCGCTCCCCTTGGTCTTGTGCATATTAAACAATGGACACAGATAAATTCATGACATAATTGTGTTTTGGTGATAGTGATGTGTTTGTAGATCTTACTTTACTGAACATTCTTGTTGCTACAATTATCTCTATCTATAATGAACTTGGCCTAGTAATTACAGTGGAAAATATTTTCTAAAAATTTACAAAAATTTATGAAAAATGTTTAAAATTAACTATAAAGGGCAATAACTCCTTAAGGGGTCAATTGACTATTTTGGTCATGCAAACTTATTTGTAGATCTTATTTTGCTGAATGTTATTGCTGTATACAGTTTATCTCTATCTATAATAATAAAACGGCAAAATGTCCTTAAAATTACCAATTCAGAACAGTAACCTAACAACGGGTTGTCCGATCCATGTGAAAACATCCGGGCAGATAGAAATTGACCTGATAAACAATTAAACCTTGTCAGATTTTCTCTTAATGCTTCGGTTTTTGAGTTATAAGCCAAAAACTGCATTTTACCACTATGTTCTATTATTAGCCGTGGCAGCCATTTTGGTTGATTGGCCAGGTCACGCCACACATTTTTTAAACAAGTTACCCAATGATGATTGTGGCCAAGTTTAGTTTAATTTGGCCCAGTAGTTTCAGAGAAGAAGATTTTTGTAAAAGATTACGAAGAAATTGTTAAAAATTGACTATAAAGGGCAATAACTCCTTCAGGGGTCAACTGACCATTTTGGTCATGCTGACTTATTTGTAAATCTTACTTTGCTGAACATTATTGCTGTTTACAGTTTATCTCTATCTATAATAATATGCAAGATAATAACCAAAAACAGCAAAATTTCCTTAAAATTACCAATTCAGGGGCAGCAACCCAACAACAGATTGTCCGATTCATCTGAAAATTTCAGGACAGATAGATGTTGACCTGATAAACACTTTGACAGCTGTCAAATTTGCTCTAAATGCTTTGGTTTTTGAGTTATAAGCAAAAAACTGCATTTTACCCCTATGTTCTATTTTTAGCCATGGCGGCCATCTTGGTTGGTTGGCCGGGTCACACCACACATTTTTTAAACAAGATACCCCAATGATGATTTTGGCCAAGTTTGGTTTAATTTGGCCCAGTAGTTTCAGAGGAGAAGATTTTTGTAAAAGTTAACGACGACGGACGACAGACGACGACGACGACGGACGCCGGACGCAAAGTGATGGGAAAAGCTCACTTGGCCCTTCGGGCCAGGTGAGCTAAAAAGAGGGACGAAAGATACCAAAGAGTCAAACTCATAAATCTAAAACAAACTAAATATCTTAATTTATTTAACTTATTTTTTTTGAAATATGAAATTTAAACAAAACACACTGTTCTGAAATTTTATATAAAAAATATCCAATTATAAATGCTAACAACTAGAATATAACTGCAACTGTTCAGTAGCCAAGCTATAAGTATGAGACAATTTGAACAGTAATCTGCATCCAAGCGAACTTGTTCTTATAAAAAATAACAATAAAATATCTTTCATTTAATAATCATGATTGCTAAATTTTTAATCATTTTTTTTTTTAATTTACCCAAACTGTTAAAGGGAAACTTCGCAAAAAAATCAAAAATTGATATTATGTTCATTAGGCATAAAAATGCTCAAATTCATAGATATTATAGTTTTATTCCGCTAGATAAGCGATCACCATAGATTTTAAATTTAGAGAATCATTTCCATCCGTTCAGCCATTTTGTTTTCGTTCCCGGTTAATAAAATCGATATGTCTATAAACCCAAAAGGAACAAAACTACAGTAACCGATGTAGTCGTAATTGCATGTCGATATCTTGGCAATCGTACGGTTGTTTTATCCGACTTACTAACTTCAAGTTGATACGGAAAATATTCTTATTTTTTTTTAAATTACCACGGTCTTTTGTTTTTAAACTGTTGATATTGGAATTAGGTAAAAAGTCAAAGTTGAAATCATAAATAAGTGATCCGTGAAAATTGTTTTCGAAAATCTAATTTGTTCATAATTCTTTAAAGTAATAAACTTTTTTCAAATAACTTTTAATCTTCCCTCATCTGATCACCAGCATGGCTACAGGTATTACTTTCAAAGGTATTGGGAGGGGTGTGAGGTGACACGTCCAGGTATTCAAGCGATTTCCTGTCGGGCTTGCAAGTTCATGCATCGTTTCACTTCTGCATGTATTGATCAGTGTACACGGCTGATAACTTATAACTTTCCATTTTGAACTATCAGATGTATAATATACAACTCTGTCTTACTTGTCATTACTAAACTCATACGCTTGTTTATAAATAACATTTCTGGTGTAAAGAATATTATTCATAAAAATATAAATAATACCCAAAAAATAAGATTTGATGGAATTAAAATCTATTTAAATATTTTTTCCAAGGGTGAATTTGGGAAAATGTAATATATACTCATTGTCAATGGTGAAGGACAGATTGGAACATACCAGAAATATTGATTTATAAAATGTACGCACTTGCCGATGATTCGTTTATACGACTGGGTTGAAAGTTATGGAACTAAAGCGCAATTTAAAATATATACATGTATACATTAAACATAAGAAAAAAACCCATATATTTTGAATAAATTGGGGTAAAAGTTTTGTAAATAGACTAGTCCACGTATGCCAACAGTAGGTAAGCATCGAATGTCGATAGACTATTGTATACCAGAAGAAGAAGAGAACCAATTTGATTTAAATACAGGTCGATGTATAACTTTTGCTTTGGTTCATTGAAGTTGTCACGGGAAATAGTAAAATCACAGATTTATATTTCAATAAGATTGTTCTCGAACAAAGGAAGGAATTCGTCATCACAATTGTAATATATGCCACTGGACGAACACTAATTATCCCCAAGGGATGTGAATATTTTGCTGGCAAACTTTTGAGTATCAAAGTTTCAAATTAATTTCGGGATTTATTTTCTCTCTTGGTATTCAATAACAGAAAAAAGAATAAATTACTTGTCCGCTAAATAGGGGTATTCTTGTCAGATAAAAGACTTTTAGTTATATTTAAAAAAAATATGGAAATATGACATTAAATTGGTTCTGTCGTTTTTTTAAACATCGTTAAAATGATGTGTGTCTAAGGTGAACGCCACAAGACAAGAACCCTGTAATACTAGTACGAGAGTATAGCATTTAAACCTTGCTTCTCAATAATATGGTTGTATCGGAAATCTTTTCATACAAATTGACAACTCATGGTCCGATATGCATGTACTATTTGCCACATAACGCCCATAGATCTTTCTACCATCATCATCTTATTCTTTGATATTGCTGTAAACATCGATGGTTCACACCCAAACAAAATGGGAGTAATGGACCCTCAGAGCTTCTCCGTGTTATACACTTGTGGAACTTAATTCATAGACGAAATTTCTGTATTGAAATGAATCTACATCTCACAAACAGGATTTTCAAATAATGATTTTGAGTAATCACCTTACAGACCAATATAAAAGTATGGCAAGATATAACCATGAAGGAATTTAGTTTTTGTCAGTCGCAAGAACTCATCACAATCATAAACGTATACGTATATATGCATGCAGTTTCAAATATCAAGAACAAGCGGTCGATGTCGATAGTCCGTTTTCTAACTGTTCAGAGTTAGACATGTCACTAGTTCATTCTAGGAAGCCTTCATATTCCCTGTCCAACGATGGGAACTCTTTCTGTTTGTATTGACTATAAATGCTTGTATGGTAATTCTGTCGTTTATCTGTACAAGTGGTTGCATTTCCTCTCCTTTCCCAACAAACAAACGAACGAAACGCTACTATTTTGCTTTCTCTGGAGCTCATCCTCAGTGGCGCTTATACGTCAGGAAACTTACATGTATGTATACTAATAATGATTGTTGCAAGAACAACGATGTATGGACAAACTATTCTAAATTCGTCAATATCAGTTATGCATGACTAAGATATAAGTTTTATTACAACTACTGTATTACTTATTTGGATTAATGACGGCTATCATGTTCAACATTGCACAAAATATTATCATAGAATTTTTTTTAAAAAATTGTCAAAAAAAATAATGCCTTAGCTTAGATAATTGGTATTCTTTTCATAAAAAGTTCGTGTAAATGATTGTCAAATGAATTTAATTATGCAAGAATAAAATGTTAAAAAGAAACTAAAACAAAAAAATCATGCATTTTGTATGTTGTATTTTTTTTTCAATTAAAAACTTTAAAATTGCTATAGTTTTATAAGAATTTAAACACAGCCAGATTTGAATACAAGTTAAAAAATTCCGGTAAAGTCAATGATATCAAACAGATTGGCAATGGTATAACAAATTGGGTAATATTGCATTTAGTTTTTATTAAAGATTAAAACTACCATTTTTTACTTCATTTACGCCAATTACCGCTAAGAAAGTAATCAAAAATTGTTTCCTTTTTTTTTTATACACTTTCGGAATTACGAATCTGAAATTTTATTTTCAATTAATTTACACAATTTAATTATTGTATCTTTATTCTCATCGTGTATTAAACTCTTAGTGTATTAAAATCGTGACAGCATACGCTTTCTAACCCTTTCTGTTTATCCTTTCCAAATAACAACATTTATACCTGTGTACGCTTGAACTCACACCTGCGGCTAAATAGCTACAAGGTAAACAAATTGACCTCAAGCCGAGAAATATACAGTGACCTTTACAAAATAATATACACACTCTGCTCACACTTTAGTTGCATTGAAATGATTATCAAAACAATAACGGTAAATAGAACTGAAATAATTTCAGTTCAATATCAGTAAAAATGTTCAATAAATATTTTATGAAAAAATTCTCAACAATAATTAATGAAATTTATTCGAAAACATTTACTAGAGATAATTTAATAGGAATTTAATTCATCAAAACAAAACGGTATATGCATATTCATTTTCGTTCATTCTTGTATTGTGGTTAATGACTACGACCATTCGTCAGCTGTGCGCTTTTAATTACGTATATTGTCGATAAGCTATAAGAGTTAAACAGATTTTATTTTTTCCCAGAATTCAATAAATCGGGCTAATACGTCACGACCCACTCGAGAATTCAACCAAAAAAGTTTCAAATACTTGATTTTCTCCGTTATTAGAAGGAATATAAATTTAAAACTTTGCAAATGTGTTTTTTATGTTAAGATGAACATAATTAGATGATAAGTAAAAAATCGCGGAATTTCCCTTTAATATCGTCTGACTTTTTTGTGAGCAGTTCTCATGCATTATAGTATTATAAATATGAAATTGTACAACATTCAAATCATTCGCGTTTGATATACTCGTACTGATCACAGCTTAAAACTACTCACTTTTTGGACAAATCATCATGGATATCCCTGATGAACTGAACGCTTTGTTAGCAGCTTAGAAGTTGACTGGTAAAGAACCTGCCTGGAAGTTCTCGGCAAGTACTGACCAGGTGACAGTACAGTTGACGTTGACCAAGGCTAAGAAACAAGAGGCATCCTCCAGTAAACCAAAGCCGGCCCTGAAGAGTAAACCACCATCCACCAGAAGGGACGCCAGGCGTTTCGACCAGTGGATGGCAAACAAAACAGCCGTTGTACCTGCTGCCCAAATCCAACAAACCACGTACCATCACGCAAACCGAGGCAAGAGACAGCGTAGTTGGACATGTACTTACACCAACTAAGTACAAAGGGGAATCAGTTGGGGTTGTAGTCAATAGGGATATTGTCACCAGTCCCTACACCCCAAAACGGCCTGCCATCACCTGGTATTCTATACCTCCACAAATGACAGAGGCAAGCGCAGTAGGATCGACTTCGAAGAAGGGTTTGACATCGACGACCAAGACCTACTGCACACACCACCACACACATCGCCCGTCATCACCAAAGGTTCCAAAGAGGCAATACAAACAGCCATTCTAGCAGCACGACCTGATACACCGTATCAGCAACACCAACGCAGTAGGAGTAAAATGAAAGCCAAAAGACAAACAGACACCGGTCTGTAAATAGGATATTACAGGACGCAATGTCCAGACAGGATAGCCGGACGTGAAACATCTACATATCATCATTCAAATTATTTCCCAAGTCTCAGGAATTATCTATTTGTTGCATTTACAACTCTCCTATAGATTTGACAGAAGAAGAAGTGTTGGGAGTGTTGAAAGACTACAAAGTGACTAAGATCAATAGATTAACTTACTATGACACTGTGTCGCAAACAAGAAAACCATCAAAAACCATGAAGTTATACTTCAACACTGCACAATTAGTAGAAAACATAAATATAGGGTTTACAAGGTATAAAGTCAAACCATTTATACCTAGACCAATACAATGTTTTAGGTGTCAAAAATATGGTCATATGAACCAACAATGTAAAAACAACGTTATCTGTAGAAAATGAGGTCTTGGACATGAAATTAATGAGTGTCCCAAGTGATATTGTTTGCCTTAAATTACAGTAGATTAAAGGTTTTTTCCCCTGGAGAAGAATCCCAATTTGAAAAAAATGGCTTACAATTATTCCCCAAAGACAACTTTTTACCCACAGTACAGTCTCAGTAGTAATTGTGCATGAATACAAACTGAAACACACTCTGAATTTAAGCATTGTCATGCCTAAAATGACTATATGTGCAGATTTGAGGGTCTTTTTATGTATCATCACTGATAATAAGGTGTCTTATTTCAAATGAGGGTTTACCTCTAGAAAGTGGGTCTGCAAATTGAAGTTCCAGTCAAATTCATGGTTTATTATAAATTTTCCAATTTGATCAAAATGACGCACATTTTCCCAATAAAAAAGGGTAGAAGTAGTTTTGAAAAAAACGACAATATCACTGGTCCCTCCTAAACAGTGCAATGTTTAAATTGCAAAGGTGCACATACAGCAAATAGTAAAGACTGTCCTACAAGGACAGAAAAACTAAAGGTATTAAAAAAGGCTTACAGTGATAAAATCACAATTAAAGACGCCATTATAGAAGTAAAAAAGAAAAGGGCAAGTCAAGTCACTAAGGCTGCAGCAGAAACTAAACCCAAAGGTTCAAAAATACATATCCCTAAAATATCAGAGCAACAAGGTCTTAATGATTTTGCACTGCTAATACTATCAGCATTTACTAGGTTACAAGCACTAGAATCCCCAACAGAATGTTGTGATTTAATGACCAAATTATTTGATAAAATATTGGTATAAAGCTGTAGACTGATCAATTATTGCACAGCTATACTGAACTATTGACCTTGTAATATTAAGAAAAGTATAATGAGTAGTTATATAAGAGGGGGAGGACAGGGGTAAGGGAGACAGGGAGAAAGGGGTAGGAGAAAGGAGAAAGGGGCTACGAGAAAGGAGAAAGGGGGTAGGAGAAAGGAGAGGAAGGCTGGGAGAAAGGAGAAAAAGTTGGAGAAAAAATAAAATATGAAAAAATAAAATATCTGTCTTTTTTCCGGTAAATTAAAAAAAATAAAGTAAGGAGAAGAGGGGTAGGAGAAAGGAGAAAAGGGGTAGGAGAAAGGAAAAAAGGGGTAGGAGAAAGGAGAAGAGGGGTGGGAGAAGGGAGAAGGGTACCCCCCTGTCCTCCCCCTCATATAAATACAGTTATACAAAAAGAATTTATCATGTATCTTATAATAAAATTAATTATACTGCTTAGTCAAATGCAGACTAATACAATAAATATAATTCATTGGAACTGCAAAGGTTTCAATGCTCATGGTCCAGAATACTTATGGTCATTGAGTAAATCAAGCAAACTACCCGATATCATATGTCTACAAGAGACATGGTATAACAAACAAGAAGAGCATACTCAAATAAAAGGGTACAATCTAGCTTCATATTCAGTAAGAAACACAAAAGGTGTTGGTACAGCTATTTACTGTAGAGATAATATTAGATACACAAAACATATATATCTAAACTGGAAACCAGTAGTATTAATATTAAAATAAACAACAAAACAATTACTGTAGTAAATATTTATGACAGTGCTACTGATACTAAAGAAGCAGAATATGAAAACATTTTCAAACAAGTTAAAAATGATATAATTATATGTGGCGACTTTAATGCCCACCATACTCTATGGGGTAGTAACAGTATCCAAACTAAAGGAGAGAATTATATAATTTCATAGTCAATAACAATATAGTCATTCTTAAAGATGGACGTGGTACTAGATTAAATCCAATAAATCTAGAAACTTCATGTATATATATATATATAAGTGTCTAAGAATGTAACTTTAACACACTAATGAGTGTTATAAAATTAGTTGTTATATTTTATATATTATTCACGCAATATTTCGCTAAACAAATTAGCTTCATCGGGCGTGTGCATCTATCTAGGTGAAATCGGATGCATGACAAAAAAATATCTTTGTAGCTTGACGTTTTTGTGTAAAAGTTTAAAATATTGATTGATGGGGTATATACAAGATATTTTTGCCGTTTATTGTACATAATAATTTTAAAATCTAAACAAATAGTTGTTTTAGTTAAATAGAATGAAATTCATAATTTATTCCTTTGGTTTTGGGTAGAACTGTTTTTCATCCCTCTCATTAAGTCCATCAGGTTCAAGAGTACGTAGCTGATGCATCCAGAACCTTTCTCTCTGTTTTCTCCTTTCGGAGTCCCAATTTTGATTTACCTCAATTATTTGAAAGGTGATATTATCAAAAGTATGTGTGTCTCGTAATTGGACAGTTTCTTCCTTTTGTATAGAACGACCGGTGATTGTTAAGTCTGATGTTGAATGTAGTTTCTGTTTCACCAACATACTGCAGCTTGCAAGTTCCACAAGTAAGAATATAAATACTATTTTCCGTTTTGCAATTAGATGTAACATAGATGTTGTATCGCTGCTTTGTTACTGTGCTGCTAAAAGAGTGGTCAGTGTTGGCGGCTTTACAGCACTTACAATTGCTTCTACCGCATTGTTTGTAACACCCAAATTTAGAAGTTTCTTGTTTCTTTACTTTTGATGTCACAAGTATGTCTTTGAGATTTTTGGGTCTGCGATAGGCAATAACAGGAGGTGATGGAAAAATTTCTTTCAAGGAAGAGTCATTTTCGATAAGACGCCAGTGCTTTCGGATAGTAGATGAAATATTTGTCAAATCGGGATGGAAGGTTACAACAAACGGAATTCTATCTGCACGGGTCGTCTTATCTTTGTATTCCATGAGGCTAGCTCGATCTTTTTCTTGGGCTTTATCAAAAGCGTCTGTGATGTTTTTGGTTTTATATCCTCTTGATTTCAGCTGTGTTTTTAGTTGTCCCAAACGATAGTTAAGTTTGGATTCCGAGAAGCAAATTCGCTTTAGTCTGATGGCTTGACTGTAAGGTATACTCCTGGAGCAGTGTTTCGGGTGACAACTTTTTGGAGAAAGGAACTGGTGTTTATCAGTTTTCTTTGTGTGGAGATCAGTTGTCATGATCCCGTTTTTTACACATGTGGTGGTGTCGAGAAAAGCAATTTTCTCGCTTGAAAATTCAGATGTAAATTTAATTGAGTGATGGAACTGATTACAATGATCTAAGAAATCTTGCAAATGTTCTGCAGTATCGTTCCATTTCATGTCAATATCATCAATAAAACGGAGCCATGACAAGGGTTTGTATGGCACACTTAAAAGGATGCGTTCTTCGAGATCCCCCATAAAAATGTTGGCAAAAGAAGGTGCCATTTTTGTTCCCATACTAGTTCCGTCAATCTGTAAAAAGTGCTTGTCGTTGAAAATAAAGTTGTTATTTTCAAGCACTAGCTTGAGCAATTGAACTAGACAGTCAGTTTGGGGATGTTTATCCTTTCGAGTATTCCATACTTTTTCACACGCGGCAATTCCTTCATCTTTTGGAATATTTGTGTATAAAGAACACACATCCATTGAAACCAAAATTGTGTTGTTAGGTAAAGGACTTAAGGAATTCATTTTCTTCAAATAGTCAGTCGTATCTTGAATATGAGATGGTAGTTGTTTAACATGTGGTCTGAGGTGGTAATCAACAAATTCTGAAATTTTTTCGGTGGGATGGCCATTAGCTGATACTATAGGTCTCCCTGGGATCCCTTCTTTGTGGAGTTTTGGAAGTAAGTAAAATCGACCGGCTAATTTGTTTAGCGAAATATTGCGTGAATAATATATAAAATATAACAACTAATTTTATAACACTCATTAGTGTGTTAAAGTTACATTCTTAGACACTTATATAATTTAATTTAGTAACTGCATCAGTTTATTTACAAACTGATCCACACCTAGATAGATTGAATGTTGATTGTTGCTATTTTTAGACACTATATACTATTTTCACAGGCAACACGCATTACACATCTTATTTTGTGTAATCTGTTCATATCTATTTCCTTGCAAGATCATGGAAAACAAAACATATTTTAATAAATTAAGAAGTTTAACGAAAAAGAAAATACAGCTTGAACATCATGCTTCTAATCTTAAATCGTACATAGATAACAACACCATACCAAAAGGTTTAAATATCAAATTGACGCCTCAGACACCGGGTGTAAAGTCCATCAGATTTATGAAACGTTGGGACGATATTTTATTCAATTGTTCATTCCGACTTCTTCAACTCTTACTCTCCTTTTCTATCTACGGCTACAAACAAATTAATTCGGAATTAAATGAAACGTATATAAAAACATCTCTGTCTGTTACTCCAGAAGACATGGACGTAATTCAAAGAAGACTAACCGACATTCAAAGAATAGAGAAACAAAATTTCAAAGCTAAACAAAATAAAAAGTTCAAACGTGACCATTTAAACCAACAAAGTTCCGTTTTTGAAGAAGATCAAATTTTAAACTTGTTAAAAGAGAGTAAATCAAAACAACCGAGGAAAAGACGTTTTAAAAAACAGAAACACACAGTTCAAGATAAGTTAGTTGTCAATCTGTCATCAATAGAACTAACTACCTCTGAAGAAAAACTATTGAGTAAAGGCCTTAATTTCTGTCCAGCTCCAGCAACCGTCAACTTGAGACAGATGTAGAAGCATTTGCCAGGCGTCTTCGGTTGAAAGAACATTTCAATAGACAACAGAAGAAAAATTTAAAAGAAGCCGGAATGAATGAATCTGATTATGAGAGTGATGAAGGAGACATATGCATTCCAAAATTTAAAAAGAAAAGTAAATGGAAACCCCCTAAAAGCAAAAACGACAATTTGGAATCATTCATTACATCAGTCAAAGCTGAAGTCAGATCTTCAATCAGTGGTAAATAAGTCAGAAATATTTCAAAGTCAGAAAGTCAAGCCATGATAAACTTAAAAGACCGTGACGAAATTGTTATCAAACAAGCTGACAAAGGAAGTGCCGTTGTAGTGATGAACAAGGCAGACTACATCGAAGAAGGAAATCGTCAACTCTCAAACGCTAAATTTTATAAAGAACTAGCATGTGATCCAACCAAAGAAATCAGCAAAAAAATTAATGACGTCCTCTCAGAAATGAATAAAGATAAACAAATTGATGACGATACGTACGATTATCTACGCCCAGACGAAACGTGCACAGCCGGTCGATTTTACTTACTTCCAAAACTCCACAAAGAAGGGATCCCAGGGAGACCTATAGTATCAGCTCATGGCCATCCCACCGAAAAAATTTCAGAATTTGTTGATTACCACCTCAGACCACATGTTAAACAACTACCATCTCATATTCAAGATACGACTGACTATTTGAAGAAAATGAATTCCTTAAGTCCTTTACCTAACAACACAATTTTGGTTTCAATGGATGTGTGTTCTTTATACACAAATATTCCAAAAGATGAAGGAATTGCCGCGTGTGAAAAAGTATGGAATACTCGAAAGGATAAACATCCCCAAACTGACTGTCTAGACCAATTGCTCAAGCTAGTGCTTGAAAATAACAACTTTATTTTCAACGACAAGCACTTTTTACAGATTGACGGAACTAGTATGGGAACAAAAATGGCACCTTCTTTTGCCAACATTTTTATGGGGGATCTCGAAGAACGCATCCTTTTAAGTGTGCCATACAAACCCTTGTCATGGCTCCGTTTTATTGATGATATTGACATGAAATGGAACGATACTGCAGAACATTTGCAAGATTTCTTAGATCATTGTAATCAGTTCCATCACTCAATTAAATTTACATCTGAATTTTCAAGCGAGAAAATTGCTTTTCTCGACACCACCACATGTGTAAAAAACGGGATCATGACAACTGATCTCCACACAAAGAAAACTGATAAACACCAGTTCCTTTCTCCAAAAAGTTGTCACCCGAAACACTGCTCCAGGAGTATACCTTACAGTCAAGCCATCAGACTAAAGCGAATTTGCTCCTCGGAATCCAAACTTAACTATCGTTTGGGACAACTAAAAACACAGCTGAAATCAAGAGGATATAAAACCAAAAACATCACAGACGCTTTTGATAAAGCCCAAGAAAAAGATCGAGCTAGCCTCATGGAATACAAAGATAAGACGACCCGTGCAGATAGAATTCCGTTTGTTGTAACCTTCCATCCCGATTTGACAAATATTTCATCTACTATCCGAAAGCACTGGCGTCTTATCGAAAATGACTCTTCCTTGAAAGAAATTTTTCCATCACCTCCTGTTATTGCCTATCGCAGACCCAAAAATCTCAAAGACATACTTGTGACATCAAAAGTAAAGAAACAAGAAACTTCTAAATTTGGGTGTTACAAACAATGCGGTAGAAGCAATTGTAAGTGCTGTAAAGCCGCCAACACTGACCACTCTTTTAGCAGCACAGTAACAAAGCAGCGATACAACATCTATGTTACATCTAATTGCAAAACGGAAAATAGTATTTATATTCTTACTTGTGGAACTTGCAAGCTGCAGTATGTTGGTGAAACAGAAACTACATTCAACATCAGACTTAACAATCACCGGTCGTTCTATACAAAAGGAAGAAACTGTCCAATTACGAGACACCTCTTAAGAACAGGACATACTTTTGATAATATCACCTTTCAAATAATTGAGGTAAATCAAAATTGGGACTCCGAAAGGAGAAAACAGAGAGAAAGGTTCTGGATGCATCAGCTACGTACTCTTGAACCTGATGGACTTAATGAGAGGGATGAAAAACAGTTCTACCCAAAACCAAAGGAATAAATTATGAATTTCATTCTATTTAACTAAAACAACTATTTGTTTAGATTTTAAAATTATTATGTACAATGAACGGCAAAAATATCTTGTATATACCCCATCAATCAATATTTTAAACTTTTACACAAAAACGTCAAGCTACAAAGATATTTTTTTTGTCATGCATCCGATTTCACCTAGATAGATGCACACGCCCGATGAAGCTAATTTGTTTAGCGAAATATTGCGTGAATAATATATAAAATATAACAACTAATTTTATAACACTCATTAGTGTGTTAAAGTTACATTCTTAGACACTTATATAATTTAATTTAGTAACTGCATCAGTTTATTTACAAACTGATCCACACCTAGATAGATTGAATGTTGATTGTTGCTATTTTTAGACACTATATATATATATATATATATATATATATATATATATATATATATATATATATATATATATATATATATATATATCACTTGTTAGCCCGAATATTAGCCACACAGCCACATGGGCAGCAGTTCATAGCTCAACTCATGGTAGTGACCATTTTGTGGTTTCAATAACACTTAATGAAAAACCGGATTATAAAAATGAATCAGTTTTTAAGTGGAACTACGCTAAGGCTGACTGGAATGGATTCTCCAGCAAATGTGACCAAATTCTATGTGAAGACATGGTGACTTGTAACACTCACGAAACATGTTCTTTACTAACTGATACAATAACCAATATCGCTGGGGAGTTCATTCCAGTCAGAAAAAGTAAAAACAAAAGTAACAAACCATCTGTACCCTGGTGGAATACTAATTGCACTAAAGCGCTAAAAGATAAAAATAAAGCCAGAAATAAGGCACATCATACAGGTAATGGGCAGGATTTTAAAAACTATAAAGAGAAACAAAATAAGTGCAGAAAAAATGAATCACAGAAACAATATTGGGAATCAATGAATGCAAATACAAAATTATCAAAAGTGTGGTACAATATAAAAAGAATGTTAAGAAAGGTAACTGAGAAAAAGGAAATAGAACCCTTAATAGATAATAATAATAATATATATGAAACAACAAAGGATAAAGCAGATTTATTAGCTCAAAAATTTTGCACTGTAAGCAGTACAAATAACTATAACGAAGAATTTAAAAATCACAAAGCAGTAATAGAAAATAAAGATGCTAGTTAAGTACAATACTTACAGATAACTCAGACTGCTATAACGAAGAGTTCACACTAAATGAACTAAAAGATGCGATTAACGACACAAATAACAGCGCACCAGGAAAAGATAAAATTGGATACAATATGTTCAAACACATGTCGAACAAATCCTTAAGTATTATATTATTATTTTTTAAGGTTTATGTACCCTTCTGTAGCCATTTTTGTACGAATTTTTCAAACCTCAATTGTATCAAAACTAAAGATATAATAAATAATAGAGATAGGCCATTTAGTACATGTTCCAAGGGGAAACTTGATGCAAAGCATTATTTTTTACTGTTTCATTGCATTTGATAGAAAAAGAGGACTTTGTGGCAAATAAATCAAGATTTTTATAGAAAATCCACAGCCCTTAATACAGAGATTTTTGTTATAAAATTTAAAACATAAATTACTCACTTGATTTTCTATGATGTGCTAGTGTTTATTTTCTACAAAAAGTTCTAAGTAACCTGTAAATTCCAAAACACCTCGTGCTGAGTCACTAAAGTCGAGCGCACCCTAAAAGGTGTACTTGGTTTTGGCCATATTTATACTTGTCTTAACCAATAACTACATTTATAAACTTGTTTTAAGAAAATCAATGCTAGCACTGCATGCAATAATCCTATATCTATCAGTCATCAAATTGCCAAATATGAGAGTACAAGGATAAAGGCTGTGGATTTTTTTATAAAATCTTGATTTATTTGCCACAAAGTCCTCTTTTTCTATTAAATGCAATGGAACAGTAAAAAATAATGCTTTGCATCAAGTTTCCCCTTGGAATATGTACAAAATGGCCTATCTCTATTATTCATTATATCTGTAGTTTTGATACAATTGAAGTTTGAAAAGTTCGTACAAAAATGGCTACCGAAGGGTACATAAACCTTAATAGAATATGGTTTCTACAGGAACTACCCAAAACATGGAAACATGCAATTATTATCCCACATGTAAAACCTGGTAAACCTCACTCCGACCCCTTGTCATATAGACCAATCTCCTTGATTTCAAATTTCAATAAAATTATGGAGAAAATAGTTAATAATCGCTTAAAATAGTATTTAGAAAAAAATAAGTTGTATGCACCCACCCAAAGTGGGTTTAGAAAAAAAACACCCAGAAGCACATTAGAACAGTGCATTAGATAAGCCAATGACATCCAAAAGAGCTTTTTGAAAAAGTTAGTCACTATAGGTATATTTTTTTACTTCCAGAAAGCATTTGATATGCTCTGGAAACATGGTTTGTTAAAACAATTGATTAAACTAGGAATTAAAGGAAACATGCTTGCTTATGTTAGTGATTATCTTACTAATCGAACTATACAAGTCAAAATTATTAACACATAATAAAAAAAGTCATTCTCAGAAATATATATACTTCAAAATAGAACGGCCCAAGGTAGCTGCATAAGCCCTAATCTTTTTAATATTATGGAAAACGACCTCACTGACTGTATTAAAAATTGTAAAATGTCACAGTTTGCAGATGACCGTGCCATCTACCAATAAAACAGTGTGTATTATATTTAATAGAAAAAAGAATATTCCTGGTATCACATTTAAATTTGGAAACAATATATTGCAAATCGTTAAAGAAGTAAAATTTTTAGGGATTATATTTGATTGCAAATTAACTTGGAATAAACACATTCAGTACATTCATACTAGATGCACAAAAGTGTTGAACTGTATGAGGGTAATATCTGGGACCAAATGGGGTGCTAACAGTCACACACTACGAAATATATACGTAGCGTTAATAAGATCCAAAATAGATTATGGATGTCAAATCTATAATACAGCGTCATACTCGACAAAAAATATCCTAAATAGTTTACAAACGCAGGCCTTACGTACTTGTACAGGTGTCATTAAAGGGGCTTCACTGGCAAGTTTACAAATATTTAATTACAAAAGCATATTTAAATATTACGAGTTTTGATGATCTCCATCCAGCTAAAATAAGTTCACAAAACGATTTTGACTATCAATACTATCAAAGGGGGGGGGGGGGGGGGGGGGGCAAGGGGGGTCCCAATAACAGCAAAACAGCAAATTGATTTGGCTTATAACAGATAACAAGGAATTAAAATTGACAAAAACAGATAACAGTTAACCAAATAAGTCGGGACCTTAACAAATCCAGTATTTCTTATTACGGGTATAATCCTTTGTAATGAATTCCATTTGCTATGAACATGTTTTTAAAATTATGTACATGTATCTAGAATGTGTTTACTACTCAATATATTTTTATACGCTCCTTTACAGGACGTATTATGGAATACTGTTGTCCGTCTCTCGTCAACATGTCGAACATAAACTCCAACACTCTTAAACCAAAATTTGGGAAATTGTTTATTTCTATTGTCGTGAGCTCCCCTTCGTTTTTCCATAAATTTCAGATTTTAAGTTTCTGCATGAGTAATGGGGTTTTATTCAATAAAAATGGTGTTTTTTTTTCTTCAGTTTTCTGATAATATCTCAAAAATCCTTTCACAAATTTGCAAGGAATTTTGGTGAATTGTTTATATCTATTGACATTAGCTCCCTTTCAATTTTAATAAATCTTAGATTTACGGGGTTTTATTAATTAAAAAGGGGGGATTTTCAAGTTTTCGGACATTTACACAAAAAAGTTTTCAGCAGTTCTCATGAAACTTTGGTTTATTGTTTATATGAATTGACTGAAGCTCCCTTTCAGTTTTTATAAATATCTGATATGACATGAAGAAGTTATCGAATATTTCAAAAAGGGCGACGGGCGTATCATGCGCTCATGACGTAGCTGTTTATTTGTTATAGAATACTTTTTTCAGCATTTATTTTTCTACAGTTATAGAAACTCACACATGCTTGTAATTTAAATAGTGTGTAATAAAATTGAGAATGGAAATGAGGAATATGTCACAGAGACAAAAATGATATATCTAGTAAAAATTCAAGGGCAGTAATGTATCAAAGCAGGTCCAGTTGACATACTTCTTGTGTTTGTTGCTATTAGAAAATGATCTAAAAAAAGTTTGAATATATATAAATTTAGTACAAAGGATAATCATAAGATATACTGGAATTGTCCTGGACCTCCCTTCTGTGATGGGTATTATGTTAATGGAATCCTTCTCCGAATACGGGACCAACATATTAGTATATATAGTGGTAGACCCCAATGTCCAATGATCTTCAATTTCTACCGAAAATTTGCTGTAAAAAAATGCTAACATTCACATTTTCAATAACAGTTAACAGCAAATACATTATCACAATAACAGATAACAATAAAAACTAAAAGCCCAATAACAGCTAACAAAGAATAAGACAATAACAGCTAACAGCAAATATATTTTTAGAATAACAGATAACAAAGAATTAAATTGCCCCACAACAGCATAACAGTTAAACCCCTTGCCCCCCTCATCAAAACCGTATTAAACCGAAGCAAAAACCAGTCTACTGTGTAGCACAAGATGTTATACAAACATTTGATATTGATACAAAAGTTATATATAAACAGAGTGAATGCCCACAGCCTCCGTGGCACTTACTGAAACCCAATGTTAGCACCCAGTTACACAACATTATAACAAAAAAGGACCTCCCAAATCTTATCAAAAGCGTAGGCGATATCCTCATTGATACTAATTATAACAATTATATAAAAATAAATACTGACGGATCCAAAGAACCAGATAGTGGAAAAAGTAGCTGTGCTTATGTAATACCGGAATTCAAAATAAAAAAAGGGTATAGACTTACAAACAATTTGTCAGTATTTACATGTGAACTTATGGCAATATTCCTTGCACTCAACTGGATACAAGATGTCCTACCATTAAATGTTGTAATATTCGTTGATTCATTATCAGCTTTACAGGCAATACAGGGACCTCTATCAAAGGTCATTAACTTAATTATTTATGATATATACTATAGTATAACTACGCTACTAAAAGTAGGTATAAATGTCGTGCTTGAATGGATTCCTAGCCATGTAGGTATCTGGGGAAATGAGTTAGCCGATATGCAAGCAAAACATGCTTTGAATTATGAACTTATATATGCAAAAACCACATATTAAAACTGTATGTACAAATATACTTAAAACTATGTGGCAAACTAGCTGGGATTCCAACAAAAAGGGTAGACACTTGTATAAAATAAAGAAAAAATATCATTTAAGGTGTCCTTACCAAAAATGATGAGGCGCAAAGAAACTATAATGTACAGACTGAGAACTGGATATGCTAAACTAAATAAACATCTATTCAAAATAGGAGTTAAAAATTCTGAGATGTGTGAAAATTGCGGTAGAGCACCTGAAACAGCAAAACACTTTCTGCTAGAATGCGCTACATATAGCGATAACAGAAATGTCATGCTCCAAGAGTTGATAGCCCAGGGATACTACTTTTTCGATGCAAAGTCTGCTTAGTGAAAAAGCACAATCAGTCCTACCCATTAATAACTTTATCCTTGCTACAAAAGGGGATATATATACTTATGACATTTGTATTTAACAATGCATAAATTGCAATTAAATTCTGAAAAGAAAGAAACATATTCATTTAAAGAATCATATCCGTATTAAAATAAAACTAGAGGCTCTAAAGAGCCTGTGTCGCTCACCTTGGTCTATGTGAGTATTAAACAATGGACACAGATGGATTCATGACAAAATTGTGTTTTGGTGATGGTGATGTGTTTGTAGATCTTACTTTACTAAACATTCTTGCTGCTTACAATTATCTCTATCTATAACAGTACTTTCTGTGGAAAATGTTCTTGAAAATCTTCAAATTTTAAGAAAATTGTTAAAAATTGACTATGAAGGGCAATAACTCCTTAGGGGGTCAATTGACTATATTGGTCATACTGACTTATTTTTAGTTCTTACTTTGCTGTACATTATTGCTGTTTACAGTTTATCTCTATCTATAATAATATTCAAGATAATAACAAAAAAACAGCAAAATTTCCTCAAAATTACCAATTCAGGGGCAGCAACCTAACAACCGATTATCCGATTCATCTGAAAATTCCAGGGCAGATAGATCGTGACCTGATCAACAATTTTACCCCATGTCAGATTTGCTCTTAATACTTTGGTTTTTGAGTTATAAGCCAAAAACTGCATTTTACCCCCATGTTCTATTTTTAGCCATGGCGGCCATCTTGGTTTGTTGGCCAAGTTACCGGACACATTTTTTTAACAACATACCCCAATGATGATTATGGCTAAGTTTGGTTAAATTTAGCCCAGTAGTTTCAGAGGAGAAGATTTTTCTAAAAGATTACTAAGATTTACGAAAAATGGTTAAAAATTGACTATAAAGGGCAATAACTCCAAAAAGTGGTCAACTGACCATTTTGGTCATGTTGACTTATTTGTAGATCTTACTTTGCTGAACATTATTGCTGTTTACAGTTTATCTCTATCTATAATAATATTCAAGATAATAACCAAAAACAGCAAAATTCCTTAAAATTACCATTTCAGAGGCAGCAACCCAACAACGGAATGTCCGATTCATCTGAAAATTTCAGGGCAGATAGATGTTGACCTGATGAACAATTTTACCCCCATATCAGATTTGCTCTAAATGCTTTGGTTTTTGAGTTATAAGCCAAAAACTGCATTTTACCCCTATGTTCTATTTTTAGCCATGGCGGCCATCTTGGTTGGTTGGGCGAAGCACCGGACACATTTTTTAAACTAGATACCCCAATGATGATTATGGCCAAGTTTGGTTTAATTTGGCCCAGTAGTTTCAGAGGAGAATATTTTTCTAAAAGATTACTAAGATTTACGAAAAATGGTTAAAAGTTGACTATAAAGGGCAATAACTCCTAAAGTGGTCAACTGACCATTTTCGTCATGTTGACTTATTTGTAGATCTTACTTTGCTGAACATTATTGCTGTTACAGTATATCTCTATCTATAATAATATTCAAGATAATAACCAAAAACAGCAAAATTTCCTTAAAATTACTGCATTTTACCCCTATGTTCTATTTTTAGCCATGGCGGCCATCTTGGTTGGTTGGCCGGGTCACCGGACACATTTTTTAAACTATATACCCCAATGATGATTGTGGCCAAGTTTGGTTAAATTTGGCCCAGTAGTTTCAGAGGAGAAGATTTTTGTAAAAGTTAACGCAGGACGACGACGACGGACGCCAAGTGATGAGAAAAGCTCACTTGGCCTTTCGGCCAGGTGAGATAAAAACTGGGATTAGAAATAAAAATAAGAAGAAAAAACAGGTTAGAAAGTACATATGTAAACACAAAACTTACCCAACTTCTTCAATATCACCAATACCACACCACAAACACGTGTTACAACAATAGTACATCCACACCCAGGTACAAGGACGTGATTTATGAACAAAACACCCAATCAAACACATCACATAATATAAGGACTCAATCACATAACATAATGGAGAAAGCACATCATATAATGAATTGTGGACATGATATAAAGATGTTTGCACCTCATATAAATGTGTTTGGACATCATATAAGGACAACTTCACATCATATAATGACAACTATACATCATATAAGGACAAGTGCACATCATTTAATATCATTTGCACATCAATATATATATATATATATATATACCTTGACTTTGGGGCCAGGGGACTGATTCTGTGACTTGTGTTTGAATTCTTGGAATGGGTGTAGAGAACTGCAGTCTCCTTCTGTTGCCTTTATGAGTTGATCCTCTGGGTGGGCTTATTTTTTTCCTTTTGGTGTACATCCAGTCTTAGAAGGGGTTGAACAGTCCCTGTTTCGCTTTACATTATTGTTGCCACGGACATATTCTAACTTGATGGTGAGATTTTTAAAAAGTTATTCGAAACATTTTCTTTGAGATTGTCAGTCAACTGTTTGCATTTTTTCTGGTTGTTGTATATGGTTTTAAGAGATTTAAAACATGCATCACATACATAAGTGTCTTCATTTTCTTCAACATACTTTCTCAACAGATTTTCCTCCAACTGGTAACAATTTACAATAGTTTCAATTAGATCAACATCACTATATTTCATAAGTTTACGTCTTCGCTCCGTTTTTAAATTGTTCACATCAAAACAATGTTGACAATGCAAACATGTGTTGTTAAATTTCATTGTGATGAAGGTGTACACTTTTGATCATGCACCACCTTTTTTACCTGTTATTTGTGATAAGGTAAATAGGTAATATAACCTAAGGAGGTTACTAATCGTATCATCTGTTTATGCTCCGCTTTTTTCTCTCGCCTAATCTGTTATTGTAAACAATAGCCCATAATTCACCGCGTCAATCAATTTCCACTTTGACGCGTTCTAACTGTGTATGCATTCAGGCGTTAATGTAGCAATCAGAGATTAGACGAAGATCGGCGGAATATAACGACTGACATTATTCGGGTTAGGTCAATCATGGTAAAATATCTGAAAGTGGGAGATTTTATACTCCTGCGCGGGAGTGGACCGGCAAGCGGGAGATTTCCTAAATTTCACCATTTGAGCAGGAGTCTCCCACTCAAACAGGCAAGTTGGCAGGTATGGGAGTAAGAAAAGTAGGTTACACTATCCTTATTTTGTTGGATAGCTAATCTCTAATAAATTCCTCTGTGCACAAATTTATCGGCAATTTTTTAAACGTTTTGTACACGTAAAAATAGGTTTATAATTCGGAGTTTAGTATGACGTTCATTATCACTGTACAAGTATAAAATTGAGAATGGAAATGGGGAATGTGCCAAAGAGACAACAACCCGACCATAGAAAAAAACAATTTACTATTTTTTTCATTTTATCTCATATACTCAACCAAAATACATATAAAACCCATTGGTGAAAAGGAGAATAATGTCATTTTATTTTTGGATACCGCCTTCATCAGCTCAAATATAAGCTCACCCTAAGCCCCCTAGCGGGCTGGCATGATATTCTTGCTGATAAAGTCGGTATCAAAAAACAAAAATGCCAGTATTCTATATGTATTTGATTGAAGATCACTTTTTAACTTTGAACTGAATTTAGTTTTAATATTCAAAGCCAGTGGACTGTGAAATGTCAAGCATATGACTTGCATCTTTATGCCACAGGCTCAGTCTCTAAGATGTAACTGTACACTAAATCATACAGCTTAATGTACCAGTAAACTAGTATACATGATAACTGACTGTGAATACTCGTACACATGTGGATATCATCAGGGGCGGATCCAGCCATTTTAAAAAGGGGGGGGGTGTCCCAATCCAGGATAAAGCGAAGGTTCCAACTATATGTCCCCATTCAAATGCATTGATTGTCCAAAAAAAAGAGGGGGTTCCAAACCCCGGAATCCCCCCTTTGGATCCACCACTGATCATATGGGCAGAGGTTATTACATTAATTGCCAAGTTTTGTCTAGGTGAACCCTGAAGCAAGGTAATTTATTCAATGGACAAATAAGGTATCACTTGGGAACCATTAATAAAATAATTTATATTTGCATACTAAAAAATTTCAAGAACTGTAATTCCTATACATATTTTTAAGCTTCAAGCAGGTTAAAATAATGAGTTGAAGCATTTTTATGTTGACAAAAGTGCAAATGCAATAGAAGAATTAATAATAATTCTTAATGTAGTGGTCAATCAGTGACTTCAAGTTTCCCAGAAATATTTTAGAGGCACCAAAAATAACTATGAGTTACCAATGAATTTATTAGCATCATGATATTTTAGAATTTTCTATATTTGAAGAGTCAGTGACTTTATTCTTTACATCTATTGAAGATTGGCCATTGTCTGTTGTATTTACATTTAATTCAACATTAACCGAATCTAATGCATCTATAGCCCACTGAGGAAAGTCTTTGTTTGGAAACTGCTGGATGAAGAACGCCTTTATAAACTGAGGAAACTTGTCTTCTTTTATACTATCATGGACAGACTTCATTAAATTCAACTGGAAAAGACAAGTTATAATTAGTTGTCTTACAAAATATAAATAAAAGAAGATATGTGTGGCATATGTAATAAATGAGATCAAATGATTCAAACAATCAAAAGATTATTTATGTACATTCAATGATAGTACATATATATATACATTTTCACTATACACCAATCTCCAGTTGTGTTTTATGAATGAGTTTCACCCGTTTATGCGGCGTCAATTGGTGTAAACAAAGTTATTGGTTCTTACCGTGACGTTAAAACATACGCATTATGACATATGAAATTTGGTTTGCTAACTTAAATATTTACTAAATCAAAGGGTAATGGAGCTGGAAAAAGCATTTGACAGAAGAAGAAAATGTCAAAATTTAGTTCGTTTCTTTTAAACTGTTTTCATACGAAATACCTGGCATCTTGAACCAGTCCGGTAATGCTATATCTTAATCACGAGTAAATAAATACGACTTTATGCAGATCGGCAAATACAGTAAGCTTTACCAATATGATACTCCGATTAAATTAACAAAAGTATTTTTATATCAGAACAAGCAAGAGAGCCCCTATTTATTCTTTTATAACAGCAAAATTTAATTTGTACAACATAAAATTAATGGTGTTGGTAAACTTTAAACGGGTAATAAGACGGATTGAGATTAGCCGATAGAGGGGACAGAATTTCTCGAATCACTGCGTTCTTAAATGAAGTCTGTTACGTAACCTTTAGTGGATAAAAATTTCTAAGTCAAAGGGTTAACTATTAAACTTCTTTTCAATATTTAGTTTGTGGAATGCTTAATCAAATAAACTGTATTTTCTATACAAAAGTCAACCAAACACATACTTTTACACGATCTTCAAAGAACTGTAGAATGAAAAATGTGTGCACTCTATTTCACATAAACAAAATGTCATTTACACGATAACCATAAAAGCAAATGCTTTTAAAAAGGAAATTAATGATAATTAATTTTTATGTTTCAATATATTTTAGCACTGCAGTTATCTCATTATTATCACATTTAAGTAGTTGTAAAAGTACTTATGTCTAAAAGGAGGATATATGATAAGGCCACTAACATGCTAGAATAGTAACATTCTTCTAAACCTTTCAAAATTATGAATTTCATTTTTAAATTAATAGGTTCAAATAATCTGAGTGACGTAGTGCAGAAATGTCACTAGTGATGTCAATAAAATAAAAATGATCACCTGAAAATTTTGTATGTCCTTGGAATTTTTTTTATTTATTTTATTTATCATCAGGAATGCTCAAACCAAATCATTTGAAAATAAACTCATCATAGATACCAGGACTAAATTTTGTATATACGCCAGACGCACGTTTTCGTCTACAAAAAGACTCATCAGTGAGGCTCGAATCAATAAAGTTAAAAAAGGCCAAATAAAGTACAAAGTTGAAGAGCATTGAGGACCAAAATTCTTAAAGCAAGGGATGTATAAATATGTAGCAATGTTACGTGCTATTTGACAAAAAGGAACCTAAAGCCAAAGCCAAATGTATCTAAGGTTAACTTTGCCTGAGGGAGTTGGAATCTTATTTCTAAGTAATTTAATTTATCAACAAGATAGTTTAGAAAAATATGTAATAAACCATGACAATACCAAAGCACTGTCTTTCATTTTTTTAAATTCTGAACAAGAAAATAAAATTGTTTAAGTAGAAATTTTCTATTAACTTGTATGCAGACTTTGGCAAAATCAGGACATAAATTATCAATGAAAATACAAATGATTCTTTATCCATATTTGTATCCCTAAAAAAAGGGAACAACCATTTAACTTTAAGGGGCAGGGGGGTTATAGAATTTTCCAAAAAAAAATTAATTTATTCCCTGATTCTATCAAGTTTATGACCAAAAAAGTTATTCTGAATCCAGATTTTCCGCATACCTAACTAATAGTGTTAAAATTTGAAAAAAAAAATTAGCTAAAAAATCTATCCAAAAAAAATTTGCTTTACACAAAAAAAAATTCTGAATCAAACAAAAAACCTTAACACCCCCTTGAAGTTTAATAGTAGCTTCCTAACTGAATCCACATTATACAATACCTGATATGCAACATTATGCACTGACAACAGATGACACGCCACAGTTTCATTGGTGACTATAGTGTGAAGATATGCTCTTGTGTAATTTTTACATGTGGAACATTTACATTGATCATCAATAGGACGAAAATCAGATGAAAAGATTTTTGACTTCAGATTCAACTGTCCACTAGGCACCAAAGCTGATCCAAATCTCTGAAATGAAAAATAAACTTTAAATCTTGTGTCAGCCTGTATAGTTAACCTTACATGAATAGCTGCCACAGATTATACAGTCCTGATGAAGGTTTTCATAATTAATATAACTACATGTATATGTCACAGTTCAATTTATTTTAGGTTGTTCAAAGAAGACACTATTTGTCAGAAACCAATTTTTTGAAGTTTTTGTGGGAACTGGTAAAGGAAAATCACATTTGTAAAAAAAATACTCAAATGAAAAACAATTCTTTATTAGAAAAAAGTAAAAACACAAAAATACTGAACTCCGAGGAAAATTCAAAAAGGAAAATCAAAAATCAAAAGGCAAAATCAAAAGTCCAAACACATCAAACGAATGGATAACAACTGTCATATTCCTGACTTGGTACAGGCATTTTCTAATGTAGAAAATGGTGGATTGAACCTGGTTTTATAGCTAGCTAAACCTCTCACTTGTATGACAGTCGCATCAAATTCCATTACATTGTCAACGATGCATGAACAAAACAAACAGATTTGAATAAAAATGTCAAAAATAGGGGTACAACAGTCAATATTGTGTTATCATCTTAATATCACTACATAAACAACAAATGTAACAAAGTAGCACAAAAAGGCATACATCAAATTTAACATTCTCATTATGCTTTTCTTATACGGTTGAATTTATCTATGTAAAGTCTACCCATAAATGAAAGAAGGTTTTCATTACTGGTGTAAAATTGCGCGTTTGAAATTCGCACAGGTAGACATAAAAATAATTTTGTCGTATGACGGCATACATAAATGCAGACTCACGTTTTGATAAGAACAAATGATGAAACCACAAAATCAGATAACCTTAAAAAATAAACAAATTATTCTATTTCCGAAAAAAAATGGATACCTATAAAAACAAACAAATCATAAGTATTTAGGTAAACTTAATCATGTTCAAATGTTTTAATATTTGAATAGGTGAAAAACACTTTTTAAAACCCTGTGTTATCATACACCTGCAGACCATAAATGACTGCATTTAACTGTGTCCTTTTGGGGTATTGATGGAATTTTCATTTATGCAAAATCAATTTCGGAACAACATTTTACTAGTTTATTCCTTTTATGACTATAATGGTAAATGCCCATTTATAATGACAGTTTCAGCACAATATGAAATGCAAAAACAGTCCATTCAAATGTCACTTTTATCTATTTCCTTTTAAGGACTGTTTTAAGAATGAGAAATATATGTTTGTTTTCAGAATTCCATTAATAACAAGTTTTTCCATTTTAATCATGTGAGAAGATGTTCATCAAATTTTAACAGTTATTCCAATAAAACAGTTTGTTCTCTAGTGATAATATAAATATATGTTAATGATTTTTTTATATTGTGTATTTATATCTAAAAAAGAAACCTACAGCTGTTCTTGTTGGAAAAACACAATCAAACATGTCACATCCTAGAGCTGCACAAACAACAAGGTCTACAGCAAATCTGAAAAACACAATCAAACATGTCACATCCTAGAGCTTCACAAACAACCAGGTCTACAGCAAATCTGAAAAACACAATCAAACATGTCACATCCTAGAGATGCACAAATACCAAGGTCTACAGCAAATCTGAAAAACACAATCAAACATGTCACATCCTACAGCTAAACAAACAACAAGGTCTACAGCAAATCTGAAAAACACAATCAAACATGTCACATCCTAGAGCTTCACAAACAACCAGGTCTACAGCAAATCTGAAAAACACAATCAAACATGTCACATCCTAGAGCTGCACAAACAACAAATTCTACAACAAATCTGAAAAACACAATCAAACATGTCACATCCTAGAGCTGCACAAACAAATTCTACAGCAAATCTGAAAAACACAATCAAACATGTCACATCCTAGAGCTGCACAAACAACAAATTCTACAGCAAATCTGAAAAACACAATCAAACATGTCACATCCTACAGCTAAACAAACAACCAGGTCTACAGCAAATCTGAAAAACACAATCAAACATGTCACATCCTAGAGCTTCACAAACAACCAGGTCTACAGCAAATCTGAAAAACACAATCAAACATGTCACATCCTAGAGCTGCACAAACAACAAGGTCTACAGCAAATCTGAAAAACACAATCAAACATGTCACATCCTAGAGCTAAACAAACAAAAAGGTCTACTGCAGATCTGAAAAACACAATCAAACATGTCACATCCTAGAGCTGCACAAACAACAAGGTCTACCGCAAATCTGAAAACCACAATCAAACATGTCACATCCTACAGCTAAACAAACAACAAGGTCTACAGCAAATCTGAAAAACACAATCAAACATGTCACATCCTAGAGCTAAACAAACAAAAAGGTCTACTGCAGATCTGAAAAACACAATCAAACATGTCACATCCTAGAGCTGCACAAACAACAAGGTCTACCGCAAATCTGAAAACCACAATCAAACATGTCACATCCTAGAGTTAAACAACCAATCCTTGCCCTCCCCCTGTCCCAATAGATCATAAAACATAACATTATCATCATCATGGGCACAATCAAGCTTTGCAATTCTCCTCCTGTCCCGCTAGATCATAACATTATTATCATCAGGCCTTGTACTTCTCCCCCTGCCACGCTAGATAATACAAGAGGTCATTATTTTTCAAAATAACAAAATATACTGTTACTGTGAGCTGGTGTTCACTTTAAGGCACAATAATAAGTCTTGGGTAAAACGGATGTTAATGAGCATTATTTACCCTACTCCCATCAAGTATCTTGGTTTGTCATCGGGTAAAATGTCTGTAGACAGTGAAACCATTCTCCAGAAATCTTGCTTTTCTTCACCACCACTCAATCCTCCTATAGCATAACCATTTACGTCTCTTTTTATTAATTCTAAAACAGACATTCAGAATAAATACAGAATTCAAAGCATTGTGAGTGCTAAATGCAGACCGATCTGGCTTAAATTTTGTCACTAATTTTGGCCTAAAGCATCATTGAAGAGACATTGATTGCTGAAATGCACATCTGGTGCAAAAAATTTGATACTGTTTATGTGATAACATTAGTAAGATAAAACAGGAGATGTTGGGTAAATGTCATGAGACAACAACCTAACAACAAAAATAGCCAAAAGGGTTATATACAGTCTTATGTCATTTCTTTTTTAAATGTTTATTTATACAGTTGTTGGAAGACTTCTGATTAGTTTGAGAGGGATATATACAAGGGACTTAATTGAGCAGTATGTTATTATTATCAGATATAGAAATATCCTAGCATACTTTTTTTTAAAGATGGATATTAACTAATTATTAAACTTTTGTGGATGGTAACAATTTCTCATTTGCATGTTGTGGCCGCAGAATTGCAAAATTCCTCTGTAATATTTTGTGTATGACAATATTTTGAAGGGTTATATAACTTAAGCTGTGTTTCAGCATGCATATTTCCCTCTAGATTTTTCTTATCGCTTATTTTTTCTGTGTTTGATGACCCTTTAATGTGTTTTTTTTTAATTGCATTATTCATATACTATTTTATTGTGTATGATACAAACTATAGATATTTTCCATATCTTAAAGGGAAATTCCGCGATTTTTTACTTATCATCTAATTATGTTCATCTTAACATAAAAAACACATTTGCAAAGTTTTAAATTTATATTCCTTCTAATAACGGAGAAAATCAAGTATTTGTAACTTTTTTGGTTGAATTCTCGAGTGGGTCGTGACGTATTAGCCCGATTTATTGAATTCTGGGAAAAAATAAAATCTGTTTAACTCTTATAGCTTATCGACAATATACGTAATTAAAAGCGCACAGCTGACGAATGGTCAAAGTTATTAACCACAATATAAGAATGAACGAAAATGAATATGCATATACCGTTTTGTATTGATTGAATTAAACTCCTATAAAATTATCTCTAGTAAATGTTTTTGAATAAATTTAATTAATTATTGTTGAGATTTTTTTCATAAAATATTTATTGAACATTTTTACTGATATTGAACTGAAAATATTTCAGTTCTATTTACCGTTATTGTTTTGATAATCATTTCAATGCAACTAATGTGTGAGCAGAGTGTGTATATCATTTTGTAAAGGTCACTGTATATTTCTCGGCTTGAGGTCAATTCGTTTACCTTGTAGCTATTTAGCCGCAGGTGTGAGTTCAAGCGTACACAGGTATAAATGTTGTTATTTGGAAAGGATAAACAGAAAGGATTAGAAAGAGTATGTTGTCACGATGTTAATACACTAAGATTTAATACACGATGAGAATAAAGATAAAATAATTAAATTGTGTAAATTAATTGAAAATAAAATTCAGATTCGTAATTCCGAAAGTGTATAAAAATAAAAGAAAACAATTTTTGATTACTTTCTTAGCGGCAATTGGCGTAAAGATTCAAATATGAAGCAAAAAATAGTAGTTTTAATCTTTTATAAAAACTAAATGCAATATTACCCAATTTGATATACCATTGTACATCTGTTTGATATCATTGACTTTACCGGAATTTCTTAACTTGTATTCAAATCTGGCTGTGTTTAAATGCTAATAAAACTGTTCCAATTTTAAAGTTTTTAATTGACAAAAAAAATACAACATACAACATGCATGATTTTTTTTTTAGTTTCTTTTTAACATTTTATTCTTACATAATTAAATTCATTTGACAATCATTTACACGAACTTTTTGTGAAAAGAATATCAATTATCTAAGCTAAGGCATTATTTCTTTTGAGGATTTTTGAGGATTTTTTTTTTAAATTCTATGATAATATTTGTGCAATGTTGAACATGATAGCCGTCATTAATCCAAATAAGTAATACAGTAGTTGTAATAAAAGTTATATTTTAGTCATGCATAACTGAGGGGGGGCAAGGGGTTTAACTGTTATGCTGTTATGGGGCAATTTAATTCTTTGTTATCTGTTATTTTGAAAATATATTTGCTGTTAGCTGTTATTGTCTGATTCTTTGTTAGCTGTTATTGGGCTTTTAGTTTTTTTGTTATCTGTTATTGTGATAATGTATTTGCTGTTAACTGTTATTGAAAATTGGAATGTTAGCATTTTTTTTGACAGTCAATATTCGGTATAAATTGAAGATCATTGGCCATTGGGGTCTACCACTACTAATATGTTTGTCCCGTATTCAGAGAAGGATTCCATTAACATAAATCCATCACAGAGGTGAGGTCCAGGACAATTCAAGTATATCTTATGATTATCCTTTGTAATAAATTCCATTTTTTTTTTATGAATGTGTATTTAATAGAATTATCTTAATTTTTTGTATGAGAATAATGTTCCTTGTTTTCCGTACGAACATATTAAATTAAAACAATTCTTAATATGACAAAAAGGAAAACATATGGCCAGGAATATCTGACAAGGATCTCAATTAAGGACTAGGTCCTAACAATCACTTAACCTTTTATATAATATGGTACATAGACTCAGCTCTGTGATTCTTTTCAAAGCAAAACCAAATGCATTGTACAATGAAAGTTCCAACCATGAACTTGGGTCCGAAGCTGCACATAACTCATTACAAACAAAGATTTATTTCGTTTCAAGTCATTGTTTCCCTAATAAACTATGTATTCTACTTACTAGTACACTTGGTACAATCAAAAACCTCAGCTGATAAAAAATTGTTCAAATAAGGCCTTTGAAAATAGTGGAATAAATTGCTTTTAGAGTGTCAAAATTCGTTCGAAGTACTTGATAAATTGCATGCTTATAATTGGTGCTTTTGATTTTTCTACCCTATATAGCACTCATAGTTTTATTAAGAAAAATTCACACACCTCATTAAATGGTCATTTAGAAAAAGTCAGAATATTCAAACTCTTTTATGTCACTTTTTTTTATTAGCAACAAAGCGAGCTTCAGTCAATATATATAAACAATACACCAACGTTTCATGAGAACTGCTGAAAACATTTTTGTGTTAATGTCTGAAAACTGGAAAATCACCCCTTTTTAATTAATAAAACCCGTTAACTCGGAAACATAAAATCTAAAATTTATAAAAATTGAAAGTTACCTCATGTTAATAGATATAAACAATTCACCAAAATTCCTTGCTTTGTGAAAGCATTTTTGAGATATTATCAGAAAACTGAAAAAAAAACACCAATTTTATTGAATAAAAACCTATTACCCAGAAACTTAAAATCTAAAATTAATAAAAAAAAACCCAAAAAGGGAGCTCACGTCAATAGATATAAACAATTTCCCAAAGTTTAATGCAAATGGTTAAAGAGTTTTTGAGTTAATGTCCGACATGTTGACAACAGACGGACAACAGTATACCATAATACGTTCCGTAAACGAGCGTACAAAAAATATTATAATATATTGAGTAGTAATTTAAAACATTCTAGATACATAAATTAATACTAAAAACATAGTCATAAAAAAATGGAATGCATTACAAAGGATTATATCCGTAATAAGAAATACTGATTTGTCAAAGACCGAATTATTTTAATATTTCATTTACTGTTATCTGTTTTTGTCCATTTTAATTCCTTGTTATCTGTTATGAGCCAAATCAATTTGCTGTTTTGCTGTTATTGGGACCCCCCTTGCCCCCCCCTCATAACTGATATTGACGAATTTATAATAGTTCGTCCATACATCGTTGTTCTTGAAACAATCATTATTAGTATACATGTAAGTTTCCTGACGTATAAGAGCCATTGAGGATGAGCTCCAGAGAAATCAGACTAGTGGCGTTTCGTTCGTTTGTTTGTTGGGAAAGGAGAGGAAATGCAACCGCTTGTACAGATAAACTACAGAATTACCATACAAGCATTTATAGTCAACACAATCAGAAAGAGTTCCCATCGTTAGACGGGGAATATGAAGGCTTCCAAGAATGAACAAGTGACATGTCTAACTCTGAACAGTTAGAAAACAGACTATCGACATCGACCGCTTGTTCTTAATATTTGAAACTGTATGCATATATATACGTATACGTTTATGATATATATAGTGATGAGTTCTTGCGTCTGACAAAAACTAAATTCCTTCATGGTTATATCTTGCCATAGGTTTATATTGGTTTGTAAGGTGATTACTCACAATCGTTATTTGAAAATCCTGTTTGTGAGATGTAGATTCATTTCAATACAGAAATTTCGTATATATATTTCACAAGTGTATAACACGGAGAAGCTCTGAAGGTCCATTACTCCCATTTTGTTTGGGTACGTGTGAACCATTGATGTTTACAGCAATATCACAGAATAAGAAGATGATGGTAGAAAGAACTATGGGCGTCATGTGGCAAATATTACATGCATATCAGACAATGAGTTGTCAATCTGTATGTTAAGATTTCCAATACAACCATATTATTGAGAAGGAATGTTTACATTCTATACTCTCGTACTAGTATTACAGGGTTCTTGTGGCGTTCACCTTAGACACACATCTTTTTAAAGATGTTTAAAAAAAAGACAGAACCAATTTAATGTCATATTTCCCTATTTTTTAAATATAACTAAAAGTCTTTTATCTGACAAGAATACCCCTATTTAGCGAACAAGTAATTTATTCTTTTTTCTGTTATTGAATACCAAGAAAGAAAATAAATCCCGAAATTAATTTGAAACCTTGATACTCAAAAGTTTCCCAGCAAAATATTCACATTCCCTGGGGATAATTAGTGTTCGTCCAGTGGCATATATAACAATTGTGATGACGAATTACTTCCTTTGTTCGAGAACAATCTTATTGAAATATAAATCTGTGATTTTACTAGGACCACAGCTTCAATGAACCAAAGCAAAAGTTATACATCGACCTGTATTTAAATCAAATTGGTTCTCTTCTTCTTCTGGTATACAATAGTCTATCGACATTCGATGATTACATACTGTTGGCATACGTGGACTAGTCTATTTACAACACTTTTACCCCTATTTATTCAAAATATATGTTTTTTTCTTATGTTCAATGTATACATGTATATATTTTAAATTGCGCTATAGTTCCGTAACTTTCTATCCAGTCGTATAAACGAATCGTCGGCAAGTGCGTACATTTTTTTAAATCAATATTTCTGGTCTGTTCCAATCTGTCCTTCACTATTGACAATGACTATATATTACATTTTCCCAAATTCACCCTTGGAAAAAATATTTAAATAGATTTTAATTTCATCAAATCTTATTTTTTGGGTATTATTTATATGTTTATGAATTATATTCTTTACACCAGAAATGTTATTTATAAACAAGCGTATGAGTTTAGTAATGACAAGTAAGACAGAGTTGTATATTATTCATCTGATAGTTCAAAATGGAAAGTTATAAGTTATAAGTTATCAGCCGTGTACATTGATCAATACCTGCAGAAGTGAAACGATGCATGAACTTGCAAGCCCGACAGGAAATCGCTTGAATACCTGGACGTGTCACCTCACACCCCTCACAATACCTTTGGAAGTAATACCTTTAGCCATGCTGGTGATCAGATGTGGGAAGATCAAAATATATTTGTTTATTACTTTAAAGAATTATGAACAAATTAGATTTTCGAAAACAATTTTCACGGAACACTTATTTATGATTTCAACTTTGACTTTTCACCTAATTCCAATATTAACAGTTTAAAAACAACAGACCATGGTAATTTAAAAAAAGTAAGAATATTTTTCGTATCAAGTTAGTTAGTCGGATAAAACAACCGTACGATTGACAAGATATCGACACGCAATTACGACTACATCGGTTACTGTAGTTTTGTTTCTTTGTGGTTTATAGACATATCGTTTTTATTAATCGGGAAAGAAGACAAAATGGCGGATCGCAGAGAATTGATACTCTAAATTTAAAATCGATGGTGATCGCTTATCTAGCGGAATAAAACTTTAATATCTATGAATTTGAGCATTTTTATACAGAATGAACATAATATCAATTTTTGATTTTTTTGCGAAGTTTCCCTTTAACAAACATTATAAACTCATTTCTCAAGATACCTTACAACAAAGTATAACAATAATGATTAATTGTTCAATGTGTACAACAATGCAAAGATCAGATTCACTCAAATGTCTTGAGAATAGTCCTTTTTGCAACTGTAACATTACTGTAAGATCCCTTTATGTCCACAATTTGTGACTTTAAAGCTGTTACACATGGTAAAGTGAAATAACAAAGTTTTATTGTCTAAAAAAAGACCTCAATGTCTGTCTGCATGCTGAGAAAGTATATTCAGATGTTTGGTCAGTAGAAGCTATTAATAGACTTTGAAGTATTCTTAGTCTGCAATGGCTTTTGGTTAAGAAACAAACTTCTTTGAAACTTCATTCAGACCTTTTGTTGTAAAAGACGATGCCAGCTATCAAATTAGAATATTGATTACATGTATCTAGGTAACAGGCAATACAGTTTTTTTTTATAGATGGGACTGAAAATCATTTTACAAGTGATAATTCATCCAATATGATCACAATGTTTAATAACCTAACATATACACAGAAAAAAGAAATCCACTCAAAATTTTAAACAATCTTGAATTATTCAGGAGATGATGTTTGTCACAGTTTCTTCTCTCTATCTACTCTAGTGTTTGCCAAAAATTAGAGAGAAAAAAAACTGATTCAAGAGAAATAACACCAAGCAGTCAACTGACAGTTTCAACCATTATTTTTAGATTTTATTTTGCACATCAATTTTACTTTTAACAGTTTTTCTTTACCTCCTACTGCATTCACAAAAATACAAAATTGGTAAACAAAAAATCCTCACTTTAGGCAAAAACAACAATATCAGTCATGCTGAATTACTTTTAAATGTTTTTATTTGCTTGTCAGCTTAGACAGTTTCTCTCCATCTGCTACAGTTTTGACATAAAACACAAATACTGGTGATAATCACCACTCAAGGGTAACTCTTTGAAAGAATGTGACTAACAACTTATTGTCAATCTTATTTTTTAGGGGCCTCAGTGGAAAAGTGGTCTAAGTAGATACTAGATCTTACTACTGTATTCACCAGCCAGTCAACACTGAGGTTGTGAGTTTGAACCCTGCTCATGCGGGTGCACTCGACTTCAATCTTAATTGACAAGGATTGTCAGTTTTCATATCGAAGGTCGTGGTTTTTTTCTCGGGGCACCTCGACTTCATCAACCAATAAAAACTGACTGCCACGAAATAGCATAAATGTGGTACTTAAAAGTGGCGAAGAAGTGGAGAGAAACTGTAGTTGCCCTATGTCCCCTTTGGGACGAAGTGGATTAAGTCAAGTAAGTCAAAAGTGGCGTTAAAACACCAAAAATATATAAAAAAAAATCAAATCAATCTTATTTCACCAATCATTTTGCTAATTACAGCTTCTTGTAATCTCCTATCATTTCCACCAAAACTACAAAAAAAATCAACATTCAAGTGTCACCCGACACTCCTATATATATTATATCAACTGCTGATTTTGGTTGTAATAACATATTTTTAGATCATTTATTGCTGACATGTACAGTGCTTACACAAAATTTGAATTTCGTTGAATATTTAGATTCATGACCATGGTTTACCTAAGAATACACAAGAAATCTGAGAAAATTGGTATTCCATGAAAATTGATATATCCACAGAACATGCATGTTACCTCTGTGTTCTATATTTATACTTGTTCGCCATCTTGGTAAAAAGGCTGGATAATTGACTCATTTTTTTTTTTTTAAGTAATTGCCAAACAGTTGATAGCTGGATATCAATGCAAACGAACTTAAGTCTATCTTAAACCATATAATCACGCAACTTTCTTATAATATAACCCTAGATATATTACCATAAGCACATTTCTTCCGCAGTTCAGGATCAAGTCCACCTTGTACTATTGGGAAAATACTTTGATCATGTGGCCTTTTGTGAGCTTTAATACACCTATCCAGCCATCGTATTGTCCTGAAAGAAAAATTGATTTATGACTAAAATATTGCAGTCAATATATATTTACATAGAATTTAATTCAAAACAATATCTAAAAATAACCCCAACTGTAAATGGCCAGTATAAAAGAGAAGAAAATATTATTCATCTATACAAGGCAATAGTGTGGATTCATTTATTTTCGTGGATACCAATTTTCTTGGTTTAGGAAGAACTTGCATTTTTGTGGATATTTGATGTCATGGTTTTGCCAAGGTCTACATATTTTTATGTCATGGTTTTGCCAAGGTCTACATACTTTTGATGTCATGGTTTTGCCAAGTTCTACATACTTTTGATGTCATGGTTTTGCCAAGGTCTACATACTTTTGATGTCATGGTTTTGCCAAGGTCTACATACTTTTGATGTCATGGTTTTGCCAAGGTCTACATACTTTTGATGTCATGGTTTTGCCAAGGTCTACATACTTTTGATGTCATGGTTTTGCCAAGATCTACATACTTTTGATGTCATGGTTTTGCCAAGGTCTACATACTTTTTAAATGAGAAAATTTGTAATTCATTATACATTGGAATTTGTGATTCCTGGGTAACCACGAAATCCATAAAAACTGGTATCCAATAATGAATCCACAGTAATTATAATGAAAGAAGTAAAATAACACTTATACATTATATCAATATGTTACAGGTACTATTGTGCTTCCCACCTTCAACCAATTAAAATACAATGTAGTGTTAAAAATACATCGGTGTGATCAGGCGGCTATTTTAGTGTCATGTTTTTAGACACATCTACCATCAAGATGAATAAAAATTGTCATGTCATCAGAGTTATAGTAAAAAAAAATGTATTTTAAAGTTGTCAATTATAAAACTTTGGTGTTTCTTTATTTTCTCCAAACGACACCTTAATATCGGTGACCTTATTGTTTAATAATCAATTACAGACAATATTAGACATGACCTTGATACACAAATAGACATTCAATTAAAACTTTCTTAATATATGTGTTTTTGTTGATGTTTTCAGAAGATATCAGTAGTCAACCAAGGTCAAAGCATTAATTTTCCTTACATCCTGGGCTTTTCAGTGTGATGGTGGTTAATAATTGTATTTATGCTGCAACTAGTTGTGTTTATTTCCTAATTATAGTAACACAGCTATATTTTATGCAATGTCAATTTCATCATGGAACACTTTCTCCACAATCAGGGGTTCATTAAGGGATGAAAATAAGTTTGACATTTGTGTTACGATTTAAAAAGGTATCAATGTATTAATTTAAGTTGCAGTATAAAAACAAGTCAATTTTTTGTACTCAGCACAAAACTTGGGAAGGGCTCAGTAGAACCTTGCCCTTCCCCAGTTTCTCAGCCTCATACAAAAAAGTTTGTATTTTTCTGACATTTACCTAATATTGTAAATGAATTCCTACATGCTATTCCTACACCTACATTATTTTCTACAAAAAATATAGGCATCAGTAATTAACGTGATTGAATCAATAAATTCTACCTCCACATGGCTTCTTCTAGTCTTTCTCCAGTTGTAGAACTGTGTACAACATCATCAAGTTGCATAATTATATCGGCTCCTGTAAAAAAAGGCTTTAATTGTAAAAAAAAATAATTTAAAAATCATTTATTCCAATTACAATTATATCCTAAAGCTTCTATGTCAGATTAAAAAACAAGGTTAAATGTATTAAGACGAAGAGAAATATTTAAAAACAGTGGCAAAATGAGAAAGATGTGCTCAAAGGAGGTAAGTTAATTATAAAATTTGACAGTAATTTTATATTAAGAAAAGAGGAAATTTCAATATTTGAAAATTTGGGAAGATTGCCTTTATTCATCCTCAAAGAATAAAGAGCATATTTTAGGATTAACATGCATCTAACAAATCATAAACTCTTTCAATGTAAATCATTCAGAACTCAGGAACAAATAAGTCAAAACATGTTTAGACTTTCACAAGTCCAAATTGGTTTAATGCCAGAGTTACCTTTCTTTTTCATTCACATAAATGTCTAAAACAAGTTGATAGCAGTCAAACTTCATACATAATTGTTGCAACATTTTCTGATTATAAGAATGATAATAATAATACTGATTAGAATCAATCATAATTAAATGAACAGAAATAAAATACAACCTATAGAGTTTTGTATTTCTATGGACTTCTCAGGAGTGAGCATCATTTCAGATCCATCATGGGGAGATTGAAATTTAACTCCCTCTTCTGTAATCTCAGCTAATTTTAGTAAGGAAACCATTTGGAATCCACCACTGTCCTATAAAAAGAAGGATAACTCTTATTGAATTATGACAAGTTGGAAGAATAAGGAAAAAAATCATTTGCAGATCACAAAAAAAATTAATATAAATGGTCATTACAGATACATTTAACTACAACTGACATTATTTGAAGTTATTGAATAAAAGACAATTTTAAAAGCAGAAGAAATCTGTAAAAGCTATTGACTATCAATATTGACTATACATTGCAATATAAAGGTACATGTATCAAAACAGAGAAAAGTCAAGCACCACTCTTCTTATTTATGTGTTGTCTTCAACATCTTAAACCTGCTTAATACTGAAAGTTTAAAAGCCTACAGATGAACTGTGCTATGTAACCACAACTTACATACACATTAAAAGAGTTTGAACTAAATCCTATACAAATTTAACTTGTGCATTTTTCTTTATTCATGTACATGATGTATATCATTCCACAACATTTAATAAATGCTGGTGATAAACCAAAATATGTTTCAAGTATGATAATTATATTGTTCTATTTTTAAGTTTTATTCAGTAAGTGCATGTCTTATATTAGGAAGCTATCTTCCAGCCATAATCAACATGATCAAGACAAGAACATATCAGTGTTATATGAATATGAACATTCTTTGTACATCAGGAACACTTTGTTCCAGATTTTTTGAAGTTCTAAATCACCATGTAACAGTTGACAAGAACATGTGTCATTTCATATAAACACATGCCCAGTGCTTAGAAAAGTAGTAGCAATTAAAAATTTAACCATGTTAACAGTTAGATGTTTGATATAACAATGGAATAGACCAATCTCTGGCATGCTAACATCAAAGCACTCAAAGTATCATGGGATTTTAAACATGAATCATAATAATATGTATTACATATAGCTTACTGTCAGTAAAGATCTGTTCCAATTCATAAATTTATGAAGACCTCCAGCTTTTTCTAATAGTTCTGGACCCTGAAATAAAAATCAGTGAAAAGGATAAAATATAATTTTGTAAGAAAAGTGTTACATACTGGTGAATTGACTGTAAATTATAAATATTTTCATGAAAGAAATGCATTCAAACTTCCACATTTTTCTAATTAATTTTTTTTCCAAGTCTCTCAACAAATGTAAATGCCTGGTTCTGTGCCTTATGTCAAAATTATTTACATAATTTTTACAGGAAATTATTTGGAAAGTAACACTGATCTGCTTACCACGCTTAATAAACAAACCAAATACGGTAACTTGAAGAAATGGTAAGGCCAAATAGATAGAATGTGTGGTTCCAGTTACATCAACTTAAATTTAAAATCTGGGGGCATGCTTTGGTTATTAGCATTGTGTATGAGATTCATAAAATTTGGATAGGTGAGGGCAAACTTTGGGGAGGTTGCGGAAATAAAAAAAATGCAATTTTTGGTTTAATAAAGGGCATTACTCTAACACAGAAAATGACTCACTACTTAAATTTCTGTCTGCTATTATCATGATTATAGGTTCTCAGCATTATCATAATTACATGTATGTATGAGTTTCATAACATTAAGATAAGCCTAATGAGTAAAACGTACATTTTTTTAAGTCATAATGCTGAAACAGAAAAATTGCAATTTTCCCTGCATTAAAAAGGGGCATACCACTAGTCCAAAAAATTATGACGTCTGGCAAGGCTATTTTAATTTTTTTTCTGGGACGCCTTCCTACGACGTCATAACACTGAAGCCATTTTTTACGTCTGGAGTTTGAGAGCAAATTTTGGGGGAACTTTGAGACCTAATTTTGACATAAAATTTTCCTTGCAGGTTTAAAATTTTTACGTAGTTACAAAGTCTTACCTTTTTTGTGCTTATTGATGTAAAATATTTCCAGAAATATCCAGAAGAAATGGTAAAATAAGATACGATTCCATTTGAGTCGGGAAATATTTATTTTGTTTCAAAAAGTTTTCCCAAAATTATCAATGAAACGTCACTTCCGGTATATATAAAATATTAAAATCAGTAAAATTCAATGGACCCGAATTTCCAGAACGTTCGATTTACAATATCAGGAACCTCGGGTCTTTCAAAATGTCCCGGTTTTAATATTTTATATTCACTGGAAGTGTCGTTTCATTGATAATTGTGGGAAATCTTTTTACTCAAATGGAATCATATCTTATTCATGTTATTTTACCATTTCTTCTGGTTATTTCTGGAAATATTTTACATCAATAAGCACAAAAAAGGTAGGACTTTGTAAAGTTTACGTAAAAATTTTAAACCTGCAAGGAAAATTTTATGTCAAATTTAGGTCTCAAAGTCCCCCCCCCCCCCCCCCCCCCCCCCCCCCCAAATTTGCTCTCAAACTCCAGATGTTAAAAATGGCTTCAGCGTTATGACGTCGTAGGAAGGCGTCCCAGAAAAAAATTAAAATAGCCTTGCCAGACATCATAATTATTTGGACTAGCATACAGTACACACAGAGAGGATGTAATCTCATACTCCCTACACTGTGTAAAAACTTGGTGTCCATGGTGTCACACCAGGAAACACCAGCAACACTCTCCAAATCTTGGGAGGAAATTGGGTGAAACTTGGAGTAATTCCTCCCTAAAACTCCTTAATTGTTTATTACCTTGGTGTGGTTTCTCCCAACACCATGATTTTTATAGCTATGTTTACCTTTGAAGTGTGCCAGTAGTTGTTGACTACAATAAACATTTCTTATGCTTCCTGGCATTAAATGACAGTCACAAAAAGGATGAAAGGTGTGAGATTTGTTAAATTTAATCAGAGATATATTATAATCTGATTTTATTAAAGAATCCTGCACAACTTTATTTATCAAAAATATATTCAGCATTTGTTCTGACAGTGTTGGTTTTTCATACCTAAGAAACATAATTAAAACAATCAAAATATCACCTGTAAGTGGAGTATAATTAATAGAAAATTAAGACATATATTTTAATTGAATTTATTCAATTTTTTTTTATAAATTTAAATAATAAATGAAGATTATATAAATATAATATGTATAAAATGTATCTACATTATTTTATTATATTCATTTTTTTTTTGTATCATTACTATTATTTTTAAACCATGTATATATATTAATATCTATATGTTTAAACTGACTTATAATAAATACAAGTTATTGTAAATATCAAGTTGCCATTCTTAATTATGAGATAATGAAAGAATGTAAATAATTTTCCAATCTAAAAATACTTTTTGTATATATTATATACATTGTATATATTTTTTTTTAAATCATGACATTAACATTTTTCATCATTTTTTATAGCTTTCAGAAATAAAACTTAATAGGAAATGATTGAAATAAGAAGAAGTGAGAGAATAGTTGACATGTAATTATGTGTCACTGTCAGACCATGCAGTCATGCTTTGTTGATTTTTATTACTTTTACCTGCAATCAACATGTCATAAAATCCTCCAAGATGAGAGTAATTACTTGGTGTTTTGGGGAGGAAAATCTGTGTTTCCCAGTGTGACACTGTGTTACTCCAGAATCAGTGTTGGGAGTATGAGATTAGGGTCTCACTAATTAGCGACAACAAGCGTCAAGAAGCGACAACAAGCGTCAACAAGCGACAAGAAGCGACAACAAGAATTATTTTAGCGACAACAAGAGACAAGAAGACTATTTAGCGACAAGAAAACATTTTTTTTTATTAGATATAAAGAAATTTGTATTTAATGTTTTTTTTTTTAAATATATATACGAGCAGATATGTCTAATTAAAATGTTTTATTATATTGGTAGATGAAGAAATTTAACATTTGTGAAGAAGAAAGAGATTGAGCTTCTTTTTTTTATTTTTAAATATGAAGAATATGGTAGGGGGGGGGGGGGGGTGGGCGGGGGGGGGGGGGGGGGGGGGGGGGGGGGGGGGGGGGGGGGGGGGGGGGGGGGGGGGAACTTCCTATTATTGGGTATACGGGGATGTGCCAAAAATATGGGTCATAATTTTGCGAGATTTTATATAAAAATTACCCTCCTTTTTAATGACATCCTATATTAAAATGCATTTACGTTTGATAATTGCAAGGATTTGTATAGTAAGACTATACAAATCCTTGATAATTGTATATTGATTTGGGGTATGATCTACATATCATATTTAAATATGCTATTGATATGTGCACCAAACGATGTCAATTCATATATAAAAACTTAAGGGTAGCTGGTATATTTATGAATTATGAGTGATGATGAGTTAGTGCTTATATAAGCATGGGTCATATTTTAAATATTGTATATAAGTATATGTCATTCTTTCTTAAATATTTATATAACTATAGGTACTGAATTTCAGTGAATGTTATATTAAAATGGGTACGTTTTTTGAGACAAAAATGGCACACCCCTACCAAAAAAATATCGAAGTTACCACCCCCCCCCCCCCCCCCCCCCCCCCCCCCCCCCCCCCCCCCCCCCCCCCCCCCCCCGGTGAGATAATGTATGTATCTGTTTTCATCAAAGTCAAAGTACGAATAAACGAATGGCGATATATATGGAGCGGGCATAATGGAATATAATATTTTGATTCTAACAGTATAATTCATTGTTTTAAAAAACAAATTATAAGATAAATAATACAGTGGCGGATCCAGAGGGGGGTTCCGGGGGTGCGCACCCCCCCTTTATTTTGGCCGATCAATGCATTTGAATCGGGACAATCGGGACATATGTTTTGCACCCCCCCTTTGCCCTGGGCTAGCACCCCCCCTTTCGAAAATTCCTGCATCCGCCACTGATAATATGTTCTAAACAAAGGAAAAGCAAGGATTTGTATAGTACTATACAAATCCATGGGAAAAGTAATCTCATAATACAATAATTAAACGTAATACTGGCTGTTAGATGATAAAATATTATGTTTCATTTTTTTCTATCAATTTTAACTTTCTTGTCGCTAAAATTATTTTCTTTTGTATATTCTTTTAATATTTATTGCAATAATTTATTTTTATCAAAAAAAAATGTTTTCTTGTCGCTAAATAGTTTCTTGTCGCTTGTCATGCTTGTTGTCGCTAAAATAATTCTTGTTGTCGCTTCTTGTCGCTTGTTGACGCTTGTTGTCGCTAAAATTGTTGTTGTCGCTAATAAGTGAGACCGTGAGATTACATCCTCTCTGTATGGTACTAGGTTAATCACTACCCAAATTAGAACTCAATCTGCATAAAGGGGTCCCAAGTTCCAAACCTTCGTCTTGCTGTCAGATTTGGAAGCTTATCATGCTGTTCACTGACAAATACATACACTCAAACATTCTTACAGGCATAAGGGCTTTGCAGTCTTTATTTTTGTGTATAATTTGTTTTGTAGGACTTGTCCCCTCTTTCATAATGTATGTCTTTCATGTCTTTATTATCCCTCATGTTTAAACTCTTTAAATGATTCTCGATCAACCAATCACTATTCAAGATTTTGATTGGTTTCGAATTAATGTTGTATCATTCAACATAGTAAACATCTTACAGGTCTATTACCAAGATGGTAAGTATTTCCTAACATGATTTTACAGTCAAGCTCCTCTAATTGTTCAGGTAACAGACCCTTCAGCGTTCCTTGTGTACCAACTGGCATAAAAACAGGAGTTTCTACAATAGAATGGGGAAGTGTCATATGACATGCTCGGGCTTTTGTTGTTGAGCATTCTGCTAAGATTTTCAGTGAGAGTGCATGTGCTTTGGAAGTCATGTTTGTTTCTAATTTGATTCCAACCAATCAAAATTCATTTCTCAATCAAGCCCTACTTTCGTTTTGTTTTTAACCAATCAATTGCATTCTTTTGGCGATTAGTCGGTTGGCTGCTGCTTGCGTTGCAATCGATTTCCGGTCAATATGGCAGATGTCAACACTGGAAATTTGGCACCTGATGTCTTAGAAAGTAGCACACAAACCATACAATGGAAGTCTATATCGTTAACTCATGTGGAATATCCTAAAGGTCTAGTTATGAGCTAATGTCAGTAATGAAAAACAGCACCACCGCGTTTAAAATGAATATAGGCCCATAAATTAACAATATTGATTGATACATTAATGCCTATATTATCCCAAATTGCAGATAATCATATCATTATTTACAAATTTACGAAGTCCAATGAGAAATTTGGTACTTGTAACATTAACATGCCTAAGAATATTGCATTGAAAAACATTCAATTTGTTCTGAGGTCCAGGTCTGACTACATCACAGGGTTTGTTACAATTTGGCGGGTTTACTATCCAAACAAACCCAGAAAAAATCACAAGGGAGGGAGCTCATTTGCGACAATGCTTCAAATTATTGTTTAAATTTTTTTTTAAGTTATAGTTATTGACCAAGCAAGTCGGTATATAGAATTTAATCTGCACAGCTCAGGTGACCCTTATTAACCCGAACGACATAGGAGTTCGGGTTAAAGGGTCATCCTGAGCGCGTGCAGATTAAATTCTATATACCGATTTGATTGGCCAATAACTGTTTTAACACATGACGTCATTACTTTACGTGAACGTTTTATATGTGGACCATATTCCGCAATCCACGGATCCTAGGAAAGTTTATTGTAGGGTAAAGAAAGGGAAAAATACGACTTTCATTGGTAAGTTTTAAATTGATAACCTTTTTTTAGGTTTAGACTTATTGTAAAATTGCAATTTAATGGTATATTTTTTTTTAATGTTTCTATTAAATCTATTCCCATTTTTTTTAATAGAGAAAGATAAACCGAGGAAGAATTAGATGTTATATTTTAAATTTTAAATGTTTAATAAACAGAAAATACTTTTCTCTTTCCAATCTTTTACTCCCCCTCCCCCAAATTCTTTGTATCTACTGACAAGTCCATCTAAATGAAGTCTGATTGATCTCTAGCTAATCTCCCTGTTTTAAAACAAACTTAAATATGACCCCCTTCAAATTCGATCCAAAAATATGGGGAATAGATATTCAAGAAGTGGTTATAAATTTCATTGAATCTAAAACTAGTCCAAATCAGATTTCTTTTATTCGGATATTCTTAGATACATTTCTTTTTTGGCGGAAGTTACCAAAAATTGTTTTAACTTTCTTTCTGACTTTAAAACACTGATTTAAGTTTTATGTTGTAAGCAAAATATGGACCATAATTTGGTATTCGGCCTTTGGTTTCTTTTTGTATCCTTTTTTATAAGTTCTAAAACTTTAACTTTTATTCTGTGGGTTGTGTTGGTGTAAGAATAGTATTAATGGAACAATTGAGTTTTTCAAGAAAAAAATAATATATTTTGATTCACCATTTACGTGACAGGAAACCAAACAGGAAACCAATCTTTATTTTCTTTATTTTGCACAATATATTTCAAAAGACATAAATGAACACCATTCATGCCATTACTAGTGTTACTTGCTTCATGTTCATATTTAAAATCTATTTTCAATGTTAAATTAAAGTTTTTTTTAAACGCGACAGGAAACCATAAGAAACCGAAAGCATTTTTTTAGTTTTATTTTATTGCAAAATCTGTTTAAAATAATCTGAACAGTAGACTTTTTTTTTAAATCCATCTTAAATGTAACAGTATTATAAAACTCCTAAATATGTGCTTGTTTTGAAAACAATTAGTACAATTTATTCAGAAATTTCCATATTTTCTTCATTGATACAGGATACCATAAACGTTGTATCTTGATGTTTTAGCCAAAAAAATGTATTTATATTTGGTTTTGAAATTCCAGTTATATACAATTTATTCCAAATCATTGGCAATGTAAAATTCTTTAAATCCAGTAAAGAAAAAAACTTTTAACTTGAAATTAAAATCTTTAAAATAGGCACCATGTGATACTTGTGACCTGTACACCATCTATATGGTTTCCACATTTAAACCTACTTTAGTGGGCCAAAAATTAATAAAGACTTCCTTTCAAGTCATGCATGGTAAAAGTTTACTTTTCCTTTGACAAGTTTATTGCATTTATGAAAAGTGTTTGCAGAACATGAATAAAAAAAAATAATTAAAAATTGTGACAAAGATACCAACTTTGTACATTCCAAGTGTAACGGTATATTAACATGTATTTTTTATTAAATTATCTTTATTCACCTAAAATATCCAGTAATATTTACTGCTGAAGCAAAATCAATCTAACGAGCATCGGCACAATGATAAGAGACGTAATGTCGATTGAATTTTCCAAGGACCCTTTACATCGTTATCAGGAAACAAAGTGTGTTATAACGTCTGTCAAATCTGAAATCGATTTTGTCAAGTCATTGGGCATTTATTTTCACACAAGATCGTATGTAACATTATGCACATAGGAAAAATAATAGACCCCCGGCGCAATCTCTTTGAAAATTGTATTTTCCTTTTTTAAACAAGACGAAACAAGTCTACAGATTATGTTTGCTAACATCCCGTTGGAAACAAAAACAATGTTTAGACCTAGTATTTCATACATCCGGCCGAAAGGGCGTGATCACATGTTAGTCACATGTTTCACATATGACCGGAAATGATTAGAACTTAACGACAAAATCAATTTTAATAAAAAAAAGGAAATAACTGGACTTCTGTTTCGTTTGAAATGTAACGCATAACGATAACGTCATTTTCTAACTTAATTATTACGAAGAACAAAACTAGAATGTAAATCATCTCTGATTTACCTGCTTGAACATCTCGCGAGAGTTCATATTTACATATTGTTATAAAGAATTCTATTACAACAAAGCAGATTACATCATCTAAAATTTGCGTTACGAAATTGGACACCAAAGTAATGCTAGTGTTCTTACACCTGCTACAGAAAAAATTATAGTTCTCTGCATTTTCTTCTGACTATTCTTATTGGTCGATGTTCTTTATTATTTGAAAGCAAAAGTTACGAATTTGCCGGTGACGATTATCTATAAATCAGTCAGCGTTATGCACTTCGGAAGCGTAAAGTAACGCGAGAAACGACACAAAAAAACAGTCGTATAATCTTTAAAGTTTGTTCATTTCAAATTTTTTTTTAGGGAAGAGAAGAATACACTTGTATGTTGATAAAAATAAAGGCATCTTTAGATGTAGTTACAACTTTTCTTACAGTAATACACATTTTTATCACTTTTCTATAGTTATAGGAAATGAGCCCAATAGCAAATTATGGTCCATATAATACTGAAACATTTTATGTTCAAGCTAAGATTAAAAAAAGGAATGAGAAACCTTTCTTTTTTCCTATTCTGAAACTACGATGTTTGTACAAAGTTCAGTTTTGTCGTAATTTCAAGGCAGATGGTGGATTCGGGGATGGGGACGAACATGTCGTTCACCCAAGGATTGGACAAATTATAGTGTTTTGCCTTAAAATCGTCAATATTGTTTTTAGTCTCGCTACGCTCAGTAATATATTTTTTTAATTTGATAAGTAACGCCCCTTTTAAAATCTAGGAACCGCCCCTAAAGGTAAAAATAGATTTGAACTGTGCAGTATATCTGAGGTAGTTAATGCACACCTTTGCTGTGCATTATCCAGATTATGATTATAGCACAGTAAGAACACAGAGATTTTACCCATACCATGTGTTAAGACTTTCTCTTACATTGTGATCTGAATAAATCTGTTCCAACTTAAATTACATGTATATCTTCAATGACATATATTTCTTACCTTAAGTAACCTCTATAACTATTGTAATCCTTAAAACAAACTCTACATTTCTGGAATAGAATGAATCAAAGACCTACATTTGAAAATGAAAGTCCTAAAGCGACACCTACAGGAAAATATATTTTATTATATTAGTTATTAGGTTCACACTGAGTTTCTTTGTCATATTGTGGTAAACTCCTGAGAGTGCTGAAAATATATTTTCTGGTAGGTTTCACTTTAGTACTTTCATTTTCAAATGTAGGTCCTCGATTCATTCTATTCCAGAAATGTTCTTCGTATGGATAGTAAACACCGTCACGGCAAATTGTAACAAACCACTGTGGGTACATCTTATCACTATTTGGAAATCTGTTTCACTTGACCCTGAGAATCTGTGCCAGTTGAACTTTTGACGTCATTTAACAACCACTTTTCCATTGTGGCTTCAGATATTTTCTACTGTAATGTCAAAATTTTTCGCGAACATTAAAGCGGTGTCCAGTGATGGCAGACAAATTGCAATAAGGTGAATAGTGCTGGAGCAGTGTTTAGCCAAGAAATTGTTAAGGCACCAAAAATTGAAGCATGTAAACCTTTTTATTTATTTTTATACGACTGCAAATTTTGAAAAAATTTTCGTCGTATATTGCTATCACGTTGGCGTCTGCGTCGTCGTCGTCGTCGTCCGGCGTCCGAATACTTTTAGTTTTCGCACTCTAACTTTAGTAAAAGTGAATAGAAATCTATGAAATTTTAACACAAGGTTTATGACCATAAAAGGAAGGTTGGTATTGATTTTGGGAGTTTTGGTCCCAACATTTTAGGAATAAGGGCCCAAATAAGCATTTTCTTGGTTTTCGCACCATAACTTTAGTTTAAGTTAATAGAAATCTATGAAATTTTGACACAAGGTTTATGACCACAAAAGAAAGATTGGGATTGATTTTGGGAGTTTTGGTTTCAATAGTTTAGGAATAAGGGGCCAATAAAGGGCCCAAATAAGCATTTTTCTTGGTTTTTGCACAATAACCTTAGGTTAAGTAAATGGAAATCTATGAAATTTAAACACAATGTTTATGACCACAAAAGGAAGGTTGGTATTTATTTTGGGAGTTTAGGACCCAACAGATTAGGAATTAGGGGCCAAAAAGGGACCCAAATAAGCATTTTTCTTGGTTTTCGCACTATAATGTTAGTATAAGTAAATACAAATCTATGAAATTTAAACACAAGGCTTATGACCATAAAAGGAAGGTTGGTATTGATTTTGGGAGTTTTGGTCCCAACAGTTTAGGAAAAAAAGGCCCAAAGGGTCCAAAATTAAACTTTGTTTGATTTCATCAAAATTGAATAATTGGGGTTCTTTGATATGCCGAATCTAACTGTATATGTAGATTCTCAACTTTTGGTCCCGTTTTCAAATTGGTCTACATTAAGGTCCAAAGGGTCCAAAATTAAACTTAGTTTGATTTTGACAAAAAATGAATCGGTTGGGTTCTTTGATATGTTGAATCTAAAAATGTACTTAGATTCTTGATTATTGAAGTTTTTTTGGTCCAGTTTTCAAATTGGTCTACATTAAGGTCCAAAGGGTCCAAAATTAAACTTTGTTTGATTTCATCAAAAATTGAATCCTTGGGGTTCTTTGATATGCCAAATCTAATTGTGTATGTAGATTCTTCATTTTTGGTCCTGTTTTCAAATTTCAAATTCTACATTAAAGTCCAAAGGGTCCAAAATTAAACTAAGTTTGATTTTAACAAAAATTGAATTCTTGGGCCTCTTTGATATGGGCTATTTCAAAAAAAATGATGCCAAAGTGTGACAAACATGGTAAAAAATTAAGTCATTGCTAATCTTTTTTCTATCATTTTTCTTTAATCCAGAGACATTCAAGTTTACAAAACTACTAAGGGTTAATGCAAAATAATAAAAACAAAAATTTTAACAACATTTTACTCATAAGAATTCATCCACTTTTCAAAGGAAACAACATAATAATAATATCAACTGACAAACATAAATAAAAATATAAATATCAATGTAATTTGTTTGTTTGTTGCAATAAAGGTACTAAATGATTTTCCTGCAATTTTTTTTTACTTATAAACAGTTTTTTTTTAAAATATGTAAATTTCACCAATTTTTAGTGTATTCTTTAATATCTTATTTCAAAAGTTTTTATATCTCTTTGCAAAAGCTTTAATTTTATATAAAAAGTATAAGGAAGCAAACATATATGATCTAATTACATCCTCTGAAAATTTCACAACAATTGCTTCAGTCAATTCTAAGTTTTCTTCATTTAAAAATACAAACATGTGTTTTTTATCCTTTTGTTACACTCCTGACATATTTTTTCAGTAACTGTAAGACTGTTTTTTAATGGAATGTTTAGAAAATCAGTAATGATATCCATTTTAAATTTACAATCTCACAAATAAATAAATTTATTAGATATTTGATTACATATTTTTTTAAATTCTGAGCAAAGAGCAAACTTTTAACATGTTTAATGAGAATTACACTTTAATTTTTAAGAATCTTTGGTGAATAGTGTGCAGAAAAATCACTTTTACAAGACAGATCAGCTTTCTCATAACATTGTAAAGATGTTACAATTATTTTAATAAAGAATCATGTTGAATTTTGTTATAGATAAGCTACATCAGAAACTTGTCAGGAGTGTAACAAATGTTACACTCCTGACCATAATTTATTGCTACCATATTTTAACCTGAAACTGACCTGAAATCATTTAGAGTCTTTATATTTCACATATTATTTTAGTGCAAATTAAGAACAGGTTAAAAAAAAAATTATACTTCTTACATATTTACAAATTTTGCTAATTGTCTATTTAAAAAAAAAGATGGCTTTCCTTTAAACCTTGTTCAGTCTCTTGTTTGATACTATAAATATGCTGTTTTTATGTCAGATAATGTATTATGATAAGTTTGTTCGTTCTACCGAAGATGGTAGCAGTATGTGCTCTGTATATTAAAAATTGTCCAAAAATGTACCCAAAAATGTCAGGAGTGTAACGCTTTAAAATGTTTAAGTGTAACATTCATGTTATTTTTTATAGAAACAATGTTGTTATTATTGGTTTTCCTTTCTGGAATTTGAGTGTGAACACCATCTGTTGCATATTTTCAGTAACAAACATGCCATTATTATGGCCTTTATTGCTTGTTTATGCTCAATACTTGTATGTCAGGACTGTAACACATTTAAACAAGCTAGTTCAATTGCAATTTTAGTTCAAAAATTTCAAAAGTAATGATGTAGACTTGTATTCTGTGTTAAGCTGAGGTGTGGTAATGTCATTTTATAATAATTGTCAGCTTGTTTTTCTTCCAATAACTTACCTTTGCTAATAAGATTGAAATAAGGCATTTTTTTGTGTTACACTCCTGACATTGAAGTATTGAGCATACAAAAGCAATGAAGGCCATAATAATGACATGTTTGTTACTGATAAACTGTAACAGGTAATGTTCACTGAAATTCAAGAAAAAACAACAACTATAACAACATTGTTTCTAAAAAAAATACATCTTAACCCAGTTGTTACACTCCTGACAGACCTGGGTAGTCCTCTTATTGTAACCATAATATTCCAGTAGTAGAACTTCAAGGTCAACTGGATGCACCTGTGCCAAGCTATGATACTTACCAAAAAAAATAAACCGTGCAAGATGTACAGAAACATGTTATTTCACCTACAAAGACATTTTCTGGCAGCATATTGACTTATACTAACATTTTTTTTTTACACAAACTTATTTGACTTACCTTATGCGGCTCATAAAAATGTAAATATATGGAAGAATTAAACAAGAAATCATAGTCAAGATATAATAGTTGGATGAAAGATATTGTTTGGTATTGTATCTGCCCTTATTTATTCTATATCATCAATGAATGCACATGCTTTCTTCTAAATGTCACACTAAAAGCGTTACACTCCTGACATTTTGAGGTACAATTTTGGACAATATTTTTTAAACAGAGCACATACTGCTATTATCTTTGGTAGTTAGGACCAACTAATCATAATACATTATCTGACCTATAAACATTACAGATATAGTATCATACAAGAGACTGACAAAGGTTTAAAGGAAAGGCATCATTTTTTTTGAAATAGCCCTTATGCTGAATCTAAACATGTACTTAGATTTTTGATTATGGGCCCAGTTTTCAAGTTGGTCCAAATCAGGATCTAAAATTATTATATTAAGTATTGTGCAATAGCAAGTCTTTTCAATTGCACAGTGTTGTGCAATGGCAAGAAATATCTAATTGCACAATATTGTGAAATAGCAAATTTTTTTTTAATTAGAGTTATCTTTCTTTGTCCAGAATAGTAAGCAAGAAATATCCTATTTGTGCAATAGCAAGAATTTTTTTTAATTGGAGTTATCTTTCTTTGTCCAGAATCAACTTAAATCTTTGTTATATACAATATACAATGTATATACACTTTTTACTACCAACTGATAAATTTAAATAATCTTTACCATTCAGTGATAACAAGCAGTTTTTTTACATCTTAATATTTTATGATGTATTTAAATGAGTAGTTATTGTTGCAAACTCCATTAGAAATTTGAATTGATATCAGTTTTGAAAAAGGGAAAGGGGGATGTGAAAAAAAAGGGGGGGGGGGGGTTAAATTTTTCTCATTTCAGATTTCATAAATAAAAAGAAAATTTCTTCAAACATTTTTTTGAGAGGATTAATATTCAACAGCATAGTGATTTGCTCAAAGGCAAAAAAAACTTTTAAGTTCATTAGACCACATTCATTCTGTGTCAGAAACCTATGCTGTGTCAACTATTTATTTTAGATTTAAAAAGTTTGAAGAAGAAATCTTTAATTGATTTGTAAAATCTTGGCATTTGTTTTGTGTAAAAAAAAACCATGTAATGTCAAAAATTTGATCACAATCCAAATTCAGAGCTGTATCATGCTTGAATGTTTTGTCCATACTTGCCCCAACTGTTCAGGGTTCGACCTCTGCGGTCGTATAAAGCTGCGCCCTGCGGAGCACCTGGTTTCTTTTTAAATGACAAAGAATTTAACAAAAATTTAAATCTAAGAAAGAAATTTTACAGTCTAGTAGATATCCCAAACTATTTAACATTTCATAATTGAATTATGAAAATTAACACGCTGAGGGATCAAGTATTAAGTGACTGGTCAATTTTACATGATTAAGGCACTGCAGGATAAAAAAATATATATCTCAAGGGCACTGCTGGACTGTGTTATATTGGCCTGGTGAGAACACTGTAGAAGTATGAATTCTACCCTTCAACTGTACACCTTATTGCTGTTTGTCAGTCATTACTGGAGATGACAGCCATTCTCAATAAAACTTTTGATGTTGTAAGAAAAAATTTGTCTGTCACCACAAAAGAAAAATGGCTGTCGCATACATTTGTAATGTCAGTAATTCAAGAGTGAAATTCTGGGGTCAATGGTCACAGATTCTTTATTAGCAATGCAAATCTATTGAATAATACTTATCTCGAACACCTAAAGCCATACCTTTAATAGCTGAAAAATGTCTAAAAACTTCAACCTGTTGTACATGTACATGTACTGTACTGTAAACAAGACCAGTCCTTGATCATCAACTTTTTTACAGGTTAAATGGTTAATGAGTCAAAGGATTGTCTAGTAATTGCTTATACATGTATGTTCAAATGCTCAATTTGACAACACTTTACACTAGTCATGCTAGTTAACTTATGAACAAAAAACATGTACTGAAGCCAAATAAAGTGTGCGTCATGCAAAGGATTGGACATTTATCATGTTTTCATGTATATTTATACAAAAAGAATGAGGATGGAACAACTTTATTTATCATTTATATCAACGATCAAAAATTCAAAAACATTCATTTAAAAATTTACTGAAAAATAAGGTTCAAGGGACTGAATTGAAAAAAAAATTGTATTTGATTCCTTAAAACTTTAAATATAAATCAAATTGTAGTATTTGCTCCGATAACAGAATTAAGTGCCTTTCCACTTTTCTTACAGCTTTACTAAACATGGAAAACTTTTTTAAAGTATTTACTTGACATGCAAATGACATGATAATTTACTTACAAAATGTACTCAATGTACAAATGATGTAAATAAATCATAAATGCAATATTTTATTGTACCGTAATTAAAACCTTTACATATTTCTGTTTCAGGAGATTTGGTTGGATATGTTTTAGCATGGTTTAGTCTGGTTCCAATTTTTGTGTGTGTTGGATTTGCTGCTCTCATTATTTTTAGACGTGATTTACACACGGTAAGTACATGTACATGAGTTGTGTACATACACAACAGCCCTAGGCCCCTAGTGGATTTTGCTTTTTCCACCTGCCCACAGAGGACAGCCCACCTGTGCCCACTCTGGCTATATTCTCTCTTTTTTGTAAAATATTGATTACAAATGCTTATCATTTTGGTCTTTTGTGGATAGTTGTCTCATTGGCAATCATACCACATCTTCTTTTTTATATTATCTGGGTTTTTTTTCAATTGATTGGACAGAGTGGACAAGGCTAGAAATGTTGCCCATCTGGTGCATGGGGGTGGTCATAACAAAATCCACCTTAGCTGTAGTGTGAAATATAACAGATCTGTGTATCAAATGGAAGTGTAATTACTTAGTTTTTGTTCAGATTTACACACCTTTAAAAAAAAGGATATTATTGTTGGTAAGATAAATTTCCATCAGAGTTAAAAGACATGGTATGATCATGATGATGGATTAAAGTAACAATTTAAATGACTAGTTACCTGAAAACAGCATGATTAATGAAATTTAGCACAACATATACATGAAAAACTAATATTACAGACAACAACCACTGATATGCAGGCTCTTGATAATGCTATTGTCAGGAAAACACATGCATTATTTGTTTCCTATTAAGAGTTTAAAGACTGTTAATTTAAAATTACTTTTGGATAAATAGTTGAATGATATATCTAGATACAAACAAATGATTTTTTTAGAAATTCTTCCTTTATCTATGTTGTTTCAATATTGTTAAGCCATGTAAGTGGTGCAGGCTCTTTGAAATCTCTAGTCTAATAACATAAAATGCAAAGTGTTAGTTCCAGTTGACATTTTAATTATTTCAAAAAGTTATACTTGGATATTAATTAATCTTTCTATTTTAATTTGTTTCAGATTTCATATTTTATTGGTATACTCCTGAATGAAGTGTTGAATTTAGTATTAAAACATGTTATTAGGGAACACAGACCATTGAGAGGTAATTAAGAACTGTTCTATAATTGATTGTAAACAGGGAAGAGGAGGAGGAAGGTATTTTTGGGGGTAGAGAAATGCAATCAAAACCCTACATGTATGTTACTGACTAGATATCTGAATTTTCCAAGGCTTATCACTAACTTTTTTAATATTGTATGCTACTTTTTGTTTTAACTTTTAGTTAAGGCATATTCATGTCATATGTTAACTTATTTATTAAAGGAGCATGTAAATAAAAATTAAAAGATGTGCCAATTACTGCAAATGTCTACATCTTTGGAATGGATAGTATATACAGCAATTGAAATTACAAAAGTCAAAACTTTTTCTTGAAGTGTGAAAATTATACTAAAATAGGTCAGATTTATCAAAGGTAAACTAGAATTCTAATTTTTATGTTATGGACTTTGTAATTATCTGTTCTGTTAACTGCTTTATTTGTAAATGCATTAACTTGCTAAATGGGAATATTGTTTTTAAAATTAACATCTTTCTGTTATTCAATTCTATAGGACTGGAAAGCCCAGTTCTCATCAACTTTTTTAAGTTTCAATAATAAAAAAATGTTCATAGTTTTTTCAAAAGAATAAATTGCAATGTGAGAGGCTCTTGTGCTTCACAGAAGATCTTTATGTACATGCTCATATTTGATTTACATTTAGCTTAAATATCTTACATTGTTTGATAAATAATTATGTATTTGTGCTGTTATTGATCATGTTTATCAATATTTGCAGGAAGACAGACATTATTTACAGAATATGGAATGCCATCAAGTCATGCACAGTTTGCTTGGTTCTTTTCTACATATATGGTTTTCTTTTTATTTATAAGGTGAGGGTTTATTCATATGGGAAAACACTGTTAAAATTGTCAATTGCGGAAGGGATTTAATTTTCAAATATTTCAAAGAATTGAGAATATAAATGATCACAAGTGTTAAAATAATCAATATCACACATAAACAAATGAAGAAGCTGTGTTTGTCATTAACTGGAAACGGGAAAAATACATGTATGTTTATTATACCCCACACAATTTATTGCTTCCGGTATATTGTTTTTGACCGGTACCTATGTCAGTCCTATTCTTGTCATCAAGACACCTCTGAAACAACACATCAGTCATGAAACTAGATATGTCCACTTTGTAGAGTTTAGAGTCTTTGAATTGAATTTAGGAATCTGGTGAGATTTGTTTTTCCAGTCACAATGTGGGGGCTTGAGGTATGTGAGTGTACTCAATAACACTCACTAAGGTTCTTTAATTGTATACAAAAACATTTAGAGTGCAGAAATTCTATGCTTAATAAATCTGACAAATAGATACTACATTGAAAGTAAAACAGCAATAAAGTAAGGACCCTGTCCTGTGTTAAAACTTTCCCTGCAATAATCTAATAATGATCTGTTCTATTTTCGTTTAAATAACCTTATTGGATTCTCAGATAAAAACACACTTTAAAATAATTTGAAGGCTGAAATTTCATTGGCTGATCTAATAAAATGTATTTACCAGTACAGAAGGAAGAACAAAATTTTGTCAGATCATTGCAAGTTTTAAGCAAAGCCTGCACACAGGATCTATATTTTAATCAGATCCAAATTTAAAAAATCTCTTTGTAATGGTGAGAAATATGTACATGTACTATTATCTCTATTTTACAAAATTTTCCTTCAAACTTACTGACTGATAATTTCCTTTCTCAGCACAGTAGAATGATATGAAAAATTAAAGCTATAAACTAAGGGCCCACTGCCCTTGTTAATGTACATTTTGTAAACATCAAGGTCGTCACAGGCAAAATACATGTAGAGATAAGCAGATTATCTTTTGCATCTCAGCTCAATTGTTTTTCTCATTTAGCGGTACCCATTTAATCTCAATGATAATCTATTTTGAATTGGTGAAAACTTATATATGTACCTTATAAACATGATGAATAATTGACACTGAATAATTGCTACTTCAATTAAAAAAAGGTAAGTGACCGTCATTTCTGTAATTGTTTTAAAGTTGTTTCATTCTTTATTACAGAGTATACAGAAATAGTAACTGGGTAGATGATTTATGGAAATACATAACAAGTATAGGTTGTTTTTTTGTATCTTCTTTAGTTCTTTATAGTAGGTAAGTTCCAATTAGCATTGATATCATTTAAGGCATAATGATCAGATCAGTTAAACTATAAGCATGCACTATTTTAACAATCATTAATCAAAAATGCATTCTGTTCCTTGTTAAAGGCTGTAAATGTAGCGACCTGAATATTGAGATAAGTAGATGGTTCATCAGCACAACTTAAACGAACTATGGAAAAAAATTAGAAAGGGCTTATTTAATTGAGTAGGCATTAAGTGCACAAGAAAAAACTAACTGGATTTGAAAGAAAAAAAAACACATAAGTAAAAAGTTACAGATCAAAAGAGTACATGGAATAGGCACAGTTACTGAAACCTGGTTTCAAAATTGACAATATTCTTACTAAAATACATTTGACAAAATTCAAAAAAGAATTGAACTTGG